>BQMF02000326.1:0-501906 GCA_027922465.2 Turritopsis dohrnii
AAATAAATTTTGCCAAATTTGACTGTTAAAATGGGAGGTGAAAAATAATTACGACTTTAACAAATTTCAAATTGTTCATGTTCAATTATTGTCGTTTGAAATATTTCTTGGGACTCATGATTTCGATGGGGAAATTCCATATTAAACTTGGACATTTTAACTTCTAGTGGGTTTCTCAGCAATTAATAAGATTTTAGCTAGGAAGTGTGAGGGTTTTTTATTCTGGTAAATTCTTAAAGTGAAGCCCAATTATTCTAGCTGAGTTTGAACGTTTCTTCCAAAAGGTGGTTCGGGAATTTTTAGATATTACATTTTGGTGGAATTCTTTTGTAAATAAATAGCAACTAGAGCTGTTTTAAATGGGTTTTTCATATAATAAAAAGTACAGGGTAACGTGGGTTTGGTCGAACGAAATTTAAAATCTACGTAACTATTAACTACTTCTTTGAGCGGATGTTCATTCGAAGGATATTTACCCAATAAAGGATATTTACAAAACGATAAAAATTAAAACAGACGAAAAAAACATAAAATTTTTTTTTAAATACTCTGCATGTTTTTTGAGTGTTGTTATTACTGTTAAATCATTTTCTGATTCAATCATTCGTCATTTATTCTATTGCCCGCAGGTTTTGCGGAGCACATTTTTAAGGTCATTCAGACACACTTGTTTATTTGTTTGTCCTGGCCTATCGAGTCTGACCTTTGATAACTGAGTAATTGCACCAAGGAGTAATTAATTCTCTCCGTGACACAATTTCTGACTTATCTGCTTCTTCGTAATTTCTTTCGATGCCTTATCAACAAATACGAGCAGACAAACGATACTGTTTGTTGTTACTGACAAAATAACAACAAAACAATACAATTCTTCTTTCAAATACATCTGCAGAGCAAATATCGACCAACATAGAAGAAGATAAGGGAGATTTTTCGATCTAATTCCTTTTCAGTCTGAGGCAGGATACTGACAAGAGCCATTATTTATGTATGGGAGATTTTATAATCGCATCAACTGACACAAACCACAGATGCGAATGAGATATAGATGAATGGAAACCTCAAATGGTTCATTATTGTGGATGAATGAGTTTATATCTAATTGTATTTGTGACATTTGTCTTTTCCCCGACGAATTCACTAACATTCAAACTCGCAATTTTGGAAGACTTTATTGATGAGGCAATTAAAGTCTTAATTTGAGCATTCTTAAAATTACAAAAGAACTAAAACCTTGAGAAACCCAACAAACGGGTGAAAGATGTTACATCATCATTCCTTCTAATTTTCTTACCAAACTTTTTAAATTAAATGCGTGTTGAAGCAGAGAACCTATTGGTATAACTTTGTCGAGGAAAAATGTCCTCAGGCAAAATTGTTGCTTGCCGCTATTTCGTCACTTTTCTTTAATACAGTACATTTAAAAAGGTTTGGTAAGAAAATGGGAAGAAATGATGATGGAACATCTTTAGAAGAAATGACAAATGGAACATCTTTCATCAATTTGTTGGGTTTCCCAAGGTTTAGTTCTGTTAATTCTGTAGCAGTGCAATACGCAATGGCAGGAAATATTTAGAAACAATGCAAATAAAACCTTAATTAACTCAGATTACGAAATGTACAAAAATGCTTGCTTAGCAACGTAATATACACGAAAAGACTTTAAGAGAACTAATATATATATAAGCAATATATGGTAAAATTTTACCTTTTCACTATATCAAATTTTTGCTATCATTTTTTGTTGTCAAAACAAAGCAATTACATGTTTTTAATTAACGCTATTCTATTACAAATTAGCCATAAGTAGAGCATACTTAATCAATCATGAAAATGCATAATGTATTAATACCAAATTTAAACCTGTCACGATTTCTGAAACTATGTAAACGTTTAATTCATTCTCGATTCCTTTTGTAGTTTTGATTCTTTGAAAGATATCTACAAGGATAAGATATTTTAACTTGCTTTTCATTCAGATTACCTTATCGAACCACCAGTTCTGTTTAAGTGATTGAATTCGTAATGACTTAGGACATTTGATTGGCTCTCTCAATTCAAATCTTTTCCACGCGTGTGCAGCTATCTATTGTGATTTCTCCGCGTACCGGAGTATTAATTAAAGTATAGACCTATTCATATATTCACGAAATTAAGTATGTACAGAAACTGTGACCCTCACGAAAAATTTAAAATTTTGAAATCAGTCCATTAAAAAACATTTAAACGAAAGCAAATAAAAAAAACAAACAAAAAAAAACAAAAAAAACAACAGCGAAGCAGCGGTAGTACATAAACCTTCTGAAAACAATTGGTCTGCAATTAAAGCCAATTTTGTTATAATTTCTTAGCTGGAATTATGTACAATGTTATCGTTTCGGAATTTCTTCATGTGACATTTATTACCAAGCAAACTCAATTGTTAAAGATCAATCTATGTTGGCAAACTTAGCAGGCATATATAAGAAAAATATATTCGCAAACCGCAGGCCAAGTGAAAGTACTTGGTATGACTCATAGTGGGTTCATGTTATTGCTTCCTGAAGGATTAACATGATTCGAGTTTAATGCATGTCTAAGCGAAAAAGAAAAACTGAAACAATTTGCAACAAGTTTATTTCAGCTAGAGATCGAGCGACTGATGACTAATTGTGGATTAACCCTAAATTTTCATAACCCTACGATTTTTATATAACTTTATCATTCTCTTCGTGAATGTATGCAATGGCTGTAGACATTTTGTTATTGTTTTTTTTACATAAGAAATCACTTGCTGTGTTTATAAAAAATACCTCAACAGTAGCTAACCTTCGTTTATTTACAGGCGGATGTTTCCGGTTTTGGCGTTCGGCGTTGTAAATCTGTCTGCCTCTAATTTATACTCAATGGAAGTGGAGGTTGTACCGGCCGACAACAACCGGTATAAGTACGTAAGTGTAACCGGTTGGCGTGTTAACGGTGTTGCGTCCGAACATGAAGGCAACAAACGTATGGTACATCCGGATGGAATTCAAACCGGTGAATACTGGCAAAGAAATGGAGTTGCCTTCAAACGCATTAAATTGACCAATAAAAAGACAGCAAAAGAAGGCTCAAATCAGGTATTTATATTTCAAAGAAAACCTAAAAATATCAAAAATAAAACACAAAGAAAGGTCTACTTAACATTGGTTTTATTTTTTCAGATCGTGTTGAACTCAATGCATAAGTATCAACTTCAACTTGTCATTAAACAAATGGATAGCAATCACGAAGTCATGGACACGAAAAAGGTTCTGTTTAAAGAGACCGCCTTCATTGCAGTCACTGCTTATCAGAATGACGATATCACCCAACTTAAAATAGATCACAACCCTTTCGCAAAAGCCTTCAGGGATACTGCTGGAGATAACAGGTATAAAATCATAATATTTTTCTATATTCCAAGTACCAACAAATACAAAAGTAGTGTGACAAAGTCGTAAATTTGACTTTTATTGATGTGTCTCACTTCCCCTCGTTACGTGAAAGGTCTCTGCCTGCTAATGATGATGAGATCACTGATGATGCGTTAATGCACCATAAATATGATATAAGAGCACGAACGTGCAGGAATGATAGAAGTAATGGCTCTTTTAGATAATTTATTCGCAGAAAATCCAGCATAATGACTTTCGATCCTTATTTTTTTGTAGTGAACTCCCATCATCGCCAGACGATATTTACTCCTTATCTCCAAAACGTCGACGTTATAACGAATACAATATTATGTCACCGACAACACCGACATTATTCCATCCTAACTATCCGACGTCGAACTTTTTTGCATACAATTCATTTTTCTTCAGCAACAATAATAACATGATGGAAGACGGAATGTTGTACCGCAAAAACTTTCAAAATAACTTCGGACAATTTTATAGCAATACGAATGACACTAAATTCTTACCAACGTCTAGTAACCACGTCAACAACACTGGTAGCCATGGCAACAATAACTTTTATAGCACTGTCAATACATGCAATAGCACTTCGTGGTATACACCCCTCAGCAGTAATTACAATGAGATAGTCTCATTAAATCAAGGCATCGACGCGCAAGGACAGCCATCAGAAAAATGTAATGGCAATGACATGTATTGGAATTATCAGAAAGTAGAAGAACAGTTATTATCGCCTTGCTCGGTTTAGTAATATGTCTTTTTCATCATCTGATTTTGCTCAGATACATGCACATACATATTTATACGTTTATCAAGTATATTCTTAGCTATTTTTGTTCGTTTTGTTTTCGTCACTTTGAAGCTAAGCACACCCAGGAAAACCTATAGCAAATATTACGTTTCTTCCTTAAGTAGAGTGACGGCCGGCAGGGTGTGGTTATGCCATTGTGCGGAGAGGTGTGGATCGCTTCCTGCCCAACAGGACTAATGAATGGCGGCTGCTCGATTAATATAATGATTGTTTGGTGATAGTTCACTGATTTAAAATGAGATTTTTACAGTTGTCACTGTTATTATTGTTATAAATATATACATGAATGTTAAAGTACTTGCAAAAATGTGAATAATTGAATTTTCAGAATTAAAAAAAAATATATGTACTCTTAAAGAACACTCTCTGGTTTTATTTCATTTTGTTTCAACGATACAAAACAATTTTTATTTCAATCTTAAATATGGGATTGTGCTGCACGTAGCACGTTTAGACATGAACTTTCGGTCAATAGGCATCATCTTATTCATAACCAAATTGTGTTTCACCTAGATGAATAATGACTTCTGTGAGTTATCTGAATTTCTTTTCATTGGTACTTTCCTATGCTCAAAAACATTCGACGATTTTTTCGGCTTTAGAATTACGTTTTTTGAAATTGCGATACTATACTATTCAATTGTGGCTTTTAACAGCCATTTTGGAGGCGACCGACTATGATTACAGCATAAGTGCTCACCAGACCTGAGGTATGCATTCTATAAGGGTCTATTGAAAACACCTCAACAAAAATGCAGTCGCATGAATTCAAACTTAATTGACTGTAAGTTTGTTTCTATGACTATAAGTCAGTTCTTTGTTTCTGTCACAACATGGATGATACAAAATGGTAGACCAAGTTATGTCAGTCTATTTGTAATTGAATGCGGGATTTAGATGCAAATATAATAATAGAAATAACTGGTCTGCATATCGGCAATGACGCAATAAAACGGAAAACTATTTGACCAACGATATCTCCGTTATGGTTAGAGCATGCCATTTTTAGGCAGATTTCTAGCTCTACAAGATGCCTCCATTTCCATCCGATATCTTAAAACTATATTATTGCAAAGATGTGGAACAGGACGCGTATCGTTCACAGACAGGAACCAAGTCTTTGTATTGTGAATCCCTGTTGCTAATTTCCCTGTTTTGTGTTTTGCACATTTACCAAGTCACACGTGGTCACCGGCACGAAATCGGGTTTCATCGTCATTGATGTTAATTTCATTTAATTTCGATAAAGCAATAAAGTCCGTATGCTGAGTCATAATTGAATGAAAAAAATAGTTTTTTTGCCAACCATAATGATAACCAGAATAATCAACACCTTGTGGCATAACCATCCCCCATATTGGATTTACGAGCACAGGAAATGTGATATTGTGTTTCAACTCAAAAGACAGAAAGGCTAGCAACCGAATAAATGTTGTAAATACTAAAAAGAAGAAGAAGAGGAAGAAGAAAAAATACACAATGTTAATTTATTTGATTTTGGTTGCTTAAAATTCAGAATTTAGTTTATGTTTTGTCATTATAAATAGAAAACTGGACCGAGCACCTATTAAAGAACTACTTATTCACACATCCTTCCTGTATCCTGATTCAGCAGAAAAATTATTAATTTACTAAATGTCGTACATCTCTTGATATTGGCTTACCATTGCTAAAACAATATAAGATCAATAAAGCATACTTATGATGTTTTGATTCTATTTCTAACAAATACCATGTGAAATTGCAAATTCATTGCTAAGTTGCAAAAAAGTGCGAATAATCAATGATCATCAGCTCGAAAAAAATAATAATGAAATTGGAAATTCAATGCCTGATACCATTCCTTGGAATTTTTTATGGAACCCAAACCCCTAACCCCTAACCTGACAAGTCGACAGGGGAGAGGGGAGGCGTACCATTTGTTTTCACGAAGTATAAAGAAAATTAAAAGATATATATCCTTTTAAAAACATATCTGCTCAAAAAACAATCTTATTAAAAAAGAATGGAAAAGTCAAGTGAATAGATTATTTCGCAAATTTCGTAAACGTTTGAATTGTGTTTTCTTTAGTTTTTAAATTTTTAATTATTAATTGAAGGATGAATTATGCATCTTTTTATTGAAAAATCTTTTTAACGTAACACTTCACGTAAATGGCGCAGGAAAATATTTCGTGTTTTGTTTCAGAAGCGTTCTTTCAATTACAAGTTCTCTTGTAAATTTGTAAGTGTAAATTATTTTCACAAACTCGCTCGTGCAAATTGGTAATCTTCTGCCAAATTAAGCATAATTTGAGTTAAAGATACAAAGACTGTTTAAAGAAAAACCGCTTAACCAATATAAAAATCAATGCATATAATCAGTGGTTTGATATCTTCGCTTCGATCAGTATGTTTTGATATGGATAATATGATTGTTTATATCATTAAGACTCGAAAATGTGCTTTTCTGTTTGTATCAAATTCAATTTTTTTTCGTGTTATTTTTCAGGATTCGTTTTACTTTTTTGGGGGGCAAAATGTTCATTTCACAAGTACTATTCCAATTTGCATTGTTTGTGAGGTGAGTGTTTGATATTAACTAGTACTGACCCCCTTATCTATCACTTTTGCATATCACACCAGTCTTGAGAAGAAAGTCTCCTTATTGAAAATGCATGTTACAGAAAACGTCGTTTTAGACAAATCCTGAAGAACAGTTCAATCATTTTATTTCTGTAACATTTACTTATCAACAATTACCTCTACAGCATTAAGTATTAAGAAGTTCTAAATACTAAATTTTCTTTTTCTCAATTTCAATTATATTTGCATGTGTCTTAAAAATATCTCGAAAACAATTAGTTCTACGGTTTAATTGTATTGCCAATGTAGTTGCTTATTTCAAATACAGACACATTTGCACAATAAAAATTCAGAGAAGATTCTTTCATAAGCAAACATTTTCCCAAATATTTCTCCCTTGGATTTCGTTTCTTCATGTTTTACTGCTGTTTTTATATTGCTATCAAGAGTGTTTCCAAAAGAGATTGATATGACCCAATGATAAACGCTCTGTTTGCACTAAATTATTTTGGCTTCCTGCCATTCATTACTTCATATATAATACGGTCCAAAAAAAACTGTCGAAGGATAGTAAACCATTATATAAAATATGGAAATTATAAATTAATATCAGTAGCATTGGCAAATATCTATTTATAAACAATGAATGTAAATGTTTCAAAATCTTCGCAGCTTGATAATCGTAGACTTTCCGCTGCAGGCCTGTTAATGGCTGATTGAGGGCAGGTCATGTGGTGAAAAATAAGAAAATAATCCTAAACACAGGAAAACATTGAATTACCAAAAAACATTGGGAATGTCTTAATTGGACAATTATGAACTCGTGCATTTCAGCGATTGTCTGTAGTTCAGAGAAAATCGTACACCGTTAATTTTTACTTTTTCAAAACTTTCTCTCGCATAAAAATAAATAAATGAGTATATAATAACAGTGAGTAATTAGTGTGCTGACTCAGCAGCTGACAATGGATTTTTTTCTTGACAGTTTGATCTTGTTTTTATTTGATCTTCTTATAAGCGCTTTTTTATCGAAATATGTTTCCAGTAGAAAAACTGTAAGAAGTAATTTGGTAAGAGAAAATATATTTTTTATTAGAACTAATGGAGATGCAGTTGATGCAGTGAACCTCATGTCCATAAAAAATAAACTTTTGGAAAACTACGATTCATCAATAATCCCAATAACTAATAGTAGGTCATATTTGTCTTGAAATTTTTCCTTTTAGTGTTTTTCCGGAGCAACAAATTACCAAGGATAGGTTTGGCAACTTTAAAATGATGTCCATTTACGGGCGAAAAATGATCGATGTTTCCGCTATGATTTTATCTGTACATCATGGATAACTTACACGATGTATGAAGCCATATTTAGTTAAAATCGTTGATTGATAATTTGCAGAACTAGATAATGTATGCATCCAGGAAGTAATAAATTATGTTTCAAAACGATATCATCTTTGGATGACACTAATCTTGTGGCTGCGTCCTTTATAATGAATTACATTGCTGGAGAGAAAAAGGCTTGATCAATTACAATAACACGAGGGATAATAGCTATCAAAATACTTTTCTGCAAGTAAAAGGGTACTTCAGAGGTTTTAATGATGATAAATATGGCAACCACAACTGATTGGCTTCAGTTAATGCCTGCATATCATTCACAAAATTTCTGAATTTTAATTATTTTCCCAAGAAGGTATAAACTGTAATTGACTTAATTGAATGCAGACCAAAATTTAATCTATTTCAGTTGCAACGTCTCACTCACGCTATGTGTACTTTTCTATGATAAACCACTTTTTTTTCAAACATGATCAAATCAAGCTAGCTTTAATTTAAAAGTCCAATGCTGTTGCCATAGGAAATAAATTAATATCCTCAGAGACTTTATCGATTTTTCAGTACACAAACGGTTAATTTTCAATACTAGCCAAAATTGACTTTACCAATAAGTGTCAATTTTCACTTTCAGAATCTTCCCAACCCGACTCCGACCCTTTCTTGTTTTTCTTGTTAATGACAAAATCATAGGCAAACTTTGCAACAGTCGGCTTGGCAGAGAATTTTATAATGCAATATACTAAATCGATTGTTTATCCTGTTACAAAGAGGGCAGTCTCTTCCAATTATTTTCTAATGTATAGACCCCATAAAAGATCACTTAACACACTTGCCTGAGCTATTTGTATTTAATTTCCAAAGCAACGAACTGCATAAGATTAGGAGCGTTTGACATTGATGAAACATAAACGCCAATTTGGAGAGAGTAATGTGCCCATAATCTTTTCTATAACTACTAATGGATTTTCCTGATAAAATAATATGTTATTTTATGCAGTTTGCATAACTTGTGTGAATGCATCTCTTCCAACTGAAAAGAAGTAATACAACCAGGTCCAAATATCATGATTTATTTATTCTACATATAGATTATCTATGTTTAGATGAGCCTTTAAATATAACTGTCAGCGTGAACATCAATGATATGGTGCCAATGGAAAATGCGGCAATGGTAAATTATTCATACCATTTAAGCCCTTTTCTACTTCTCCTTAAGTAAGTAACGAGAGTTTTCAGTCCTTGGGCTTGCATTCGTAATGGTTGGTTCTTCCACCCGCCGACTTGCAACTATTAGTTGACTTACCGCCAGAGATACGTATAGCATTGCTCTAACTTGCCCGAAGGCGAGTGTGCAGTTAACTTTTGCTTAATGATCTTGGAAATTGATTCACAATGAGTTTCACATAAGCTTCCTTGTAATCGTCGGTTCTTGCAAAGGTTCGATGAAATTTCACAAACTTGTAACGCAAATGAGTCAACATCACATATGTGACATGACCTTAGTGTTAGTCCAGATTCACATTGACGAATTCTCAACAAATATTTTTCGCTACGAAAACGTAGAAATGTACTACTTCGCCGCTAAATATTTCGCCATAATTGTAGCAAACAGACATACATCCAAATTAGCTGCGAATTCGTTTAGCGTGAATCCACCTTGATACTTTATAGCACTACACAATCGATTGTCATTTTGGTTTGACGTGGATTGACTATCGTTTAAAGTTTAATCATACCAACACCACTAAAGTTCTTTTCGATCATCACTTTTTCAAAAGTATATGGATACCAGACATGTATTTTACCAAAAGCAAGAGGGGTTATCGCCATACGATCCCTGTGGAAACCACCATGGTCACACTGCTATCAGATGGCACAGTACTTACAGAGCAAAGGTAAAACATCTCCCATTGTTTGCGATCTCCAGAGTTGTTTTATTTACAAGCGTAAAAAGGAAAAAAACTGACTTTCTTACTCCAACTAGCATTTTTCATTGTTTCAGGATATCTGTGTCATCATTCTGTAATATGGATTTATTGTTTTATCCTTTTGACATCCAAGAATGCCACCTTCATATCGAGTCATGTAAGCTTCTTCATAAAATAGTTCACACTTGCAAAGATTATATTCCTATGAACCATTCCCAAATTTCTGTTTAAAGATCGTAGCTGGTTCAAACTACGCGACTAATCGCTATAACTCGCGACAATTTCGGTGTTTAAACATTCGGGAAAAGTCCATTCAAATGCGCCAAATCAAGAAATACATGTTTTTGGAGCAACATCCAACCTTTAATAGAAAATACTTGCTAATAATAAAGTTAAAAATTCAGAGATTCAGCAAAAACGAAAACAAGGTTGGATGTATTAAGTAGGACAAGACACGGTGTTTAAACTAAAGTTTGGGAAAAGTGTGACCTCATTAGGTCCATTTTATAAGCTGTGTCAACCCAAACTCAGAAATTATTCAATATTGCACGGGATTTGTCATGCTAATGCATGAGGCTTGGCATTGATCCAACTTAGTGAATGTCCCAGTTAGTCAAATTTCCTTGTAAATGGAAATCAATAGAAAAAAATAAAGTCTCGGTAAGCTAAGAAGTAAAGAAATAAGGAATACTCTTTCTTTTCAAAGCAAAGAGAAAATGTTCTTCTTAACAGTTCTTTTCTAAAAAAGTTTTTCATTTTATTGAAATCGCATTCATACCACTTGTCCCACTTGAGCAAAATTCTCAGTCTCAATAAGCGATTTTCCCAATTGTCGGTCGCAATTAAGCGAAGTTAGTTGCTGAAATAGGAAAAAGAAGTTCACCAGACCAGGAAAATCTACTCACTTAGAGAAAGTCACACTTAATGCAGGATGTCAATTAACAAGAATATATTTTTATTTGATATATTTTAAAAATTCTTCATCTATTGTTTGGAGTTCGTATACAAATTTCTATTCTGGCCTGTACATACTGTTTTTTCTTATTTAGACGCGTACAATAACGAGTACATCAGGTTACTTTGGAGGGGGGAAAGAAATGCAAATACAGAGAAAAATAGTGAATTGTTTATAGCAGGGTTTTCTCAAGTAGACATCACGCTCAGTACTGGATCAATATTATATGGAAATTATGGTAAGTATTTTGGAAACCATAACTTAAGGACTTTCGTGAAATCGATATTCTACTTATTAACGATTAGCAAGATGAACGCTTAAATTCTTGTGTGTTATAAGCACTATTCAGATCATAGGAGGCGCCAAATCTACTTCATCCGGCTTCGGCTGCTCAAGTGGATGTTCAATCTCACACACATTGATGAACAGATTGATTTCAAAATGTCAATGTGAACAGGATATAAAATAATTCGCGTAGTTTTCATTTTCAGGTGCTTTTTATGTTTCACATTTCTCCATTACTGAAAAACGAAAAGAAAAATAAACCAAAAAACCAAAAACTAATTTTTTCACTAATTTCTTATTACTTAGTAATATTCATTTATTCATTCATATAGTTTGACAAGTAAAAGCGACTGGAATTTTTAAAAAGGCGTTACACCTGTCGGTATAGCCATAACAAAGCGTCTGAACAGAAATTCAAGATGATTCATTCATCATATATACAATTGTTACGGAATCGTGTCATGTTTTATTTTCTTTACATGAAGTAAACTTACCTGATATTTCAGGAACATACAGTCGTTTGACAATGAACTTTCGACTTTACCGTGATCTTGTCTTATTCATCCTTCGAGATTTCTTCCCGTGCATCATGATCGTCATGTTGTCGTGGATCAGCTTCTGGATAAACCATAAAAGCACTCCAGCACGAGTAGGGTTGGGAATCACTACAGTGCTAACTGTTGTAACGATGACAAATAACGTTAAACAGAATTCACCATCCACAAAGGAGTTCAGGAGCTTAGATTACTATTTACTTTTGTGTAATCTATTGGTGTTTGCTGCTCTGTTGGAATATGCCATTGTGGAATTGTTCCCATCGCCAATCAGATCGAAGAAGAAAAAAAAGAAAAAAGGACACAATAACAACGTGAAGATTAATCTGCAAAACAATGGCATTCAGCTTCGGGTAAGTGCGGGTTATTTTTTCTCCATACGAGTGTGTGACGCACTTGCCATTATAGTTGTCTCAACTGTTGAAAAAAAAACTCTTACCATGCCGATGTGTGTGATATGTGATATATGGGGGAAATGGGTGAGAAGGTCTGGGGACTAGGTTTATTAAGATTTTTTAGAACTCAGTTATTGTTATGTTGATTTCTAGTCGATCCATTACACCAATGGGAGCTTAGTACGTACACCAGATCTCAACAGGAACAATGGTAACATTCCAGTAAAGGATATGAATAAACCGGTTAACATCAATGAACCGACTATGAAGCTCAAACCTCATCCAATTGATCGATTGAGCAGAATCGTCTTTCCTATAGCTTTTGCACTGATGAATATAATGTATTTCTTATTTCATCGTCTACATCCCGATACAGTCGACTAAAACATTCACGAGTTGAAAGATGTGCTTCTAAGTTCGGTATACATAAACCAACGTCAATGCGCATACACGCATACACGAAAGGTGAGGTTCCGGCGTAACGGGAAGTTTTTCGCCCTTTAACGGCATTGTAACACTGCATCTAGCCATACAATCGACGAGAAGTTCATCTCAAAGTTATGACTTGTTTTTGGGCGATTGAATTAGTCAGTATATACAACCTCGTTTTGATGTCTGTTGTTCATCAATGCTTAACTTGATTACTTAGCAAGCTCTTGTATATGAAAATGGAGAATGGATTGAAGAAAACCATGTCTCGATGTGTTTATCAGCTCAAAACACGTCAATTTGTTGTTACGTCAATAGTTTATAATTGCTCATTAATTTTGTACTGACTTAAAGTCCAACTTTAACCCGATTTTAATATCTTCAATCATTTTCACCAATCAAAACCAGCGATTAAAATAGGGAATCTACCAGTTAAAACAGCTTTTGATAAGAGGAAAACGAAATGTAGGAATCAATGTCATTCAAACTTAATTAATTTTACGTTATCAGAATTATTTTAATGAAGAATTACTCAAAACCGTTGTCCATTTTTAGCCTGTGTCTTTAACACTGTCTATTCGTTTCTTCTTCAAAGAGACAGATGAATCAGGATGCAATGTTCCAATAATAACAATTGATGTAGAAAAAGGGAAAAACGGACAACCTCTTTAAATCGATAGGTGTGAACCATGCCTTATTGAAAATGTGTTTCATTAATCTCTTTAAAATTCATTAACCAATTGGATTTGCAGCTGAAGATATCTGGGGCATATATAATTTGCAGCTGGAGATATCTGGTGTATACATAATTTTGAAATTTGGTTTCTCAAAGTTTTTTTCTCAAAATTTGTAACGGTTTCATTACAAAAGAATGCCGACAATATTCAATATTACATCGGTTTGTGTTGTAAGCCCTTCTCTTACTAACTGTGTAGTACCTAACCTTATACGTAATACTCGAACTCTTTTGATATACAGACAGCGGTCCTTTCCGTGTCTGTACTAAATGTAATACCGTAATACCGTAAACGTCACCCTCTATTAAACGCTGTACTTATAGCCGAACATTTGCTTCTGAAAATCCTTTTCAAAGAACAGCGACAGTGATATTTTTTGACATTTTTGTGCCATGTGAACATTTCTTTTGTGAAAAGCATTTCCACACAATCTTTTGCGGCGTTTCAAGGAAAAGAAAAGATTTGTCTATTTTTATCACATTTTTCATTCTGGAATAAACGCCACCTGGAATTTCTAAAGGCTGATTTCCATACAGCAACATTTTGCGCTATAGCTCAAAAAGCTCCAGAGATTTTTGCGCACGAGCGGAACTCATTTCCATTTGCAGCATAGAGCGCGTGTAAAATATGAAAAAGTCAAAACAAATATGGCGAATATTTATAAAAGATTGTTTATGCTGAAAAATTTGAAATTATCAGTTTTAATTATATTATGGCGTCGCCGTAGACAACAAGAAAAACTTACAATCAAAAGAAAACGAATGTGAGTTAGAAAATTGTTTTTAGAAAGAAAATTCCCCAATTACACCAGGGCGCGAAGCGCCTGCATTGTAATTGAGATTTTATGAATAAAATCGAAGTGACGGTTTAATAGTGAATTTGCTAACTCTATCTCGCAGGACCTAGCAGCCAGACCGAAATCATTTTCCCGAATTTGAGTCCGTAAAGGCCACTTGGAGAAGCCGGGGTGAAAAAAATCAAGTATTTGAAAATGCAACTTTATTCTTTGTAGAAAACCAAAGTTACAAGTCAACGTTGGCCTCGACCACGAGGAGCACTACGAAAATTGCCTAAAATGATAAATGAAAAGTAAATAATTAGTATCAACGTGCACATCACTCGAAATTAGAGCTGGGAGGGGGGGGGGGCGGGAAATTCACTATTAAACCGTCACTTCGATTTTATTCATAAAATCTCAATTACAATGCAGGCGCTTCGCGCCCTGGTGTAATTGGGGAATTTTATTTCATAAAATCTCCGTTCGGTTTAATAGTGAATTTGCTAACTCTATTTCGCAGAACACTAGCACCCAGACCTTCATTTTCCTCAGTTCAAAGCGTCTTGAGAAAAAACGGCTAACTGGTATTTTTTAGCTGTGCTTAACTCAGTACTAGTGTCTCTATTGTAAAATTTTTGAAAAGTAGATTCTGATTTCCACCTGCCCCGAATCAGTATGTCATTGAGGGACAATCCCTGTGAACCTGCCCTAGAACTGGAAGCAGATCTTAGAGAATGGGCCTTAAAAGTTCCAGTGTCAACACCTGAGGATTTCAGCACAGTTAATACCCATCTGGCAACTGTGGCATTCGAAACATTATTATGAGGATTAATGAAGCTTAAGAACAGCTCAGTTTGTCCTGTTACTCTCCATGACCTAGTACGACTTAAGTAATCGGTCAATGCTTGGTAAATGCAAATTGCATTGTCGGATGGAAATTTAGGAAAAATCAGTTTAGATGGAGTTTTCCCCTGTTTCCAGGTTTTGAACAACTTATGTAAATCGAACTCATAACAATCTTCAGACTTGGTCATGAATCGGATGTCCAACATGTTGATTTCTGAAACTCTAGAAGCTGCTGATAAGCCAACAAGCACTGCTGTTTTAATTGTTAAGTCTTTATTAGAAAGTTTGTCATGAGGGAACCAAGTTCTCAAAGTTGATAAAACTTGATCTACATTCCATATGAATGTGTACCTAGGTTGAGTTGGTCTTAAGTTAAAGGCACCCTTAAGTAAAGATATGACCTTGGGATGTTTTCCTATAGAAAATCCATCAATTGGTGAATGAAAAGCAGATATTGCCGATCTGTAACAATTAATCGTTCTATAAGCTAGACCTTGATTAAACAGTTCACCTAAAAAATTAAGTATGTCACTCAAAGGTCCCTGAAATGGATTAATTTCCCTTTTACAACACCAGCTAACCCACTTTCCCCAGGACGATTTGTAATTTGATAACGAGCCTGATCTTCTGGCATTTGCAATGAGTTGGGAAGCTTGCTGTGAAACTCCCTCTGAAGAAAGAGCTTTCCTGAAACTTTCCATGCCACCAAACGCATTGAATTGTTTAGAATTAACGGATGTTTCATGCCTTCTGGATTCCGCAAAAGATCCTTTGACTTGGGAAGTAACAGAGGTTTGTTGATTGACATTTGAAGAGCAGTAGGATACCATGGTTGAGATTGCCAGGCAGGGGTTATCAGAATTAAAGTTGCCTGTTCCACTTGAACTTTTTTCAGCACCCGACCTATCAGAGAGAATGGAGGGAAAGCATATGGGTAGAGATTGAACCAGTTCTGTTGAAAAGCATCCGTTGCTTGAGCCTGAGGGTCTGGTTTCCATGACATGAAGCGGGGAGTCTGGTGAAAAAGTCGAGATGCAAAGAGATCCATATCGGGAACCCCAAATACTTTGCATATCATTTTGAAAGCCTTGGGAAGAAGTAACCATTCGCTTGAATCGTGGACATGCCTGGATTCCCAGTCTGCTATTACATTCTGGACCCCTGGGAGATATTCTGCAGTAATTGTGATCTGATAGGATGTTAGATAATCCCATATTTCCTTGGCTACGGACGTAAGTTGATGACTTTTTGTCCCCCCCATTTTCAATAGGTAGGTTATTGCTGTTATATTGTCCCCTTGCAGATGTATAGATAGCCCTTTCTTGAACTTGGTGAAAGTCATTATTGCGAACTTGATTGCAATCAATTCCAAGACATTTATGTGCAGCTCTTTCTCCTGCAGTGACCAGGGACCCCCCGTATGTTGTCCCTGACATACAGCACCCCAGCCTTTTTTCGATGCATCGGTTTGTATGAAGAGATCCACCGGTGGCCTTACTAAAGTTTTCCCATTGCAAAAACTTAAGTTGTTGATCCACCAAAGTAACTCCGAACAAGAGTCCTTGGTTAGACTTAGAATGGTCTCCTGAGATTTTCCTTCCTTCAGTGCAGTTATGTACATTTCCTGTAGATATCTGTATTGCCCCATTGCTGGAAGAACAGCCTGTATAGTGGAGCATAGTCGACCGATCAGTTGAGAAAGTTCCTTCACTGACAATCTGTTTCTCTTCAAGATATCCTGGCACTGATTTGAAATTCTTATTATCTTTTCTTCCGGGAGATAAAGCGACATATCCTGAGAGTTTACTTCCACTCCAAGAAATTCTATCTCCTTGGTGGGTATAAGAACAGATTTTTTCCGGTTTATGATGAATCCCAGGTGTTGAAATAGAAAAATCACAGTATCCCTGGCTTGGATCACTTCCTCTGGAGTTCTTCCCATTAAAAGTATGTCGTCCAGATATATTATGAGTCGTATATTTATCCGTCTCAATAAAGCAATTGGAATTTTTAACAGTTTGCTGAATATTCGGGGAGCTGGGCCCAGACCAAAGCACAGACACAGGAACTCGTATAAATTCCCCTGCCACTGAAAACGAACATGCTTCCTGGATTTCCTGTCTAACGGGATTGAGAAATAAGCGTCCTTCAGGTCTATTTTTCACATATAATCCCCTGTCTGTAACATTTCCCTGAGCAAGTGTAACCCTTCCATTTTGAAGTGATGATAAGGTATATGAGCATTCAATTGTTTTAGATTGATCACAGGCCGTTGTCCCCCATCTTTCTTTGGGACCAGAAATATATTGCTTAAGAACTGGTTGTTCAGTGGAGATACTTTTTGTATCGCCCCTTTGTCTAGCATACTCTGAACCTCCTGATTCACAAGAGGAATTTGATTCCCTGGAATTTTGCACTGCTTTGGAAGATGTTTTTGAATAGGCTTTGAATTTAATGGAATTTGATATCCCTCTACAATTTGCAGAATTTCTGGGTCTTGAGTTAGTCTCTCCCAATTTTTTTTTGAAATATTTGATTCGAACTGCCTGGAGAAACTGCTGGCTGTTCATATCGAAAAGATTTTTCACCAATGGATGAATGTTTTGAAATTCCTCTTCGGAGAGGAGATCCAGAGTATTTGTGTAATTTTGAATTGAGATATCTGATCTTACCTCTTTGAAAGTTATTTCCTCCTCGACTACTATAACTTCTGAATTTGTTGTACCCACCAAAGTATTTGCCACCATCAGCTTTCTGCCCTCTGGAATCTTGGCTGGCATTCCGAGGGCCTTTTCGAAAGGGCTTTCTTGACTGTGATTTGCTCAAGTTATTAAACAATACTTTAGATCTAGCCTTTGTTTTCAATGTTTGCATCATACGATTCTCAAAAGCAGCACCAAACAGCATATTCTTGCCTTTTGCTATAACTTCGGAATGGTCTTTAAGCATTTTCGAAACTTTACGAGGGTTACCAATTACAGCAGATAAAATGATATGTCTGCGTTGGTAGACAATGCTATGTATTGCTTGTCCCAATAGCGTTAATGTCTTTTCCACATCAGAAATAAGTGCATCTAGCCCATCGTTGCTGGATTCGTTGCTGCTTTTGTCCAAACTGTGCCAAATTGTGGTCAAAGGACCCAGAACAGAGGACACTTTAGTTTGAATTTTTTCTAGAAGACTATCCTGAGATAACTCATTGTTTTTGTTATTTTCTTCCAGAATATCCCTCAAAAAATCATCAATTTTGAAGTCTTTTTTAATGTTCTCAGGAATTGGGTAAGAATCCAGAATAGAATCTTGGATGCTTTTCTCTGGGATATGTACATTTATTAAATGATTAGCATACAATGCCATTTCCGCAGGAAGCTCCCATTTGGAAGAATCAGTCAACATATTAGCATCAAAACGCCGTTTCTTTGGAGGTTCCATAATTTCCTCCTGTTCTGATTCATGAGATGACTCATCATTAGAGGAGTTACTTTCATCAGATGAATACCGAATATCGTCAGTAACATCATTCGGTTCATCAGTTGTCATCTGGAAACGTTTTCGTTTGTTTTTTTTGGAGTGGGCTGAAAATTGCTCAGAAGATCCCACGTCACTTCGGGCTGGAACACCAGAAGATCCCGATTCATTAGTAATCTCAGCTTCATGAGAAGAATTCTGAGAATCAATTTCACTGACTTTCGACACGATACAATCAGGGGAAGCCATTACGAAGCTAAACAAACCGAGTCAAGTGCGTCAGCAAGACATGAAAAATCAGAAAATGTTTTTCAAGTATCTATGATAAACATCAAACTAATGTTTGAGGTATGGATTGCTGGACTTATAATCGTATTGACAAGATAATTACAGATTAAAATATTTTCTTACCACGAAACTAAAAATGACGTCCTGTTTGTTTTGCGAGTAAAGTTAGAAGAGGAAAATGAAGGTCTGGGTGCTAGTGTTCTGCGAAATAGAGTTAGCAAATTCACTATTAAACCGAACGGAGATTTTATGAAATAAAATCAAAAGGATTATTTCATGTTCTAGTAAAAGATTTGATGTTATTTGATCATGAGTATTTTTTCAAGTCGTTTCGAGCGATTCCTGCTAGGTTTGAGCAGGCCCTAAATTGGATAGCACCGTACATTACCAAATCGTCTAAATTGCTTTTCATCATTTTGAGTTTCTACCTGGTTGGCAGCCTTTTTTTGGTCATAGAATCTCAACAGAGAAGAAAATCTGTCTTCATTGGCAGCCATCTTGAGTATTTTTAAAAATATACAGCGTGGGGATGATGTAATTATTATCCGATTCTCAAATCTGATTGGCTCATTTTCTGTGGCGACAAAAATCGCGTAGAAAAAGTAGAATGAATTCAACTTTTGAAAAAAGCTCCTGAGCTTAAAAATATCTCTGAGTCAGCGGTAATTTTTGTTTAGTGCGCATGAATCTCTGGAGCTTTTTGAGCTATAGCGCAAAATGTTGCTGTATGGAAACCAGCCTTAATAAACGTGGAAGTATAGAGTATAGAGGCAGACATCTGTTAATATTACGAGTGTGCAGTATGTGAACATAACTTCAAACAAATTGAAAATGAAAATTGAAAATGATCATTCAACAGACCCGAGTTTCGCCTCGGTTCTATGTACTCTATTACTTTACTAGTTTGACATCTTCGTTGCTTAGCAATATACATAGTTTGTTCTATTCCACAGTGAGATTAATTAAAGAAATGAAGAATTTCAAAACGAGGCCACAGTTGTTGCTCAGGCCATGACACGGTGCTTAAAGACTGTTGTACCTCCGCTGCCTCTACTGAACAGACGCGATGAAGAGTTGAAAATTCAATTAGCGGTCAGAACACACGGTCACGAAAAGCCGAAAATAGATCGTAGTGGTTTTCTATAATAACATCGTCAAAAGAATAATGAATAAATTATAAAACGTTTTTTTTTCTGTACGAAATTTGGATTTTCCGTTCTCACTGATTTTCTTGAGGTCCGAGAAACATTCTGACATCTCTCTACTGACAGTTCTGCAGATAGTTCAGACGGTCAGTGAAAAGTAAGCCATAGCTCTCAGTTATATTTATTATTATTTATTATTTTACGAATGTTTACCCAGGATAGCCTCTTCAGTTCCGTAAGGTACTGTTATCAATGAGGGTCCTGCGAAGGAGGTCCTAGAGCATTTAAAGCCCCCATTTGGGCTACGGAAGCTGTAATGACAGGAACCGCTCAACTAGACAACCACCCTAGACATCATTCCTACTCTCTTGCTGAGTGCTAAGCAGAGAAGATTGATTCACACTGTTATAGTCGCTGGCATGACTCGGTCGGGGATTGAACCTGCGACCTCCCGAACAGGAAGCGAGCACTCTCCCACAAGGCTACCAGTCGGTAAACTAACTATAACTATAAGTTGACTATAACTATAACTATAAGTTGAGACGAAAGCATAAAAACATCAGTGACTATATGTCATTCTTCAAAAGAACTCGTTCACCTCTGTGACCAAACTAAGCGTTTGTTTACTATAATCCCAAAATAATCGTAAAGCGGATTGTGGTTCTTAAGTAGATTGTTCATATCAAAGAGTATATAATATACAATCTGTTTGATTTGATGATCGAGAGAACGAAGATAGTAACGGATCTAGCAGACATTCGAAGAACTTTCTAAAAACGAAGTCAAACAGCAATTATCCTTTTGAAAGCACATGGAATGAGAGCTATCCAAAATGTGCGAACATGATCGAAAAGTAAAGCAAGCGAGTATCGCTTTTTAACATGCTGCATGCTGTTCTTAACAACAAAATGAAGTGTTTCATTTCACACAAATTCCTCAAAGCAATACTTAAAGAAGTGTGAAAAAATAACTGTGATATATACGGCTTCCGCAAAATACATCCTGAAAACGACTTCTGAAAAGTTATTATTTCGAGCATACAGTGCAGGTGCTTTGATTCACTCAGCATCTTATTGGTTTGAAGCAGAACATTATGTTTATGCTAGGATTCTTTATTTTTAATTAATCTATCGGATATAAGATGACAGAATTTTCAAATTCAGTCCTGATAAAAAATGTAAGAAAATGTCAGGCTAATCTGTTATGGAAACTTAAGTACATCGAAGCTCAAGTGTATTATAGAAAAAATTATAAAAACAAGGAACATCGAAATAAATGTACGCAAACAACATGTCGCCAACAGGGTTTTGACTTTTACTGATGTCATCAAAAAATATCTTTAATGAATGAAATCAGATTATATATAAACAAATATATACAAGTGTTCCAAAAAAACACATACATAGCTGTCCAAATAAGAAGAAAAAATCATTGTCGTTGGTTGGTGAGTCAGCAGAACAGCGGCACTCTCTGCTTATATACTAATAAATTTTCTTTAAGATTTGAGTTGCAATTTATTTATTTATTTGTTTATTTATTTTGCATACGAATCTGATTTGGTTGCAGTGATTTCTCTGAGTATAGCCACAGGAAACATAAAGTAGAAAAACTATAACCCAAAAAGCAGACATAAAAGCTTTTGACAAAACAAAAAATAAAACAATTCAGAGTGCTTCACTGTGCAATAACTGATGAGAAAACCCGATGTCTCGCATCTTGTTGAGCTAAATAAGGAATAAGGAAGTTTTGTATGATTGGTCAAATGAAGGGGAATATTTTTGAGTTTCCATCAGATTTTTCTCTCTTCTGAATACTACTTTTTAATCGATAATAACCAACTAAACCCCCGATTAAAAACTTTTTAAAATCACCTGAAAGAATAAGGCATTCCTGAATTTCATGTTCATCTGACCAGATCTGTTGTACACCGAAAATACATTTGGAAATTGGATGACAAACTGTATGAAATGATGGCTGATGAAATTCCAGTATAAAATGTTGGCGTTGTTTCAGCAATCATTTCCTTTGTGTGGATGTTTATTGTAGCTAAAATAAACATACCTTTCATTAAGAAAAACACAACAATACCATACCTCGTCCTCAATTCTCTTCATTATAACAGCATATTTTCTTTAATAACCACCTGATGAGAGCCTGGTAACAAAATATTTATCTTTCGTTTCAGTGCAAAATGACGTCATCACTCTAAAGGACTCGTAACAAGAAAATAACATTTACGACATGAAGAACGGAACCAACGTGTGGAAATCCGACGTTTCATTTTAAAATCCATTGATCAAAACAATTGGATAACCTAAACTTATCAGCAGTCCCCAAGTCCCAGGTAGGAGGTTTTTACAATTTCTATTAAACGATGAAATGCCAGATTCTTTTTTCAAAAATCAATTAAAAATAAAATCTTTGAATATGCGTTACAGCAAGAAGAACCCGACACAAAAGGACAAGATGTTTGAACGATTTTTGTAATTGTTTACAACTACAGTTTTAAAAGATAAAGTTAACATTCTTGAAATTTAACTGTTTCAGGATTTTTCCGATTTTTCCATGTAACAGTGTATCATAAAGGCAAAAAACCCTGGTCAAGTGCTTTGAAATTAAACAGATGGGAAAAATAATTCGAAAGATTCTATTTTTCACTGCTTGATATTTTAATCATAAAGCTATATATATAAGGATGTATAATATAAAGCTATCCATAGCGGATGCATTGCTTAGATCGTTCTCTACATAAACTGAGCTACGAAAAAGCTTTCTGCAATTTCATTGGTTTAAAAAACTTGTTTACTCAGCCAATCAGATTGCAGAAAACTTTTCAGCGGCGACATTTTTCGTCTGGCAGACTGTCACATTTTTGTGAACCTTTGACTCAAGTTCCCTTATTTTGTAAGATAGAGGCAACGTGCTAGAATGTTCTCAAACAGAAATAACAAAGTATTGGTAATGAAGATTAGGTATGGTAACCATCTGCTTTTATTTCTTGTTGTATTTAACAGAATGAAGACTAATTTGTGTCTATTGGTTATACCGCAAAACCACAACGAGGAACATTGCTTAGATAACGTGTTTGACAGAATAACAGAGATCACAAAGATATGGGAAGGTATATTGCAAGTGGAGCAAGTATCATATACACATTCGCATTCAGTTCCATTAACAGAAAGAAGAGCTTCGAACTATGTGACATCCCAGAGCATCAGCGTTAACTTATTATTAAGTCCTGAAAATATTGGAAAAACTACAGCAATAAGCATTCAGAGGCTGATCAAGTCTGAACCTTGGATATTTCATCACAAATTCCAGATTTTAGATCTCAGAGATTCGTCTGTCGTAGCTAAACAGGAATTTTTTCAGCTCTCACAAGCCTATCCTTTGTTTTCGGTCGCATTATGTGGCCAGGGACCGTCAGTCCTCAGAATTAACATTTTTGTTCGCGAGGACTTCATCGCAATGCGTAACTTTTATTCATTTTTGCTGAGATCAGAACCAGTCTATGAAAAGGACAGCTTCTGTTATTTCTTGTCGAAATGTTCTGGACATTTTCAAGTTCAACTTTCCTTGAAACATTCAAAGTCACTTCACGTAACACCAACGAAAAACGGATTCATTGCAATCGGTTTGGATCACGTTTATGAGACAATCCATGATATAGGGGCAAAGATTGAACAAATCTATTGTAAAGAATGTGGCATATTAGCTATCCGTGATCCCGAAAACAACCGGTTACTCGTCCAGGGCAAACACAGGCAGGACCATAATTTGCATCGACAATACGTATCATGCTACGACTTTTTGCAAGAAAAGGATATGAATTGTTTTAGTAAACATGATGGATGGAATGGCATTGCTCTTCAGAATCATGAAGATTTTCTTGACTGGAAACGCAAAAGGGAAAATGACGACGTATATATCAACTGTAAAGCTTTTGTGTAAAACCAGGCAACACCAGTGGCAACCCCATACCCAGGGTTTCTTGCTTTTGAACATCTTTGCCGAAGCCTGTATTTCAAAATAGCAAGAAACACTGGGTACGAAGGTGTCCACGCGGAGGACTGATATAGTTTTCAATTCAATTTCAAAGATGGCGTTTACATGAGATTTTCTTCCATCAAAGTGACGTGAAATGTTAAGGTACTTGAAATACACCAATTTTCCCATAAGATTTCCCTTTTTTTTAATGAAGTATATTTGGCATTTCACGATGCAGCACAGTTCACAACCTTCTGTAAGCGCATTATCGAATACGCAGGTGCATTTAAGAACAAAACATTGCAGTAATCTGCATATGTTGATCGTATGTTACCCAAGTATTTTCCAAGATGATACCCGATCGAGTAGGGTGTCGTTCAGCGCTAGTTTCAAAACGTCTTCTCCGTCTAACTTGTGGATATTAGCTAATCTTCTACCGGAAAATAGCATAACCTGTTTCTTTCTTAATAATTTATTCAAGTTAAATAATTGCGAATGCTCTCAGGTATTTGAATAATATGAACAGAATTCCACTTCGGTCTGCATTTCACTTTAGCTGATTTTACTTTGGCCATAATGGATCAGGAGTTAATATTTTTTTTCCTCACGAAGATTTTCCTCACATATTTCCCCAAATAGTAGTAACTTGAACAAAAGGTATTCATTTTGAAATAACCCTAACCGCTCAGAACGATTCTGGGGTGATTAAAAAAATGAAAAATAACCGAGAAAACGAAGTAGCATAAACGCGAGATTTAAGTTTTTAACAATTAGTCGTTTTTATAAATAATACAGAAAATATAAAATCAAAAAAAAACAAAACATGCATGAGTATGGCGTACGTTTCTCTGAAAACTGTAAAATAAACAGCGCTTGTTGCTGTCGATCAATCGTAAGAAAGTTAGTGTGTGGTCAGTAAAATATACGACAAATGAAAGTGGACGATGTTGTGACGGTTGATGATAGTACAGTTACCAAAAGGCAAATTCGTTTAAAAGTCTCTGGGAAGAAGTACATTGTGCTATAGAAATGCAAACAAATATTTCGCACTATTTGTGATAACACACACTATTTCCAACTAAATGTTCTTCATCGCAGTGATTTTTGACGATTTTACCCACTAGTTATAAACTGCGTATAGTAAGATATTTTACCAACTAGTTATAAACTGCGTACAGTAAGATATTTTACAGTCGACTCTCCAAAACCCAAATTCTCAGGGGACCGGGAAAATAGTAAAAAAGAAAATAGAAAAGAGTTCGAGTTTCCAAAAGTTGAGATAGGTAGAAATTACACGTCAAGAAATTACACGTCAAGAAATTACACGTCAAGGGACCGACAAAACGTTCGATTCGTCGAAGAGTTCAAGAAATCAAGTGTTCGAGTTTTCAAGAGTCGAGTATACTTGCATACTGATACATAATGATCATCTAACAAGTTAGATATTTGCTCCTATGTCCTTCTAAAATGACTTCCATCTTCTATAATTTTTCTTTCAAGCAACGTATGGATTTTATCTTCGCTATAACCAAGTACGTCTTCTACAACCTCCATTGTATGTTCACCTCTGATAGGAGGGTGCAAGGGCGTATTTAATATAGAACGCCCGTTGTAGTCCACAGCAGGTCCTTTTTTTAAAAAAAGCAACAAAACAGTTGGTGAGAAAATGCCATGGGAAATAAATTCAAACTAGTATCCCGTCATTACCGATACAATTGTGCTTATGAACGCCTCGAATGTCTCGATTGCTTATCAAATGAGCATTTTACCTGGAACGACAACTTGACCGGCAGTGGGGTGAGGGATTCGAAGTACCATGTCTAAATCGTAAACTTGCGGATCGTCAAACACTTCACCAACGTGGTTTATTCTTCCACACGGAACACCTGCTTCCTCTAGTAACTCCAACCAATCATCTGCCGGTCGCTCCTCTAACCTACATCCACATATACAACGTTAATTTCATATAGATCTTGAAAGGTACGAAGTTTCGTCATGTCCATTGTTGTTCATACGGAGAAGTTTTAATAAAGGTTTGGTAAAATCGAAATCGTCGTTATAACGGGGCTGCCAATAACAATCGACAGACGGTTTCCATGTCAAAATTGTGATCATTAACAATCACAATGTCAGAAGAAATCGTTCTTACAGCACACTTTGTCAGAGGAGGCACAGCGTTTTGGTATTTGAGCCTCGCCCTTATATCTGCAGTAATTAGCTGACAGAGGACCAATTAAAATGTCAAAAAAAAAAAAAAAAATTCGACCAATTCTTTCAGTGTTCAAACAGAAATTCAAACAGGAAAAGTACTTGAAAAAAAGGGATGAGAGAAAGGAATTTATACTTTGTCTGCATCGTCTTGGTTAGTGGATCTCTGTTAACAACACGTTTTGCGTTGGTAAGGTATCTCTTATCAGTAGCGAGATCGGGTAAACCAATAGCCTAAAGCCAAACAGTAAAAAAGCTGTTAAAAATGTGAAAATCACACAGTGTGGAAAGAGCTTTACTCTCTAATGTGCAAATTGTGAAAAGAACTTTACTCTTTAATGTGCAAATTGTGAAAGGAACTTTACTTTTAAAGGAACGGTTAATCTATATCACCGGTTCAAAAAACAACGATTCAGATCGGAAGGATGAGATAATTTGTCTCTCTTGAAAAAGAAAGTTCACTGCTGTGTGGGATTGATTGGAAATAATCATGCTTAATTTCACGAATTAATAATACCTTGGCCATGTTTTTGAAATGTTTATCATTCGCAGCAGCAATGACGATATCATGCTCGTCCCCAGTATGAAATCCCTAAACAACAACAACAATGTTGCAGCTACTAATTATGGTCTGAAATCTGAAATTTCTTTATAGAGACAACCATATGGCATATTCATTTCTGCATTCCTAGTGGATGTCTAAATTGATTTAAGACAAAATGACTGTATTAAATAAAGTTATAGGTAAATTACGAGAAAAAACAGAATAAGAATTTCTTTTTGTTTGTTTTTTATTTGAGATTTATGGCGTTTTTAAAGAGCTTCTTCTCACAACACGTCCCTTCAAGTAACTACTTAAAACAAAACTTTCTTAAAATAAAAGTCACAGATACATGAACAAAATTGTTTGTATGATGTTTGACATGATTTCAAACTTTTTGTAGATTACCAATTCTTACCTGGTATGGAACAATAGTGCCATGTGCAGTACCATGCCTCCTTCCAACCTGACCGACATTCAAATAATTGGCTGCTACATGTGATAAGAAAGCAACCTAAATGTCAGAAAATTGAACAGTTTCAAAAAAGTAGAAAACTGCTGACTCAACGTGACGTCATTTTGCCAGGGAGCAAATTCTACAGATCACTAGATGATGCATTAAGGCCGAAAACACAAAATATAAATAAAATGTAGAGTCATACTGAGCGAAGTTATAAAAAACTTTCCAAGCAAATATTCACATATTTTTATTTCACCTGTGATTGCAGTAAAGAGGCACTGATTTGTTTTCCAACTCCACTTGATAATCTTTCATACAAGGCAGCAATAATGGCACCATGAGCATACATGCCTGTCATAATATCTGTAATGGAAACTCCAACAGTGCATGGGTCACCATCCTGATCAAAACAGTTGTGTTTAATTAGCGATTGATGCCAAAAAAAAAGAATCAAATCACAATACCATCAGATCCATCACATGTTATTTTCTCAATAGTAAATACTGCTTTTTGACAAACATGTAATAATAAGTTAAGATACAGGTTTTAAAACTTTACTTAGTCACTACATGCCAGTAAACGTCTTCTCCATTTACCTCTGGTCCAGTAATGCTCATCAAGCCACCAATAGCACTTGCAACTAAATCGTAGCCAGGTTTCCTTCGGTCAGGACCTCTTGATCCAAAACCACTTATTGAGCAATAGACAAGTTGAGGATTAATCTTCTTTAAAGCCCTGTATCCAAACCCCATCGATTCCATCTTATTGGGAGTGAAGTTTTCAACAAAAACATCACTTTTTTTCACTAACTAAATGAGAAAAAAGCAAGAGAACAACTAGAAGAATTGACAAGGATAAATCGATTGTTAATTGAATAAAACATTATAAGATAAATTGGCCATACGTCATAGACCATTTCTTTTCCTTCTGGTTTGCTAAAGTCAATGCAAACACTCTAAAAAAGAGTTAAAACTAAAATGATTATCAAAGCTAAGGTACAATGACAGACTTGTTAAACTTCATCTTTGCTTTAAACAGATAGTTCACATGATCAAGTACATGTTAACTTGAGCAAACACCTTATTATGAATAAGGTCAACAAAAGCTTCTACATGTTGATTTTATTATGAATTTCTGACAAAAATTCAAACAATTTTCATGAAAATGAATTAATTTGACAATGAAGATGAAGAAAAGAAATTTCAACCTAATTTGAATCTGGATTTCAAGGTGCTTCAATTTTGTTTTAAAATTTTCACTAGTATTAACTTGATTATACTGACTTTGAATTTCTGAATATTTTTGATCTCTCCTATAATAGTTGAAAGGTTCATAAACGAGAAACTTCCTTATTTTTAAATAAAAATACTTGAAAATCTGGTCATCTATATCACACACCTTCTTGTTGCGATTAATTGACAAGTAATAACAACTTTCACCACCAACAAATGGTGGACCCCATGCTCGTGTATCATCTCCAACACCTAAAAAGGAAGCAACACCAAATGCTTACATTGCCATTGCTACATTTGTTGGCTTGTTCTCATTTTTCAGCAAAATAAGAGGCTCATGTCCTTACATTTAACCAAAAACCAAATATATAACTTAAAATCCCTATGAGGCTGCTCATGACTCATTCATGTTTTTTTCACCTGAGTTTGTAAAACTTGATTATTAAAGAACATGACAATTGATGCTTCTTAAAAACATTGTAACACACCTGGTCTTTCAACTTTTAGGACTTCGGCACCCATGTCACCAAGAATTTGGGTACAATATGGACCAGCAAGAACTCTGAAAAGAAAAAAAATCCTGCTTACATACTGAAGCTAAATATCTCAGAAAAATACAAATATAATATAACACCTTGTCATATCACAAACCCGGATGCCATCTAATGGTCCTCTGTCCTCTATTCCATCTAATACAAAAGAATAGAATCATCTTGACTGTTCCTAATCATTGATTTATTGCTATAGAAATCAATTACTGTATTTGCCGGTGTATAAGTCGATATTATTTTACGTTAATTTAATGCTTAAAGTCAGGTGTCGACTTATAAATCAGGTCAATTTCATCATCGTTATTTTTATCATTATCGTTAAACTTAAAATCGTTAAAAAAATCATTCATGCAATTGTTTTACACTCACCCTCTGTGCTCTGATCTTAATCAATTAAGCGAACAATGAATGAATTATTGCGCACCTGTTCCGGTGTGCAGGTAAAAGAAAAAGGTAAATTAATATGTCTCAGCAAAAAATGACCAATTATGATGGTCATTTTAATTAATTCGTAAAAGACAAGGAAACTAATTTATTTTGTGTATAACGCTGTCAATATAATTACTATGCTTTGAAACGCATTTAGTTGTAGAAAGTGTGAACCTGATAAACAAAATCATACAAAGAACACAACAAACCACACGGAATCACTCAACGCACATGTTCACTCTTGTATTTTCACGCCGGTGTGAGTTCATGGAGATTACTTCTGCAAATTATTGATAAAATGGATGCGTGACAAGTTTAGGAAACCAGTTTTCTTTGCCGCGAAAAAATTATGCACTTTCCATGTTTGATCAGATGAAAGATGATCAAGTTTAGGTTTGACTTATACACCAGGCTCAACGAACTAGCATCTATTTGAACTTTCATATTCACTGTTCGACTTATACACAAAGTCGACCTATACACACGGCAAATACAGTATATACCTTCTTCTGTTTGGTGATATTGTGCTCTGGCAATCTTACTGCAGGTTAATTGTCGAAGAGAAAACAAATTTTTTCCCAAAAATAACTTTTTCAGCATTTCTTAATTAGAAGGTTTAATATGATTATCTGGAATAACAAAAATAACAAATTAAAAGACGATGAAATATTTGAGACAAGCTCCTAATTCTCCAGTCCACCTGGTGTTTTTATTTTTGTGAATTACATTAGTGACAGTTTGAGGGAAAATCATAACTAGTTATATTTTCTGATAAATTAAAAATTTAAAATTATATACTGATTAGAAAACTACTACAACGTTAATAACGACAGAAAAAATGATTACGATGGGCAATTGCAGCAGAAATGGCAGGAGAGAACCAGGGTGTAGAGTGAGGTTTAACCTGATATTTACGAGATGGAACAAATTCATCAATACCAACCTGAAGCCAAGAAGAAATCTCCACTGCACACCTCCCTGCATCACAGGCAAAGATATGATCAACCGGCAGGTCACGAATCAGATCTCGAAAGCTGCCCCAGTCACGATGGTATGAATAAAGTTTGCGATGAATAGGTAGATCGTGTGGGCAAGCGGAATTAAAGTCAATGGCTAGGGTGACAACAGAATGATCAAAATTACCTAAAGGAGCAGATGTTGATGTTTTGCAAATGTTTGGGTTAGACGAAAGGAATAGGTCAAGTAAAGAAGGCTCCTGATCAGCTTGATCAGGTACGCGAGTGGGAGAGTTCACAAGCTGAGTAAGAGAGTGAGAGATAGCAAAGTTGAAAGTGTCAATGCCAGATAGGGAGGTAGTGTGTGAGAAAGGTAACCAGTCATGATGAATATTGAAATCACCGAACACAAAGATATTAGCAGTAGCAGTAGGGTGAGTTATGAGAGCTTTATCAATATTTTCAGAGACGTAGACAGATGAAAGATTCGTCAGGAGATTCAAGATTCAATTGACGACTGACAGGAAGACAGTCACGAACATAGATACCAAGGCCGTGCATAAGAATAGATGAGTCCTTGCGATTAATAGGAAGATAGCCAGGTACATCAGAAGAGTCAGAAGAGCTAATAGAAGGGTTAAGATTAGTTTCACAAATAGCAAGAATGTCCGGAGATGAGTTGGCAAGAAAAGATTCCAAATGTGAGAAGTTCCCACAAAGTCCATGAATATTAGAGAAAGAAAGTGAGAAAGATGTTGGCAATTTACGAGAACCCGATTTAGATTTACTAGAATTTGCCATTTTTTTCATATGAGGAGAAAGAAATCTGTTGGCTGAAGAACTCATGCTAGAGGATCATTTCAATATAGGTTTGCTGTTAACTATGAACCTATTGTCGTAACAAAAGCAATGCTGTGGCCTCTAAGGATGCAAACCGTTACAGCAGCAGGGCGCCGTCCAAGCGCAACTTGGCACTACTACTGCAACGCCATTTTTCGACTGTTGATAGAGCAGCCTCTCTAAGTAGCTGGCAAAGAGTTCGGGTTCATGTACTACCAATCGGCAAAGTAGCAATCAGGTAAAACTATATACTACTACTATCCTAACACCCTCAACATAGATAACTAAGAAGCAGTATTGAAAATAGACTCAAGCATTTGCCAGACAGTCAAGTGCAACAAGGAGACCGGTGTCCATCATCCTACCACTGCAAGCAGCACTTCTACACTAATAGATGAAGTAGGGGTACTAGACCGGGGTGGTATCTCTACCTGCTCCTAAAGACAATTATGGCTTGCCAACCAGGTGCTTTTATCGAGACACCACCTCTAGGAAGGTTGCCAACCAAAGCTGAAGAAGCCTTCCCCTCCATTAAGCAAGACTGACCCCGCTGGACGCCAACCCGGTATATCACCAAAATTAATTTTTTTCTCTTGTCATTGCTTGCTTTAAGAAAAAATAAAAACGGCCAGTCTTTCCTTTTGCCAAATGTACAACCACGACATTGTTCTGTATTACTGCAGTGCAGGGTATTATTTGTCAAATTCATTTTCTGGTTTTACTCGACACTGTCTAGCTTCTCCAATTTCTGGCTGCATTTCCATTTAAGCATGGTAATCTATACGAAGACATTATGTATTCCTTGCCTACAATAAATTAGTAGCTCTTCTTCTATCCCAAAATCCTTGACTTTTCAAAGTGTTGTAAAACATTCCATTCTGAAATCGTTTGATTCTGGAAACGTTCGATTTTGAAAATTTGAATGTTTTTTTCCATCATTCTTTCTTCTCACTTCTTTTTCTTTGCTATCGATGTGCAAGAAAGATGTAAGAAATTCTATCCGAATTCTTATTTTTCCCAATTTTCCGATAATTCGAACATTCACTAATTCAAACAAATTTTTTGCCCCCTCCTTGTGTTCGAATTAATGGATGTGTACTGTATGTATAAAAGCATGTATGTAGCTATGTATGCATGTATAGCACAAATATTTGCAGAAAAGAGACTTTTTAGACAATTTCCTGAAGTTCTCTCTCAGGAATGAAATTGCTCGCCACTTCCCTACCTAGTCTAACTTTTGATTTTGTTTTGATGATAACAGTATGACAATAAACTTTTAAAACCAAAAACGCGAAAAAGTCAACACGATTCTGACTGTAAACACGAAAGCAAACCATAGTATACTTCTTTCATCCCCTGTCTTCGCTGCCACAGAACAAACTGTAAAATAACGAACGACCTGAGATTTTTCAAATGACTTCTATAATACCGTGCAGCAAGTCAGCCATACGTTTACGTCACATCTTTATAGTAATCACATCTTTGACGTAAGCGCTCTGTTGCGCTTTCTCGAGCCAACGGAAATCGGACAATCGGTGCAATCAATTATCTGGAGAGAGCACTACATATAATTCCGATTTCGCTTAAGTGGAAACCCGCCTTTAGGCCGACTTTTTTGCGTCAGGAAAAATTTTTGCGAAAATGGATGAGAGCACAGATTTAACGCAACCTAATTTTAGCGAATGGTAAAAAAAAGTTTTGGTAAATTTAAATTTTCCGCAATTAATTTAGCGAAAATACCTTATCGGACAAAACAATGTCGGCCAAAAGTGACGAAATTTTCCATGGGTGACGAAAATTTTGTCCGACGAATAATTTTGTCCGACGAAAAATTTTGTCCGAAACCAAAGTTTGAATAAATTCATTTTTTGATAAAGAAAGAATGTTTATGAACTGCTTTAAAGATTTTTCCTCTATTTTCTACTACAATGAAATATGTATAACATAAACTTAATATAACAGCATAACTGCGTTAACATAAGAGGTTTAGTTCTAGAAATAAAACAAAAAAACATTATACTGAACAAAATAGTTCTAGAGATTATAAAACATTATACTGCTTTAAAACAAATGTCTACACGTTGTTTTCTTTATAAGGAACATTAAGTTTGATTTGAGTCTCACAGTTCCTTATCTTTAACCTCAGATTTTAGAATATTCAGTACTGATAATAGTTTCAGAGATAGCATTAAGATTGAGGCAAAATATCAGCCTCGGGTTCCTTATAAGTGTGTTCCTTATTAAAAAAAACGTGTAAGGATTCTTTTAATGAAAGTAGAAAGAAACCCTGAAAACTGGAATAGTGACGGTGAGTATTTAAAGCCTGGAATCAAAAGAAAGTTTTCTTCAATTAACGAGGAAAGCACAATCGCAACACAAAAATCATCACGAGTCGTTTTGGATGAAGATGATGAAAATAGCAGTGAGACATCTGAAATTCAGGAAAACATTTTGACTGAAAACTTGTTAGATGAAAACATTGATAGCACAATTGAACTTTTTATAGAAAAAAAGTAGAACATTTTATGATTGGAAGTAGAAAGATTTGTAGCATGTCTTCAAAGTTAATACTGTTGTATAACATATAAATGATGATACTGAGTAATTCAATTTCCGCGCTTTTAAGCGTAGGAAATTGTTTGGTTTACACATTCTATCTATCTATCTATCTATCTGTGTAACAGTTTTTTGCCGTTTTCGGAAAGTCCGTTCGGATTTCGGATTGTTTGTTTATTCAGAATAGTTAATGAAAGACCCAAAACTCTATGCAAAATGTAATACTAAAAGGCCACTCTCAATATTAATTCATAAAAATGTTAACTTTTTTATACTTTTGGAATGCTTTTAGAAGTTATTTTAGCCGTTTTATGTTGAAAACGTCCCAATTCAGTTATTCTTTAAAACTTCTTTAAAAAGTCAGTAAAATATGCACACCGAGCACGTGAAACGTTCTCGAACCTATTTGGTTTATGTTTTGAGGAAGTTGTATAGATTATTTAGAAGGAGCTTTGAAGAAGAATTTTAAGACTTTATCTACTATTGCAATCGAAATATAATCATGAGAACGTTCCTTATGGAGGAAATATTGATATTTAGCTGACTCTGGAAAAAGATTCTTGAAAAAGAAGGTGAATGTTTGATATAGTTAACGAAACTTTGCTTTGAAAAAAACTTGTATCAAAATTACTGGTGAATACGTCCTATCAATAAATGCATGAAATATGTTCATTTCATTTAATAAATATTACACTGAAAGTTGAAGATATTGAAAAAAACCACAAAAACAAATGACATTGTCATAGCAGCACAAATCACTTGTGTTGTGAATGAATTGATCTAAACATATACTGCAAGTATAAACATGTGCAAGATATTGGTGAACGATGTGTCTTATAAAACTGTTTTTTGGCTCTGAAACGTCATAGTGAATTGAAAAGCAGTAATACAATAAAGAAGAGAGTAGCTAATTTGGGGACTTCCAGACTGTATCAAATTATTCATCACTGTACAATGGTCGGTCAAGTTATCACTGTGTGGAACCGATTAGCTTTAAATTCACATTTAAAAGATTTTAAGATTACATTGTTCAAAATAATCCTGCAAACCGCTCATTGGAGGCACAATGATTTAGTTTGGATATATGTCAGGAAAACAAACTTTGGATGATGATTCGAATCCAACCAATTATATACATACAATGAGATCACTAAAGCCTTGTGAAAATTTGGAGTGTAATATGTTCTAGGACACAATACCTTAAGGGGATTTTTTTGCGTGGATTAAGTTTTGCGACTTTTGCGAATTTTAGTCAAATTCGCAAAAATAAATTGACGCAAAACGTCAAGAAATGAATGATTCGTGAAAATAAATGCACGCAAAATTTCATGATTTTATTTGCTCATTTTTTGGCTTTGTGTACCTTTCGTATATTAACTATTTCCTTGTACTTATCAAGCACCCATTGGTTTTGCAATGTGGCAGGCATGGAAATGGTGATTTTCACTGCAAATACTCTCTACCTCTGTAGTCATTAATTTGCAATCTTGACTAAGGCACCACTCTGTATACTCAGTACGATTGCTTTCAGCAGTACGATCGCTTTCAGCAGTACGATCGCTTTCAGTACGATTGGTTTCAGAATTATCGTTGTCTTCATCTTCTGATGAAGATACCGTTGGCTCAAAGCTCTACGGAACTAACTTGTTGTTCGTATATAAAAATTCGTAACTAAAACTTTCATCACTGCTACTTTCAGACATGTTTCTTTTTCTTGTATAACATACGCTACATTAATTTTGAACTTTTGTACGTCATTATAAATTCTCGGCTCCAGATCCGAAACTTTTCAGCGATCTTGAAAAAAACCGGCTTTATGCAGAAATATCAAGAGCTCGTTCATGTAGAATAAAAGTTCTTTCGCTTATAAAATTATGATTTTCTAAGTTATATTAACAGACAGGTTAAGTAGAAAAAGATTTTTGAAAAATTAAATTTTCAAGTTTAGTTCCCCTTTTAGCTATATTATAAAGTACACCCATTGCACTTTGTGCCCATTCGCAAATATAAATCCAAACATTTTCCTTTAGAAGTTCTGACTCAAAAAATTAATCAACGCAAAACGCTCTCAGACCTTGGCTCGCAAAAGTTACTCCACGCAAAAAAATCCCTTTAAGGTATATCATGTTTGAAAAGAACATTTTCATACAGATCCTAACAAAGTTTCATTGTGTCATTTGTCTTTTCTTGCACATTGGTGTTATTTATAAACTGTATGGAAGTGGTAATATGGAGACTGGTGGATCTAGAGTGTAGTTGCAACTTGTGGAGAAGCGCATTGACATAATTTGTGACTTCAGTTCATATTATCAATGGGATTATTTGAACCTTTTTCTTTTATGTTTGAATTGCTAACACTCTCCTACACAAGTTGCGACTTACCTCTGGATCCGCCACTGGTTGGTTTAGTAGAAATAGATTTTCATATTGTATGTTATGTTGATTTAAGTTATGTATAAGCAATATAATTTTTATCTTCTTGTAATCCTGTTAAATGTCATGGATTAAAATCTTTGAAATGCCCAAGTTTCTCCTGCTCTTATTAATACAAGTTATGAACAATTTTTCACATTTCTGGCAAAATTTGGAAGGTGTGCACGAAGAACAATTGTAAGGTCCTGATATCAAAGTCGGCAGTTACTTGCAGATCATAAATAGGCGAGGTCTTCAGTTTTTAAACGAGTTTGCTTGTATAACTTTAATAGTTTAATAGTGTTGTGAAAGTCTTTAATCCCATGCAGCCTTTTTTTCAAATGATTTTGGTTCACTTCTATCGAATATCATTTTATTTTCCATGTGAACCGTAACTCATATTTTACGAATTGTGATAGAGCTGTTTTCATATAAACAGCAAGAAAAGAATGGATAGTCATTCAGATATCTTGAAAGTTAGCCTAAAGCAATTTCCTCTAGGCCTGATGCGGAAATTGTTCAAGCCACGAGGCTTCTAGTTTATGTTGTTTTCCGAAACTTAAAAATGGACAAAAATTTTCGTCGGACAAAATTATTCGTCGGACAAAAGTGACGAAATTTTCCACGGGTGACGAAAATATTGTCCGACGAATTATTTTGTCCGACGAAAATTTTGTCCGACATTGTTTTGTCCGATAAGGTATAGTCACTTCACTAAAAACTTCACTAAATAACGCGACGCGAAAAGGTAATATGTCGGCCTAAGGTAATATGTTTGTAAAATACGATTGCATTTCTTCCATAAGTAATTATTTTCATTCCAATGTCAAATTTAAAGATATAACTGGTATTCTTTTTTAAATAAGTCAGTTTTCTGAATGGCCAGGTTTCAATTTCCTCCTGATACCTTTTTAGGGGCTGTTCATATGGAGGTGAACTGGCCCGGTTAACCGGGCTGGCTCACTTGAATGAGATGAAATTCACCCAGTGTTCATATGGCTTTTCTCATCCCACTCAACCGGGCTGGAGAATGTTGTTTACATCACGTAAACAATAATTCGAATTTCGACGCGTGCGCACTTGTCTAAAATCTATCCCACTAAGCCGGGCTGGTCTGTTCATATGAACAAATTTCATCTCACTTAGGTGAGATCCCGGTCAAATGAAATGAGATCTCACTTAAGTGAGCCAGCCCGCTTTTCATATGAACACAATTTATTTTTATAAAGATTTCTTAATGACAGCGAGATCTCTGCTAAGTGAGCTAGCCCGGCTAACCGGGCCAGCTCACCTCCATATGAACAGCCCCTTAGTTAGGTCCTAATTGTCATCTGACGTGACTTCATAGTTTTGGTCAAGGTGAAAAATGGAAGAGCTTAAATTTTGAAATTTTTGTACCATTCGAAAGAGCATCAGAAATAGATAAAAAAAAAAAACGATTAGAACTCATATCTGAAATTGCCTACTTACTTCCCTGAAGCACCTGTGACATCATTTGAAATAAAAAAGTGGCCAAATTAAAGAAATTTGTTTTATGATAGAGAACTTTCTAGGGAAACATTCATTATATAAATTGATTAATGTTCCTAGTATGTCGACTAGTAAGAAAAGTTGGTAGAAGTCAACAATTGTTCTGATGAAACTGCATTCAATCAATGACAGATTTTAAGGAACGCTACGATCTTGGCTACACAAAATGTAAGCCATCCTTCGTAGAAAAGGAAAAGCTTTTGAAAACAATCGCACATCGTATGATATTGCCAAAATTAGGAAAAGAAGATTCCCTGAAGAACCTATGGAATGTTTTTTATATGAAAGCGTGTCTTCTGAAGATATTAAGACTCTCCAGTCCAGTCCAGTCCATTCAAAACAAGACCAAACGATCGAAAAGAGGAAGATATTTCTTTACAATTTACCTAATTTTATAAGTTTAGTTTTAACTGTTTTTTTTCTAAAGGTTTAAAGAGTTTGTTGGCAATTGTAATTTGGTTTACTTTGCAGTTAGTGCATATGTTATACATTGATACGTTATCGGTTTTGCTTTTGGGGAGTTTGTTAATATCATTGCTCCTCGTGTTTCTATTCCTTTGTATTTGTGATGCTTGTTGTATATTCTTATTGTTTAATTAATATATAGATTGATGGGGACGTATTCTTGTTGGCAGTTAGTTTAATACTTGCAGTTCAGAAAAACGTCCTTGTTGATGGTCTGTGTCATTTGTTGGCAGTTAGTTTCAACTGCTCTTTGGTCATGACTTTTTTTAGAAAATGAGCCCGTGAAAGTGAATACTTTCCAGTTTAAAGTGAATTTATCAAAGAAATATGCTGAAACGTAAGTCTGACCCAATCCTAACAAGACATGCAGAATCTTTGGAAAAGTTTAATTTTTTTAGATCTAACTCCTTTAAATGAAAAATATGTTCTTTGATTTTAAGAGTTTTTATCTTTTCGTTTCACATAACTTTATTTTATAGAAAGCATCAACGTAACATTATAATCAAGTGTCTTCTTCTTCTTCATCAAAACGTCTTTTACGTATGCAACGTTTAACAGTTTTTCCTTTTCCACGGACAAATTTGGATTTAACATTTTCGTCATCCAAAGATTGTTCATCTTCATCATGTTCTTCACGAAATTCCAGTTTCACTTCATTTGAGCATTGTTGAATTGTTTTCTTTTCTACAAATTTATTCTTTAGTTTCTTTTTACTTCCGACTTCATAAGTTTCCATCACAGTGGCATGACCTCCGTGAGTTTGACCGAACACAGATCTTGAAGCTTCACTGCTGCTGCTATCTTCTTTTGCACGTGGTTTATTGAAAATTAATTTACCATCTCCATCATCGTTAGAAATGTCAGTTTCATCTTTACTATTTCGTTTCCTCTGCGACAATTCATTCAAAAAATCGTAAGCAATTTTTTTGTTTAATTGTTCGGCAGACAATCCTTTAGGCATCCGGTACGAACCATCATCTTTTAAGCTGAAAAAAGTATATTTCAAATTTATGTTCTGCAGAACGGTGCAATTCCATTAATCTAGTAAGATGAAAAGATGAAATATCATGTAATATTGCACTAATAATGATTTTAATTACACATCTTTTGCATTAACAGTGACTTTATTTCAATGAATGTTTACTAGCATGTGGCTTTAGCTAAAAATGCCCCCACGCTCAAGCTTTCCAATTTTTACACACAGCAAGCTATCCATTAAAAAAGAAAACTTTCCGCCCAAACATTTTGTAATTTAAGGATTTTTGTAAAAATGTTTTTGGTTGATTTGGGGCCTGATAAGTGGCATACTTAAAATATTTCGACAAAGCCAGTCTTTTATGTATAGCAAACAATACACAATAGTTCAAATAAAAATCGTGATCAAAGTATCTGTATGCAGTGAAGAAAGAGCATGCCGAAAATCACATATTTATGTGTAAATACTTAAGTTTTACAAGGCAACGAATTATTTAATGAGCAGTTTAACCTTGTGGCATAGTGTAGCGGTGGCTACACTAACTGGGAATATGGAAATCAAATTAGATGTACTTACGCAGCTGAAAAGCTGCATAAAACTTTGTTACTTTTTGTTTAGACCTAACTCACACTAAATGCTAAACTTTTTAAAACGTGTAAATAAGGCTTAACAAGTAATATCAGAAAGTATTGCTACAAACAAAAGAAATGTGTGAACTGCAACCATGGATAGGTATCTTATAATCAAAATATGATTTTGTTAAAGAAATTTTGTAAGAACCAAAAGAAAAAAAAAATTTTTGAAAAAAAAATTAAAGCGATAAATCCATTAGTAGAAATCATTTCAAGCGGTTCGAGGTTTGATTCAAAATAAAAAGTAGCAAAGATTTAAAAGGGCTAGAACATCATTTATATACAAAAATAAAATGCATGGTTGATAAAATTTAAGCTGTGCTTCAAAATCCTTGTCGTTACCTTTACGAAAACAACACAAAAGTAATATGTAAAATGTCTAAGCAGTTTTAGCAGATGAACTTTCTAAATAACACAGTATAATATAGTAGTAAATTAGGAGAAAGATACAAAAAAAACATTCTGTCTCTCACTTACAATACCATGTTTTGAAACGGTAAATATACCAGCGTGTAACAGTAACACGAAAAGTTGGAAGATGAAGATGATGATGATGAAGATGAAGAACAAAATCGGAAACTGGCATTCGCCTATCTCGTGAAACTACTATGCCTTCTCGCTCGCTGCGGGGCAATAATGTTCATAGCAAGCATCAATACAACAATAGAAAAGATAAACAGCTTTTTGATTTTCATGACAAATTTTGGCAATAAACATTAAATATTACAAAACTAATATCCTTTTAGAAGTGACAGTTTTGAATCAAATATAGGTTTGTTTTTCTTATTGCTACCAAAAATAAAATGCTGCTTGTACTTTCATTTGCATTTAAGTTTAATAATCTTTTCCCATTCAATAATTCTGAAGAATAATTTCTTCAGGTTCCATCATTTATGCATTGTTTATAGACTGTGGTTGATACTAAAATTGTGAAATCTCACTTATCTCACAACTAAAAATTCATAGAAATATAAAACAGTAATTTACCTGTACTTTGTCCAATTATTAGGATTCAAAACATGATCAGGAACTTGTTTTGGCAGACATCTTCTTTTCCCACTTCTTGTATATATTCTATTTCCAGTCCTAGAATTTTGTTTAATAGTGCTATTTGACTCTGGAACATCAAATTCTCTTGCAATTTCTTGGTGTTTCTTCTCTAAAACATCTAAACATCCAAACACAGAATCTGTTCTATTTTTGAAAGTGGTTTCTCCAGATTGTGAACTATGGAAAGCAGATAATTCTTCTGACATTATCTTGACAATGGCTTTTACAATAAATCAATATTATATCTTCAAAATACTATGATTGATAGTGACTCTTTTTATCATTAATAATTTCACTAAGAATATTCGAAAATAATCATTTGTCACCACATGATCCTTTCCTTAACACATGAATTAGTCTGGGTAACATATACCTTAACAAGATAAAATTTCGCGGGGATAAAGTTTCACGGATTTTGGCCATTTCCGCGAAAATATGACTCCGCAAAAAGTTTGCAATGTCTTTATCTGTGAAAATATGTCCCCGCGAAATGTTTATTTTTTTTCTCTATATATAATACAAATATTTGAATTTCAAAAAATGGGTATAGATAATGAACAGGGCGATTAGTTTAACACCGTATTTTAGTTTTTCATAACCTTTGCTTTATATATATATAATATATTTTGAAGACAAAAAAAATTTTTTATCTACTGCCATCCGCAAAAATTAGTCCACACAAATTATTTGAAGTTGGGCCATCCACGAAAATATGTCCCCTCCAAAATTTGTCTCTATCTATATATTTAGTGACTAAGGGTCCTTGGACCCAATCTCGTCTCGTTAAGGTATAAAAGAGTTTTCTTGACAGGTGCATGAAAATTAAAAGGTGTGCAAAAATACATTTTTAAGGGATGCTCTCTGTAACTATTAAACCTGCAATTTTAAAAAGAAAAACTTGATTTCTTTGCAGGATATAAAGCAGCATTTTTTTCCTGAACTAACAATAACATACATAGATTAAATAGATTCAAAAGCTTTGTGTTTTTTCTCAAAATAGTTGTCCTCTTATAGTTATGTATTTATTCTTTGAATATTATTATTGATTTGAAAACGTAACAAAGTTTCTTTTGTTTTGTTTAGCCTTGCCCTAATATCATATAAGTCGTTATGTAGTCAGCCTTTTACAATTTTTGATTTTTTACTCTTTCTCACATCTTTTCAAATAGTTCTGACTGTAATATGACTTTTTCAGATCAAAATATATGTGGGATTAACTAAGATTACCAGGTTCACTGGGTTTAAAGTATTTCTATTGGTCAAAAAATAGGTTGATGAAAGTTTCCATACCGCAAAACCAGATCATCCAGAAACGGGAAATTTTTGTTTAATTTATTTACATGTTCCATGATTTATGCAATTACGTCAGCAAATTCATGCGCATCAGTTATTTTTCCCGACGGTTAAAGAAAAACGGCAGCAGAATATCTGAAATCCCAATTCTCAAAAAAACAATACACACACACCACACACCACACACACACCACATGCATAGAGTTGGGAAAATCATGGAGAAATCTAACCGCACGAAGTTTATCATGATTAGATTTCAGTCCCGTTTCAAACCCATATTTTCTGATCTGGTTATGCGGTATGGAAACTTTCAACAACCCAAAAAATATGTCAATCTTCCTTTTCAACTGTATTGGTAGCTTTTATCATTATCTGGAAGCTCAAGGCACTTACTTCACGTAACACGGCACGAAACAGATCCGACCAGAGGCCGCATCGAACCCAGGGTTTCTAAAGTACAATATGTTAAAATTTAAAATCTATAAAATATTTATAATAATTTACATACATAAGGAAAGAGAAGAAAACCTTCAAAGCCTAGCTTCCTCCACAGCCACAGTAAAGTCATCCACACTTTCACAATTTATCTTGAGGGAACGGCTGCCCCTAAGGCAGAGCAGAGCAGATCTCATAATGACAAAGGACAGTTTGCACCTGATCCAGGTCATTATATATCATACCTCTGTCCTGTCTTGTCTGCAGGGTTGCTTGCCGCCTTTTATCGAGAAGACCCTGGGAAACGACATGGATGACATTAGTGGGGAAAGAGCGCGCGACCACCTCAGCAGGTTTGCACAAAATAGATCCGACATCTCGTCGGACCACAATAAAAATATACAGAATAAAACAATAAAAGAACTGCTTAAAGTTTTGGCGGGGTATCTAACAAATTTGTAACAAAACTTTAATACTTTTGTTATCTCTTAGGTCTATGTCACACTCGAAAATTTGCCTCATGCTGTGAATGGCCGCTTCTCAGCGCCTGATTGCAGGCCGGTGAAGTTTGTAACGGACCAGCTGCCTCTTGAATGTCGGATTTTAAGACCCATCCAATGCCCTTCTCAACTATTCTACGTAATACCTCAGCAATACCTATCGGTCGGACGCCTGGATTATCTAGTGGGATCAATCTACTAGCGTTATACGACTCCAAAGTATATGGATCAATAAATTCTGAAGCTACTTTACGAGCTAAAGTAGCCATCTGTTCTCTCAGTTCTTTATTTTCCGACTTAAATTTTTTGCTTGTTAGAATATGACGATACTGGTCAGCGTCGAGTTGAGAAGGGCCAGCAGCACCTTTGGTCATACACGCAGCTTTCTGTATCATGATCTCGTCTATTTCATCAAAGTAACTGCGCGGAATGTCGTTAATTGGTCCATTAAGAAGCGTATTACCCTTTATTTAAGCTGCGGGTTGATGTTTTTAAGGTCTCCTCGTTCGCTGGTAAAACACCTGTGACGCCATCACTGATCATTTTTAAGGCGGCAGTTTCCCTGCAATATCAACTTAGCAAATGTTTTTGCTTCGTCTTCCGGGAGACGCCTTTGAGCTTTTGTTGGATATAACGTCCCTCTTTCAACAGGCCCGATACATTTCCCATTTGCTGGTGCGTGATGGCTTTTGCAGTAGCAAAGCCGGCAATATCATAATAGACTTTCAAGGCAACGACGTGGAAATCTGTGTTCTTATTGAAATGTTCTAACCAAACTGTAAGTTCTTTAATAAACATTTTACCAGACTTTCCGGTTGGAACTTTAAAAAGATTTTTCCACCATTGAACGATCTCCTCGTAGGCTTCATTAACAAACTCGGCAAATTCGGAGCCTGTTCTATTGCTCGTTTAGTCGGAATAAACGGGGGTAAATTCGCAAGATTTTCTTTCTTTTAACATATCCATATCTACAAAACGGCTGGTTTCTATGTCAACATGGTCGTCAATTGGTGTCGTTTCAATTTGATTGCGTTCAATTATGACTAAACGATCTTCTTTGCAATGGTTAATGTGTATTTTTAGTCCCTTGATAGAACCGAATGATCGACTGCAGCGGGAGCATTATGAACCATGACTTCGACTAAAGCTACGTGTTTGTCTGTAAAAATATGTGAATAAACGAAATCTTGTAAAAACATGATAAAAATCATTTCAAAACATAAGTTTATGTTACAATTGTTCTCTGTGAACGAATAGCATTCATGTATAGCGATTATTAACGCAAGTTAAAACACGTAAATTTCCATGAATAAGACAAAGTCATTTTCTTGTGATACAAAACACGTCTTCCCCTTTTCAACACGGTAAACGTTTTTTGTCTTATGTATGTATCTATATACTTCTTATGAAATAGCCTATTCAAGTTTGCTGAGAGACAGAAAGAGCGCGCAAGGAGAAAAGTAGAGATGTAGTTTAGGGTCAGTCAAAAAAAACTGGAGGAGTTCAACATTATGATATTTCTTTTCAGTCTTGAGTATCGATTAGGTTACTTGCACGCTTTCCTTTTCTACCCTAAATGACTAAACTCTCCTCCACAAATTTTGACTGACCTCTGGCTACGCCTCTGAAAAGAGTAGACAACTGCGGCGCCACCACCACACACACACAACGTGCATCATAGAGCTTTACTACGGCAATTACGATTCCACCCACTCACGACGGTATGGAAGCCGATTGTCACATATTTTTGATATACTTAGAATAAAACATAAATAGTTCTTTTAAGAACTCCATCATGGTAATTTTTTCTTCTTATAAATATTCCAAGTAGCCACATAGATTTAGTGGCAGCACCTTTTCCTCGCGAGAAGAACACAGCAAGCTGCTCATCCTCAGAGAGCATCAGTAGGAACAGTCCAAGAAGCCCACCAATCCTGTCAAGTCCTGTCAAGTTGAACTAAAGTTGAACTAGTTTTAAACGAGACAAGCTTAACCGTAACGATAACACATTCGTCTGCCGGGAATTTCGAAATAACTGATAACTAAGTGTATCACTTGATAAACCTAATACATCAAACTTCGCTTAGAATATCAGTTGACTAAAACACTAAAAAGCTAGAATTTGGAGTAAAGTATTAGAGAAAACTTTCATGAGGAGGCTCCGACCCCTAAAACCCCTGCTGGTGGGCTTAGAGTTCCCCGCCTCAAAATATTTTCTCGCTCGCTTCGCTCGCTCAATTTTTTTAGCCCCCTCAATATTTTTGAAGAAATTACGGCCCTGAAATTGATATACTAAGAATATCAATTGATATACTTGGTATATCCATACAAATGATATACCAGAAATATCAAAAGGTGTGAAGTGATATACTTAGGCGGCGTTTACATGAGCCCGTAGCGAGATTCCAACCGTGTGAAACACATGAATTTCATTACGGTATTCGCTGTAACGCTTTGAACCATTTACATGAGATACCCCGTAGTCAAACTCACTACGGGTTTGATTTCACCAAGGGGTTAAACCCCGTAGCGAAATCTCAATACGGTCTGAGAATTGTCATGTAAACGGCCAGCCCGTGGTGAAACGTGAAATTTTTATAGTTGAGCATGCGTGAAGCATGGTAGAAACAAAATTTCGCTACGGGATCATGTAAAGAGAAGTATATACATTTCACTACGGTCCGAAGTTTCACTACGGTTGAAATCTCGCTACGGGCTCATGTAAACGCCGCCTTAGTATATCAAAAATATGATGTGACACAATTGTAGAGCCAAATTCCGTACCTCGCCAAATTCCGTACCGGCAACCTCGGGTTTGCAGAGGGCTTAGAGTCATGACTTTAAACCAACCAGGAAAATATGGATGGGCCATCATAGTGCTACTTCTGCTATCCAGTTCCTTTATCAATGTTTTGGTTCTACAAGTATTAGGAATATTCTGTATTTTTATAATTTTGGATAGTTGATGGAATTATGAAACAAATAATGAATGAATAATATTATTCTTTGGTTATTATTTCGAAATAAAGTATTACCCCACCTCCATTCCCCAAAGAAAACAACAAACAGCACGGTCATCGGGAGGTGTGTTCTTTTTTAGGAAGTTGATAAATATATTGTGGAGAGAGAGTGTGTGAAGTTGTTTACCCAGTAATGGGTGATGGTGAAGAATGAAGACAGGTGAGTATTTCAACATGATGTTTCTGGTTTTGAGCATTTAAAAAAGCTACATTTAGCCAAATTATTATCTATTTTCTGACATGTGATCAAAAATGGGACGACGAGAGTGAAAGTCGCTGGATCGTGTGTGATAGTTGCAGCGCAAAATTTCATCTTGAGTGCACAACCATTAAATATGCACAAAACAATTATTGGACAATAAATCTGGAGAAAAAGCAGTTTCATTGTTGCAAAGGAAAAAAATAAAATAACAAAAAATGATATTGTGCGCCGTATATTTCTTTTTGCTTTCGATGTTAATATTGAATTAATACTTGTCTGACAATATTTCATTTAAAATGCAATCTTCAACTTTTTGTCACATGATTTGAAATCTCTGACTATGATGACTAGAACTCATCCTAATAGGCTCAACTTAACCGATTTGCAATGTAGAAACCAGGCATTCACTTTCATTTTCAAGCAACCGCGTGTGTAGTTGTGATTCACACCAAAAAAACCGCTGACCATTTATGAAATTCTATACAAACCTGTTGTCAAAACCTAAAATTTTAAACTATTTCTTATAACAACTTTTACCATCGTATATCAAAATCTAACGAACCGAAATGAAATTTATGAAAACATTTTTCTCACAGAGAAACTAAAACAACATTCCCATTTTGGAAAACGCGTTTTGTTCAGCGGGGCTATTTTGACGTCAAAACATTTGAAGCCCGTACATAACGAGATTGATGGATCGTGACATTTTAATAGCCAGAGTCTCTTTAAATGGTAATCATTCATGAATGTTTTGATTGCTTTAAATCTTTTTTGTGTTGTATAACTTGGTTTAGTTTTAAAAATGTAATGTATTTGAATTACTGACCAGATGCAGCTTGGATTTTGGCATGTTGAATCTCGCCCCGCAGAGTTGAATCTCACCCCAACTCACGGTATGTGTTGAAGATAAAAGAAATTGAAACATATTATACACTCCCTACCAAATAATAGTTAGCTATTCATAACAGCTTTTTTGAACTGTTGTTTAATAAGAAAAAGACTTACAATAACTAAAAATTGAAAAAAGGTCGAGATTTATAAAACCCAAAAATATAAAAACATTATTCCAAAATAATAATTGCAATATTGGAAGTATGTAGTGTGTTTATGTGCAGTATATGAAAAAATGAAACACCAAAAATAGAGGAGCAGTAAAATATTCGAAAACAAAATAATAATATATTTATTCACACAACGTTTCACACAATGTTGGATGAGAGACATTATGCATTACACTACAGGTGCATGTTAGAATGTAGACGACTCAGTACATTGCCGAGTTTAAATATTTTTCTGTCGGCAGATCGGCAGAGAGATTCCGACATTGACACTTTAAATCCATAATGGCAAGGCTGACTATTTTTTACGGCAAAATCTAGATGGAGCTTTGATTTAATCCGTTTAGTTCATCATGAGGCAACATGATATCAATATTTGACTTATAAACTTGGACAAAAAAGACAGTGATTGAAAGAAAGTTATTTCAACTCGGCTAAAACATACATAAAAAAATGCAAAGAACAGATGTTCCAAGTGAAAAATAATATTTAATTTTTTCTGGTTTTTCCAAGTGAATTGTTTTAGATTACGGATTAAAAGCAATTTCTTAGCCACTGATAATTTCAAATGTGGTGGAGTTTGCAATGTACTTCTACAAGAATGTTTCACCATAGTCTTTCTTGTGACTATGGTTTCACCAAAATTCAAACAAAAAGCTTTACGAAATTCGTTATCGTATTAAACAGATTGTGAGTTACAAAGTTATGATAATACTACACCATAGTCACAGGTGACTATGACTATGTCCTGTGACTATGACTACACGCTTTCTTTTTTATAAGAACAATATTATATTATACACGAGCCTCAGATTTGGCCAAAAAATAAGAACAAAATAAGAACAGCCTGAGGCTCAAGTTAATGTTTCAAAACCTAAGAACAGCCTAAGCCTGAATTTTCTTATAAAATAATAAGAACAACTCATGATAGGAACAACTCATGACGTCAATTCTCTCACCGGTAAATGGTTTAGAAGTTTGTTTTTTTTCACCTTCCATACTCATATCGGGTCATTACCGAACAGCAACCATGCTTTCAACCAGTTGTTTTTAAAAAGATTTATTTTTATTTTACTGGAAGTTCCATAAATAAGAACAAAATGAGGCTGAAATCTGAAACTTTGTTCTTAAAGCTAAGAACAAATTAAGAACAATTCAGGCTCAAAAAGGCTCAAAAAGTAAGAACAGCCATATCATTGTCGATAAAAGAAACTTGTGATGATTATTAAACTGCGATGTATAGGAGGTGTAGGTGTTGGCCACTATACCTACAAAAGTTCTAGCAGTTTCCTGAGTTATTGAAATAATGTCAGCTATTTCTTCATGAACGTTTGTGATGTCACGTTGCCATGGAGATCAAGTCTTGAACAAAAACTTTAAATGGCAATATCTCGGGAACGAAAAATTCAAAAACTGACTTTCATCATTTTTGAAATTCTTCCAAATGGCACAAAAAATTTAATTTTGATTTTTTATGTTTAGTTCCCCTTTAAATATTGTTTTGGAAGCATGAATAATCCCTTCAAAATTCACCATGTAATTCACTCACAAATCAATTTACAGATCAATGATCAATGGCTTTGTACGGTGGCTCACATCTGCCACCCCATGTTGAGCTGTTGAATAAGGATTTCTACTGCGCAGTAGAATCGTGTCTACTGCGCAGTAGTTAGATCTCTACTGCGCAGTAGAGTTTTTTCTACTGCGCAGTAGAATCATCTCTACTGCGCAGTAGAATCATATCTACTGCGCAGTAGTCAGATTTCTACTGCGCAGTAGAAAGGTCTCTACTGCGCAGTAGAGGCACTACCCTTTATATAAAACGTCTCGATACCTGAAGCATATGAGATATTGTGTGCATATGACGAGGGTAATTAATATCTATTTCGTTTTATAACCTATGATCGATTACAAGTAATAAACCAGCCTAACATCAAAACATGTCGGTGAATGTGGAACAAGTAAGAACTTTCTTTTTAGATGTTTTCGTGCACAAAAACAGTACAGTTTGATAACTTCGCCAGTGTTCAGTCTTTCAGGGCTCCTTTGTTTGATTCTCCACTTAAAAAAGTAAACATCATTTGTGACAGTTAGCTATAACTCTAAACCACTACTTATATTATTTAATGCTAATCGTTTTACTGCGCAGTAATAAATGCTCTACTGCGCAGTAGCAACAAACTTAAAGTAAAGCTAGAAATCTGGGATTTTCATCGGTATATGTATGACTCACTGCGCAGTAGGGACCTTACTACTGCGCAGTGGAGATCTAACTACTGCGCAGTAGACATGATTCTACTGCGCAGTAAAAATCCTTATTAAACAGCTCGACATGGGTGGCAGATATGAGCCACCGTAGCTTTGGTATTCGAATTTAATATTCACATAATTTAAACTACTTTAAAAACATTAAAAATCATCCTTTTGTATCAAAATTGATCGATGTAAATTTAGAAAATATGAACATTATTTACAGGTGATTTTCCATGTAGTAAGTAAATTCTCCAAACCTATATTTGTGAATTCAGCAGAACGTTTTCGTAATGTTTTTGTCTTACAATAACAGATTCGGAGATACATGACGACCCATTTTCGCGTGAAGTTTATTAAAATCATAAAAACATGTGGCCATGTCTTTTCCGCAGAGACGACAAATTTTCCCGCACTATCCGTCCGTCATACTCATATTTTCCGACTGATCGGATGGATGTACCGAGTCGTCTACATTCTAACAAGCACCTACACTAACGTCGTTTTTCTTCTTACCAACAGTACATTACATACCATGTTTGTTTGCTTGTAATTCCATTCATGACTTCTAGAGTATTTTCAATCTATATATATATATTACGTCATTGGACGATTTCATTGGAGGACGCAACAATAGTGCGTTATTCATATGTTAATAGGTACATTTTTATTTACGGTACGGATATTGGTGCTACAGTTGTAGCAGTTGTACAGTTGTTGCAGTTGTACAGTTGTACAGTTGTACAGTTGTACTGTACAGTTGTACAGTTGTACAGTTGTAAATAATCGGCTTCCATACGACGGGGCGCGGGGTGTGAGAGGTGATTGGATGGACCGCGAAAACGATGAATTACGAAATCGTCTTCCGGCTAATTTAAACCGGGAAAATAAACAATCTGTCTTCGGTTCGGTTCACAACTTTTGACAGTCAACGAACAACATTCAACAAGGATGGTTATTGTCTTTTTTTTGAAAAGTATATTGCTACTTTTTTTCCTTATTGAGGCCATGTAGACACTTAGATGGTCGCTGTTTTATAGTGAATGAATCTTTCTCCAAATAAATGACATCATTCTCGTCACCACGATACCAACTAACTAGTGTAGACAAGGAAGGACCGAACGAAGAAGAAGACGAAACGATGGCATTCCTTATGTCTGGTAGTTCTTCGTGTTAGGTGTTTTTGTTGTTGTTGTTTCTTTTCGATAAAAAGGCAGGTTTTTTGGGCTTCAAAACTAAATATAAAATTTATTTTCATTGCATTGATAAGTAAAAAAGAGGGAATACTCATTATGAAAACTATACTAAAAAACTAAAACTATATTATATATAATCCAAAATATTTAAGCAACTCTAACCCTAACCCTGACCTGTTGATTTTGAGACTCAGGTTCTCATGTAAGTATTAACCAGCATGAAATTCTAATATTACGATAGTGTAGTGCCGTAATCATTATTGGTTGTGTAGTGATTTGGGAAACTAGCAAGAATTACGAATCTCACAGGGTGTTAGCTAGGGCCCTACAAGTGCCGTTAGACAGCTCTTTCCTTATCCAAAAAAACTAAAAAGTTTCCCAATTGAGTCCAGCAATAAATTTATGAAAGTTAGTAAATAAGCTTTTCAAACCTGTGTCTTATTGTTATATATAATCAGCATTTGCGCATCCAACTTTTATTTTCAAGTTCTTCATAGAACCTCACAAAAAAGCCATGCAAAAAAGGCAGAATGTGGATTTGCCATGCATAAACCTATACAAAAATCTATTAGTATAAGCATATGGATGACATCAGTTCGTTTTATCACAGTAGAACTTTGCATTGCATCCTCATTGAATATGATGTTTTTAGGGTATATCTTGAGAACCAATAGAAATAACTGACATTCTGGGGGTCCATGATACAGGTGCTGGGGTGACAAAAAATCTGGGTCTAAATTGTTTTGATGATGTGGCTGTGACGTCATTGAAATCGTTGATCAACGATATGTAAACAGAGGTCTAACGATACCCTATTTCATTTAACAAACAATATTCCCATGATTTTACTGCTTGAAATAGTGTATGTACTGCAAAATCCCCTGTTTAAATTTGCCTTGTAGCACCTCAGCAGAGTCTTTTTAAATTAACATTATAATGTGTTTTTGGTTTGACTCAAACAGGAATTTGAGCAATGTGACTAAAAATTTCAGGGGCCTTTATCGAAATATATTTTTGTGCAAAATTTCAGTTTTTTTAGAAACTCAGGTTTAAAAATATGTCTTCTGAATGTAAGTCTGCAAAGTAGCTTTTTTTTCTGTTTTTCAAAAAGATAACGCTTCCTTCATAATTACCGCTGAAACTCATAACCAAGCCCTTGAACAGTATAGAAAAAGAAGCAACCTTGAAATAGATGGAATCCCTGAAAAGGTAACTGATGAGGAGTTTGAAGGTAAGGTTATAAACATTTTCAACGCTATCAATATTGATGTTTACACCGGATGAAATTGAACCATGTCACAGACTTCCATTATCTCAATCTCAAAAAAGCAAAAAATCTGCAAAAACTGTTATTGTGAAGCTTGTCAATAGGAAAGTGGTTGAGAAAGCCTGTAATAAAGTAGCTCGAAAAAATCTCAAGGATTGTGATAAAACTACCCTTGGCTTCACTGATACGACTAAACTATTTCTGAACAAAAACCTGTCGCCTCATTATAAACGTATGAATTGGATGCTCCGATGTCTGAAAAGAGGTTATAAAATGAACAGTTCGTGGTTTTTTAATGGAAACTTGTGCTATAAAGTTAATGAAAACTCTAAACCTGTGAAGGTTAAACATGTTGCTGAGATCGAAGAGGCTTTCCGGAATTTGATTTCTAAGTATTTCAAATTTTGAATTTTTATTGAGTACTGATGTTGTTAACTAAGCCTAAACTCAAGCTCTACACACTTTTTTTTTATAAGAACAATTTTATAAGAACACGAGCCTCAGATTTGGCCATAAAATAAGAACAAAATAAGAACAACCTGAGGCTCAAATCATTGTTCCAAAAATTAAGAACAGTGTGACCCTCAATTTTCTTGTAAAATAAGAACAATTCATGATGTGAACTCTCTCACTGGTAAATGGTATATACAGAAGTTTTGTTATTTTTTCACCTTCAATAAATGTGCAAATAAGTTATTGCCAAACAGCAACCATGCTTTTTATCAGTTGCTTTAAAAAAGATTTATTTTAACTTTACTGGAAGTTCCATAAATAAGAACAAAATGAGGCTGCAATTTGAAACGGTGTTCTTGAAGCTAAGAGCAACATTATAACAACTCAGGCTGAAAAAGGCTAAAAAATAAGAACAGCCAGCCTCAGGTTAGATTCTACTGGTTCTTATAAAAAAACCGCGTGTATTAGATCCTGATCTTCTAAGTTTTTTTCTACCTTCTATCTTCCAAACAAAATGGCGTGTCATGTCATCATGTATGATTGTGACTGTGAAATTTATTTTCACTGAAATAGTATGTGAATTTTTTCAAGGTGTTTTCAATTGCTCGATTTTATGCGTCTGCAATCTAAGTCTGGTTTGTGTCTGCTAATTTTTGTTGTGTTTTTAAATTTATATTCATAGATTTTTTTTATCTGCTTTTTTCTTAGTGTTAGTCTAACAGAAGGTAGTTTAACAACTACTTGTATGAGTAAAGATAGTAACATCTACCCATGTTCTATCTGCTTAAAAAATGTCAGTAATAAATGCAACTCTATACACTGTGATGTTTGTGACCTGATTTGACCTGATTGACCTGATTTTGATATCTGAACTGATTTTGATATCTTGAAACAGCCCAACTCAGGCAGCTGGCATTGCTCCAACTGCCTAAACTCAATTTTGCCCTTTCCAGTAGACATTTCGGTAAATACTAATAAAAGTGATGCTTCTGGCTTGGAACTGAGTGATGATTTCAATAAAGTTGTCACTGGTCTTGTGAACAATGATGACAAAGATGAAGACGATTTTGAGATCCAATTTCATTCCAATAGTTGCAGCTACTTAAACTGCAATGAAATTAATTCTATGTTTACAAATTCACCCACAAACCTTTCAGCCTTTCACCTCAACATTGCATCCATGTCCAAACACTTTGAAAAACTTGGGAACCTGTTAGCCCAATTAAATTGTGAATTTAGCATTATTGGTGTATCTGAAACAAGGAGTTTGATTGATGATGAGTCTGATCCTATTGAATTGGATTGTAGCTTTCCAATCCCAGGATACAATAAATATTTTACCCCTACTGAATCTTCAGCTGGTGGAGTATCTTTTATGTATCTGAGTCGTTTACATCTAAACCACGAAAAGACCTAGATTGTCTATACAAACTTTTGCACAACCTTGAATCTGTTTTTATTGAAATCAATTTACCAAAAAAAACCCCAACATCATTGTTGGCACAATTTATAGACATCCAAGTATGTCAATTAATCTATTCAATTCTGATCACCTCAAACCACTTTTACACAAAATTTCATCTGAAAAAAAGCAGATTATTCTACTAGATGACTTTAACATTGATCTTTTAAAATTTGATGATGAACCTGAAGTGTCCTCATTCATGGATACCTTTAAGATCTAATTTCATTCTCCCACAAATCTTTTTACCGACAAGAATAACAGAGAACTCAAAAACTTTGATTGATAACATCTTTTCCAGTCGTACTGATGCTGGCACAGTCTCTGGAAATTTTTGCCATTCATCATTTCAGACCACTTACCACAATTTTGTCTATTTCCCTCACTTGAATCTGTTGAAACTAATGATGGCCCTTTTTAACACCAAGATTGTTCCAAATTTAAAAAGGACGATTTTATCCTCAATTATCTTAACATCGAATGGAATTCTTTATTTGAGAAATTTGGTTATGATCCTGACCGTTGTCTTAATGTTTTCAATGACAAAATCAAAGTACTTGTAGAAAAACATCAAACTCACCAAGCGTCAAATTAAATCTAGACTGAAACCTTGGATAACAACTGGAATTCTGAAGTCAATTTCAAAACGTGGCTTCTTTCATTGGTAGTTTATCAAAGCCAAATGCCCAGAAGCTAAAGCCAAATACTTTGCATATTTTAAGTCACACAGGAATTCAATTGTATCCCTGTGTAGACAAAGTAAATTAAACCACTACACCAGATACTTCAATCATTACTCTAATAACATGCGTAAAGTTTGGTCAGGCGTTCATGATTTAATTGCATCTAAAGCAAGTAATTTTGCAAAACCTGTATCAATCTCTGTCAAAGATACAGTAAGCTCTGATCCAGAAACTGTAGCTAATCATTTTAACATCCATAACATCTGAAATGCAACCTCCTCATAATCACTTTTCAAGATTTCTCAAAAACCGAAATCAGTACTCAATATTCTTGACTCAAACGTCCCCAGATGAAGTTGCTGAAATAATTAGCTCTTTCTCATTATCAAAATCATCAGGACCTAACAGTATACCTGTTAGAATTCTGAAACTTATTATACCTGACATAGCAGAGCCCTTATCTTTTTTAATTAATAGGTCTTTCGTTACAGGATTTTTCCCTTCTGTACTGAAGTTATTCCAGTATTCAAAAACAAGGGGTCACCCCTTGATGTTTCCAATTACCGTCCAATCTCATTACTTTCAAATATTGAAAAAATTTACTAGAAGATTATGTATTCTCATATTAATTTTCTTAATTGCTTTAATCAAATTTATACTAAGAAATTTGGTTTTCGCAAAGCTCATTCTACCATTGACACCCTTATTAACATAACTGAACGTATCAGGGAAAGACTTGATAAAGGTGTTTTTGTCGATTTACAAAAAGTTTTTGATACAGTTGATCATGAAATTCTGTTAGCTAAATTAAATCATTATGGAATTCGTAGTATAATCAATGAGTGGTTCCAACCTTATCTCTCAAATCGCTCCCAGTTTGTAGCAATTGCAAATTCTAAATTTATACGCAAAATCATAAATCATGGAGTTCCACAAGGATCAGTTTTGGGTCCTCTGTTGTTCTTGATCTATATTATATAATGGTTTGCATTTTTGCATTCATACCTCCACAACTTATCATTTCGCAGATGACACGTGAAAATTATGAATATCATATATGTTCATAAATTTCTTAATGGTAACTTGCCCATTGATACTCTAAATACACTCAATTTTGAGAGAACTAGCCACTCATTCAGAACCAGGGGTAACACTCTTAGTCTACTGAAACTGCCAAGTGTTAACACAACTAATTATGGTTTAAATTCGTTCTCGCGTGTTGCTACCATTCAATGGATCTGTTTGCAAAATCATTTTCGAAGCTCTTATTTATCTGAAATCGAACTAGCAAAACTAAAAAAGATATCATTTAACTTTTATCTAAATATATACACTGAACAGTAAAAAGTAGATTTAGCACCAGATGTTATTTAAAAACTGAATTTATAATTTATAATTTTTTTAAATTATTATATGTATACATTACTTATTTAATTATTTGATTACTTATTTATTTTTTATTTTTTCATTTAATTTTGCAAACTTTTTATTTATTTTTTTCATGGTTGGCCCCTATTACATTAGCCTAGCTAAAAAGGGCTCCCACATCATTATTGATGAAATATATTTTTTCTATTCTTTCTATTCCATTCTATTTTCAATATGAATAGATAGATAGATATGCCCTCCGATGTCTCGGAATGGCTCCGACCCACAAAGGAGTAGGAATCACATCCCCAGTCAGACAATTTAACCCTGCAGCTGCAGAGTCATGACATATACAGTGACACTCGTACTACACGGGAGAACTTGAGTTCTCGCAGGTGTAGAACCTCCTGAGAGCCACAGCACGTCGCAGTGTCTGAAATATCTACCCACACTCTAGTATCAGATCTGTGGTACGCAGTTTCCCTCACATGGCATGGGTCGACCCGGATGAAGGAACATTCACTTGCCAAGTGAATCGTAGTGACGCACTATATATTTTGAATATTATTAAATAAATAGGTGGAAATAATCCAATAACATATATAATGATCTTATATATGTATATACAATGGAAATATACAGGAGCAATAATCAATTAACACAACTAAAGTAAAAAGTCATAGGTTTTTTCTGTCCTTGTTTTGAACGAGTGAGAAGATTTCTTTTACTTTTGCATAATTTGGCACAACAAATTTTGATGAACCTTTGAGGGGAGCAACTTTAAGGGGTCTAGGAATGACATCAAAAAGTTCAATTTGGCAATCATCAAGGCGGAGATGGGCTGGTGTATCTTTGTAACTTTTGGCTTCAACGATCTCATGATCAACTTATCAACAGGACCGTTTTCATTCTGCAAGAAACACTTAATAACTTTCGAAATGTAAAGTGTTTCGCTACGTTTTCCTTTGTAGCATACAGCAAACCATCTACCAATTAAGTTTTCCTCTTTATTTGGAGGGCTCAGATATGCCCAAACCTTTTTCATTGATTTAATTTAATCATCTTCTTCATCTTCTTCAATTGACAAGTAGTTATCGATGTTCTCACTACCGGAATCATTGCTGTACATATCATCATCATCAACATTAGAGAAGCTGTCATCATCATGCTTTTTGTTGGATTTTTGAATAGCAGAGGCAGCTGCAATCATTTCGTTCAATTCCCATGTGAAGAGAAATTAAACTTCAAATAATGCCTTCTAAACCTCATGAAACTCCCATTAACTACACCTTTTTACCTTTCTCTTTTCCGCTATTTTACAACTCACTTTGTGTAGTGCTATTGAAGATTCCAAATGAACTCTGGTTACGGCACTTGCAATGTTATCAATGCTTTCTACAGTTTCCTTCTACATAAACAAAACAGTAAAACATGTAAAAGTTAATTTTGTACTTTCAGGAAATTTTTTTTTTTTATTTTTTTATTTTTTTTTGTGAAGTGTAACAGCCAAGTTTTTGTAAATGAAAAGCAATCAAATAATCAAATCTTACAAATCTGTATCCATATCTAAAGATTGTTATTGGTTGTACTCAGCACCAACCCCATTCACCTCCAACCAGCCTCTGCAGTCCCTATCACCTTCAATCATGAAAGAAAATTAAAAAAATTTAAAGAAAATCTAAATAGCCCTAACTACCCTCCAAAATTTTCCAAACAACCAGCAAGACCTCAAAAACATTTTCAGTCACCCCCAAATTCTGGTTAGTTGGGGCTGTTTGGAAAACGTTTTTGTGTGGTTGCCAGGCTAAACTTTTTAATCATAGGAAGGGAATTTTTAAGATATACTGAAAGAGTGGTTGCAAGAACGTTAGTTTATTAACTAGATTATTCTGTATTTTTGTTAAAAAAACTGAAGGTATAGGAAAAACGCTTTTTTAAGTCCTTATTAATAAATAGTCACTATTAATAAAGGATTTTAGTACCAAGTCCTGAAAATAATTCTATTGGAATAACTGCATTTTTTTTAGCAGCTCTAAACATAAACAAAATGAGGTGACATCACCGTGCATCATTGAACATCATTAGACATGCTTACCTGACATTTTATGCTGTAATTAAAACACACTTTCACAATGTCTGAAGTACGAGCAGTTGGACCCTATTTATTGCAAGGTGTTCTTGGAAAAGGGCAAACAGGTATTTCTTGGAATGTGATGTTCTGGATGATTTGACTCTTAAGCTTGCCAGAACAATTTGAACACAGGAGGGACTAATGCATTTTCTTTTCATTTGCATATAAATACAAATTGATTGCTATTTTTGTTTTGACTTCTCATAACTATTGGAAAGCTTTGAATCCTAAAGGTCAATTTCCATGGGCCTGGATTTACTCACCTTAGTGATAAGTTTAAACATGCTTAAAGGAGAACTAACAAATAGACAACAAATTGGGCTTATTTTGATGAACTCGAAGATGAACTGAGAAGTTTCACGGCTACATTTGATTTACATCTTGAGATGTTTACAATTAAAGAGCTCAAACGGTCGTCGTCATGATAGAACATAAAGAGGCATCCTGTTCATTAATTTGTAAGCCTTGTGACATATTTATGCGATCATCATTTTGTTAATGAGAGAGAACAAATTCATTTACATATCTCTGGTGAGAGAAACAAAAAGACGATATGTAAAAGTATTAATGCTAAAATGAAATAAATTCTTAAAAGCTTAGTGAGTGAAAGAAATCTGTATTTTTGCCACTTTATAATTGAGTTAACCTGTAGTGGAGTCATAGATGCCAGAAGACTGACAGAAACACCTAATATAATCTAGAAAATCCTAACAATTATTTCGTATATATCAATGTTTATTCACTAGAAAGTATTTTGGATCAATCATAAAATGCCTAAATGTAATAAAGTTGCAACTTGAGTCTGAGTACTCAAGTGAAATACATTTTTCAATATTTGTTCTATGTTCCATGAGCTTTTTCGTTCAAATCATTAACTATTCATATCAACATTCCCACACCTTCTTAATAATGCACAGAATAACAACTCGTGCTCCTTTGCCCAAAGATTCATGATAATGCGACCAAGCTGTTAAATTTTGATTCGCTGTAAATCGATTATTTACTATATTAATTCTTTCTCTGATAAAGAAAAATTAAAAAACACTCTGATAGTGTAAACCAAGTGTAACTAAAAATCCTTGAAGCATAAAAAATAGTTTACTGAAAACAAAGACATAGATAGATGAAATGAAATGGTAAACACTAGCATAAGGAGGTGCAAGAACAACTTTGTATGTTGACAAGAAAATGAGAAACAGATGTAATTACAATTAATTATGATACAAGTATCTCACTTATTTTGAAATTATTCTCTCTACGATGATGCAGAACATGATCTCCCAAGAACGACTTTGTTCAAACACAATTCTGAGTTCTTCATGCTGTGTTATGCAGTCGATAATTGTTTATTAACAGCCTACTTGGCAAATTTATCGAATTCTTTGCAGCATTTAGTTACATTTGCAAAGAATTGACAGTATCACAGCGGTTTTTTACAGTTGAACCAGTAGTTTAAATTATTCTGCTAGAATCAAGTTCATTATCCTCATCCCTATTTTTTCATTTCCTGTTTAGTATATTCTGTTTGTGGCATATTACAGAATAAACCCTAGGCTAGGAACTGTAGATTGAGATAAATCCTGGCTGTATATGATATAGAAAAACAGGAACTCAAATCAGACATTTTTGATTTCCTGTATGGCGTTTTTACTTCTTTTGCATAAATACGTCACAAGTAAGAAATTTGATTAAAAACCGTGTTGGCTTTTGTAACATGATGGCGACGAGCGTGGAGTGATTCTGAACCTAAAAAGACCGCTAGTGCAAATATTTTAATGCAAAATTATTTCTATAATATGAATGAAAAGAAACATACACCAAGATTTTTTCGTTAGGTCTCCTTTAAGGCGTGAGTAAGGGAAACTTTTGTGAAAATTTGGCTTTTTCATTTTTTTCACTAATCCGATGTAAAATGCCCTGAACTTCTGAATGGTGCAATTGTGTTTTGGTAAAATAAATTGGAAATTTGCTTTTTTTCATTAAAACATTCCTCTTTCTGTTTATCACTTCATTAATCATGTATCATATAAACAAAACATATGATCAAATAATATCTTTGAAAATACATATTTAGGAAGAAAGTAAAAAACGGTTTTTAGATTGACATAGGATTTGAAAACAACAAAAAGTGTAAGTGCAGCTTCAGCTGTTTTGACAATGAAACTTCAAATATAAAATACACACCCTTTTTTATTGGTCTCAAAAACCTGAAATTATTATCATTTCAAATTAATTTTGATTTTCTGATTGGTTTTCTAAAAATATATTCTTTATATAACCAAAATTTTTACACTGAAATTAAGGATATAGAAAATCATGCTTTTTTGTTTACTCACGCCTTAAACCTTTTCAATCTACAAATTAGTCAGTGTTATTTTGTTTATGAAACTTCCAGGTATTGTCAAGACAGGAATACATAGTACCAACCGAAAGAAAGTTGCTATAAAGATTGTGGATAAAGGAAAAATTCAACAAAGTGTACTAGCTAAGGTAAATTGGAATTGGAATTAAACATGATTGACAATGCATTTTCCCATTCTCTGAATGGCTGATTCATCTCTTTCATATGATTGATATACTTGTTTTGTCATGACAATCTTATTTGCCAAAACCCCTGAGAAACCATCAAAAAGAAGCATTAACAAATTTTTCCCTTAATCCTTCAACTCTACTAAAGTACTGAGTTGCTTCTTCAGACTTCTCCATGAAAGAATTTGTACCAGCGCCCGAACGAAACCTCCTTGGTCTAGTTTGTCAGCACAATTACTTTTTTGTTTGGAAACTGAAATATGGTGGTCCCAACTAACACAAACTCCTGTTGCTTAAAAGAGTAATTAAAAGTTTTTTAATCCTGAGTACACATCTTTTAATTTTTAAAACTTTGTTTTTCTATTTTGAAGTAGAGGAAGATCCACCAACAAAGAAAAGGTGTTATCGAAGATAAGGAAGATGCATGTGAATTTTCCGAAAATGAACGTAAACAATTTGGTCTCGTTCTTTAATTAGCTTTGTATTCAACTAAAATTAAGACTTTATGTAAGGGGTTGTACAAAATAAAGAGTGTGATGTATTGAGCTCGCATGATTATATTCAGATTCCCAATTCACAGTTTGCATGACATTAAAGAAATGAAAAATGAACTGACGTAATCACACAGGTACATGATTTGTAAACAACAAAGATGCTTGAAGAAGGAAAAATAATTCAAGCACTCCATCGTGCTGTAACATATTATTATGAAGTAATTTTAATAAAAGAAAAAAATATCTGAATAACAACTAAGGTAGAGTTTAGCAATGAAACCATTTTATGTTTAAATACAAAATGAAATGTATAACAAACTCTGTAGTTAGTAGGATATAAGAAAACAGGAATTTATCATTCTCTTCGTAGTTTTAAAATGACAATTTAAATCAATAAGAACATTACAACAACTTTTGGTAGAAAAAAATGCACTGAAATATAAGTTTCACCAGTGTATTAACATGTGCTGCCAAACCTTAGAAAGCATGATTTGCGAGCATGCGCCAGCACAAATGTGCTTGCCTCATGGAGAAGTCTGCTTCTTAGCATAATGCATCCCTTTTAATCCAATTTTAATCCAAAATAAATCATAATTGGTGACATGAATTGAACTGCTGAAAGAGGATATTTTTAGGTGGAAAGAGAGATCACTATCATGAAATTAATTGAGCATCACAACGTTCTACAATTGTATGATGTCTATGAAAGTAAAAAGAACTTGTAAGTGTAACAGAATTTGCTTGCATAATTGCCCTCAGCTAATGGTTTGGAATTTCGTTTCTGATTTTAGATAAGTTAATTCTCAGAATTGTGATTGCTGAATTATTTTTGCGTACCCTGCCTTAGATGTTATAAGTTTGAATACATTATACTGAATTGCTAGTTTTATTTTCAGTTCAAATCATTCAAATTGGCATATCCAAAGTGTAATCTAGAATGGAAGGGAAAAGGGCATATTATGAAAATCCAAAGGGCATTTTCAACCTGAGCTTTATTTCAAGGGGGTAAAACCTGTGACCCCCCTATACAAGAGTGATTTTTGCAGTTTTTAAAGTGAAATAAATTTAAAAAAAAAAGAAAACATAGAAGCCTACATTAGACTCTGATAACTGTTGTTTTATTTAGGTTCTTGGTGTTGGAGTATGTTGGAGGTGGAGAGCTTTTTGATTATTTAGTCACTAGAGGACGTTTGCACATCATAGAAGTAACATTATTTGAATAAAATAGTTTATCATGTCTATAAGTTATTCTACCTCTATTGTGTCTATGATAATTTTTTAGGCGAAAAGATTTTTTCGTCAAATCGTGTCAGCAGTACATTACTGTCATGAACATTTAATATGGTAGGTGTTTCTTTTAATTTGTAGCTGAATGATATATTTGAAACATGCATATTGAAGAATGGAAGTAGTAGATGAAGGAGTTCTTAAAATCAGTTTGTAAATTTCCATGGACAAGAGTGATTAAGTCGAAAACGTTTCTATAAAAATTGATATTTCGACCTTACTTTCCAAAGGTCATCATCAGAATAACGAATGAAAGAATAACTTATTTTGATGATGACCTTTGGAAAGTAAGGTCGAAATATCAATTTTTAAAGAAACTTTCTGTAAATTGTTTTCAATAAAAACTGTTACTGTCATATCAACCTCTTTTCTTTAATAATTTGTTATTTGTCTTTTGTATTGTTTCTCATTGAAAAAGGGTGTTCTCTTCTTATTAAAAACCATTTCAATCCACTATATAGCCACCGAGATTTAAAGCCAGAAAATCTTCTTTTGGATGAAAAGAAAAATATAAAAATCGCTGATTTTGGCATGGCATCTGTACAGGTATGAATCAAATAATTAAAAGATAAGACATTTTTTAATATGTCTGTTGATGTTGTTTTTATTTACTGTAGGTTGAAAATGATTTTCTTGAAACTAGTTGTGGGTATGTACTTTACAGATAGTGTTCAATGAAAACATCAGAATTACTAAATTCTTGCATCAATGTCTTTGAATTTATTCTGCCCATCTTTTTCAGCTCACCTCATTATGCATGTCCGGAAGTTGTACAGGTATGTATGATTTGCTGAAGTTCATGTATAAGTAACATTAGCTATTGATAGTGAAATGCCGTGGTCTAATTTACCTTCATAGGGGATTCGTTACGATGGCAGAAAAGCTGACGTTTGGAGTTGTGGTGTAATTTTGTATGCTCTTGTTGTGGTGAGAACTCCTTCCTTTTTGAGTCATGTTGAAATTTTCTTCCATCATAAAGAAGAGTTTTTTCAGGGATTTTTTTTGGCAATAAACTGCTGAAGTTCAAAAGTTTAGAACTTTATAAGAACTATTAGTAAACCAAAATAGTATTAAACATACAAACATGACCTTATTCTTAATGCAGTCTCTCCAGGCAGTTATTCTAAAAGGAAGTTTGTTTTTTACAGGGCTGTCTCCCCTTTGATGACGACAATTTACGGGTTTTACTTGAAAAGGTAAATACTTAATGTTTTTATTTGCAGATATGATTATTTTTTATGTTGCTTGATTTAATACTGATAAACTGGACTTATAAAGTTTTGTCAATTCATCGTTTACTTCAAGTATGCCCCATTCCATATGCTACTCAAGATTATACCTTTTATAGGTTAAAAGTGGGAAATTCAACATTCCCTCCTTCGTTCCAACTGATTGTGTTGATCTTCTGCACAAAATGATCAAAGTTGATTGGAATCAAAGATACTCAGTGAATATTCTATTTTCATTGAATTTGCAGATCTTATAGGAACATTGTTGACATCTGCAACAAAGGCTAAATTTAAAATTTTCTCCTTTCATCTTTATAGTTAGCTGATGTGAAGCGTCATCCATTTTTCTTGAGGTTTGTATTTTCATCTTATTCTATCATGTTTTGTTGCTGAAACTTGATCAAGAAGAATGACAAATAGATTTTTATCAAGGCAGAATCCTGCATATACACCTAACATATTTGAAATATAATTTTCCTCTCAATTAAAAGCCCCTTGGTTATAAACCCACGTGTCTTTATATATGTAAATCTTTTTTACCTATAGTGACAAAACTTTTAGAAAACAGACAAGACTGAAATGAAACTACATTACATACATAAGGAACTCCCACCTCTTTTGACAATGGCAAAGGAATGTATAAATTCAAAGTGTTCTATTGTCAATGAGAACAAAAATATAGATTCTGCACTTTCTTCTTATCTCCAACACAAAAAATCTTCCTTATGTAAGGACCTTCAGATATAAGCCCCCTTGGTTATAAGTCCCCTTAAAAACGTATGTGGGATTTCACAGTATTGTTAATAACAATGTTCTTGAGTGAATTGCTGTGGCTGTTATGACTGTTGTTTCTTTCTTAGGAATACTGAAGACATTCCCCCAGAACCACCGACATGCCCAATTGTATCAGTAAGACATCATTACATCTTCAACCTAACCACAAAAAACTTTAATAGTTTAAAGGAACTAAATTTCGCATGCAAGAAGGCGATTTTTGGGTTTCGCGGGATTTAAATTTAACGTTTGGCTTATCATTGAGAGTTTTGCGGGAATTTAATTTCGTGGATCACTAGAATAATTCTTAATTTTTGGAGCAGCACATATTTCATGATTTCAGTTTTCCTTAAGCCATTCATAAGCAAACCATCGGGCTATTGAACTTAATGACTTCCATTCGATGAGACATTTCTCTACTACCGTAGCTGTCTGGTCAGAAAGATCAGCCTATGTATGAAAAGAAGAAAATACCAGTGTGATAATGTTTCCTTTTCTTCCCTGGTAGTTTGCATAGGGCGCAGAAATGACCGAATTACATTGTTACAATCCTTCCACATCAAGTATATATTTGACTAATTTGAAATAAATGCATGGAAAGGGAAAAAACTTGTAATGCTCACGTAATTTTGAATGCAAAAAATTTAGTGGATGACTGAAAATTAAAAGTTTTGCAGGAATTAAATTTCGCATAAGACTCCAAAACTGCGAAATCTGTGAAATTTAGTTCCCACAAAATTTACTTCCTTTGAAGTAGTTACTGAACGTATTTCTAAACATTTAGATCGAAGAGTTAAAAAATGAGAGTGACTTGGATACAGATGTTATAAATAGCATGAGTTCACTAGGCTGCTTTAAAGATCGTTTAAAGCTTGTGAACCAACTGCTGAAGGATAAGTAAGTTGTTAATAATTACTTCTGACCAGTTTAAATTGGATCCACTATCGTTCGATTATAATCATAAGCAAACAATGTTTCCCTTCCACAGTAAAATGACTAATAATTTTTTTTATGTAGTGAAAAGAATGCTGAGAAAGTGATATATTTTCTTCTTCTGACTCGGAAAAAACAAAAACCTGCCGAAAAAGACGATGAGAAATCCCTCCTGTTTGTTCATGCTCCAGGCAAGACTTTGTTTTGCATGATTTTTACAACTTTATGGAGATTGTTGTTTGCCATTGGAAGATACTTGATATGTCATTGGCGTCTACTGTTAATTGGAATCTCCATTTTACTGACTCTATTCCCTTACAAGAATTTTAGAAATAAAACATGATTAACAAAAGAAATTTTAGTCGGGGTAGTTGAATAGGTTTTACTTTGTCAAAATTCAATTTTCAGATTTGTCAACTATAAAAAAATATAGACTGGAGACATTGAAAAGCATTTTCATGATGACCAGAGAAGCCAAGAATCAAGGCTAAAGTGTTACGTTCTTGTTAAGTTTATGAGGATCATTTGATTCCTGGATAATGGTTTCAGATTTCATAAAATTAGTTCTTTGGTAGGCACTGCAATTCATTATAACAAGTCTTGAATGTTTTTGGTCACTATCATACATGGTAATGTTTTGAGTTATCCTTTGTTTGATTACATTTCCCTCGTTGGTTGTCCATCACTGCTCATCAGAAATACCCATAATCATAACACTAATACCGTTAAATGCAGGTTCCAATCTGATAAATTGCAATGCCCAATTTTGAACTTTGAGAATTCACATTCAAAATTGTAGTCTTTATGTATTTTTTACATACTCTTTTTACTCCAATCACAGACAAATATTTTTTTTTCTTTAGGTCATAAATGCTTTCTCAGTAGTGAAAAAGGATTCAGGATTCATTGAAATCTGGAATCTGAGTGACATAGGAAGTGGCAAATTTTAAAACTCCTACTTTCCTCTAGAAAAAACTATAAAAAAATGTGCGTTCGAGTTTCCTGAATGCTGAATTTGTATAGTTTAAGTTGTCACTAAAGGTTATTGTATTTTAACAGTTAGTATATATCCTTGTAGCAAATGGTTTATAATATATATAGTATATATACTGATAAGCGATAAAAGATAAGTGTAAAGTCATTATAAAATATGAAAGTTATGAAATTTGTTTTTATCAAAATAGAAATATAAAGATCAGAAGCATTAAAATTCTCATCGTTTTTTTGTTTTTTATTTTTTATTCGGAAGAACTTTTACCCAATTTCAATCAATTTTGCTTGTGTAAAACCTTGTTATTGTGTTATGGAAATTTGCTGTTATCTTGGTAAATTTCTCAGTGTGTATGTTTTATAGCTATATGGTCAACAAACTGAATTCATGTTAGTCTAAAAATAAAAATCTCCATCTTTAGATGCTCCAAAGAAAAGAGTCGACTCCCCACTATCTCAAAGAAAAAAGTAAGTTCATATCCTTGCTCATCTTAACTCACTAAAATAAGTATATTAGGACGATAAGAGTAGAACCAAATGCTGGCAATGAAAATGACTCTATATATACTCTATACTCTATCAACCTAAATACCACGGTATAAGATTTAATGATGTTGTGAAATCATTTGTAAGCCTACTCAAGCTTGATTGCCTTAATGAATCATTACCTTAAGGGAAGAAATTTTCTTGGGAAGAAAATTTCGAGAGTTTCGCAAATTTGCCTCGATTTCGCGAAATTAAATTCTCGCGAAAAATTTGATTTTTTAAAATTCGCGAAAATTACCCAATTCATTATAAAGGGAAATTCCTAAACTTAACCTGTGCGTAGCCAGATTTGCTGAAAAGATCAGAAGGCGGGACAGAAAGACAATGGAAAACTCATATTTTATTAGTCGGTTAAATCTTTATATCAATTACTTTCTTTTTGATTACATTTAGTCGTGACTCTGATAATAAGTTTCCGATATCGTAAGGTGTAACAGGTTATTTCTTATCAGCCTTTTGAATATTCTTAGAGATCGCGAAAATAAATTCCCGCTTCGAAGAAGTTGATTGTAAGCCATTCTGGTAATTAAGTTCTCACGAAAAATTAGATTTTTGTAAATTCGCGAAAATAAATTCTCGCGAAAAATCCATATTTTTCGGTTCGAGAAATTAAATTCCCGACAAAATTTCTTCCCTCAAGGTATGTGAAAGAATTTCAAGTATCTTAAGCAAGCATGGCATGGGAATAATGAATTGTTTTTGAGTCAAAAACTTTATTTTTTCTGTGTTCAATGTTTTTGTTATGCGATTAGCGTCTCTATCAAGGACGTAGCTTTTCTTTGTCAATTATGAGCAATTTGTTTTTGCCTTTCCTAAAAATCGAAAATCATGTTGAAATTATAGATTTTGAGTGCTTTTATAGGCAATCTAGAGGTAGTATTAAAGACTCCAAAACCGCGAAATCTGTGAAATTTAGTTCCCACAAAATTTACTTCCTTTGGAGTAGTTACTGAACAATTTTCTAAACAATTAAATCGAAGAGTTAAAAAATCGTGGGGCCTCTTTCGGTAACACAGATTTATTCTAAGCCGGCCATACTGGCTATAGGAAAGCGGCTTTAATAAGTACAGTTAATCTTCTTTTTTCAAAATATGATAAACATCACAGTTCTAACAGACTTCTTTAAACGATAGAACCGCGTAGACACCGCTTAGTGTGTGGAAATGCACTTCAAAAACTCATCTATATATAAATAGCCGATTCTCTGTCTGTCTGTCTGTCTGTCTGTTTGTTTGTTTGTCTGTCACGCGAAATGGTAGATATGAACTGCGAAAGAAATCAGGAAGTCAGCAATGTAAGATCACACATAAATTATTTCTCTTCTTGTGCGCGACGTCAGTGTGAAACCATTGTATTGAGACCAAAATCGAACGCGACGTTTAGGGAAAATTATCTCGATAACCAATAGGGATAACTGACGTTTTTTGGGGTGCGCGATACAGGCGATGGGGTGACGAAAAATTTGGGTCTAATTTTCTTTTGGGGACGGGTCTGTGACGTCATCAAAATCTTTGAACGATGATATCTCTGTAACGGTTGATCGTAGCGGAACGATCCCATACATTTTTTCGATCAGTTTTTCGAGCTCTACAACATGGGAACATTTTTGGTTGCCAATTCCTTAATTTTATTTTTCGTGAAGTCAACGCAGGCTGAACATGGTCGGGGAGCGACACCGCCTTGGCGGCTAGTCTATATATTAATAGCCGATTCTCTGTCTGTCTGTTTGTTTGTTTGTTTGTTTGTCTGTCACGCAAAATGGTAGGTGAGCTGTGAAAGAACTTATTTTATGTTATTTTGTGCGACGTCAATGTGAATCCATTGTATTGAGACCCAAATCGAACGCGACGTTTAGGGAAGAGTATCTCGGTAACCAATAGGGATAACTGACGTTTTATGGGGTCCGCGATACAGGCAATGAGGTGACGAAAAATTTGGGTCTAATTTTTTTTGGGGACGGGTGTGTGACGTCATCAAAATCTTTGATCGATGATATCTCTGTAACGGTGCGTCATAGACATATGATCCCATACATTTTCTTGCTCAGAATTTCGAGCTCTACAAGATGGTAACACTTTCTATTGTCAATTCCTTAATTCCATTTTTCGTGAACTCTTTGGGAGGTGACACAACGCAGGCTGAACCTGGGCGGCGAGCGACGCCGCCTTGGCGGCTAGTCTAAATATCAATAGCCGATTCTCTGTTTGTTTGTTTGTTTGTTTGTAAGTCACGCAAAATGGTAGATGTGTACTGCGAAAGAAATCGGGGAGTCAGCAATGTAAGATCACACATAAATTATTTCTCTTCTTGTGTGCGACGTCAGTGTGAAACCATTGTATTGAGACCTTAATCGAATGCGACTTTTAGGGAAAATTATCTCCGTAACGAATAGGGATAACTGACGTTTTTTGGGGTCCGCGATACAGCCGATAGGGTGACGAGAAATTTGGGTCTAATTTTTTGGGGGGACGGGTCTGTGACGTCATCAAAAGTTTTGAACAACAATATCTCCGTAACGTTTGGTCGTAGCAAAACGATCCCATACATTTTTTTGATCAGTTTTTCGAGCTCTACAACATGGACACACTTATTATTTCCAATTCCTTAATTTTATTTTTCGTGAACTTAACGCAGGCTGAACATGGGCGGCGAGCGACGCCGCCTTGGCGGCTAGTCTATATGTTAATAGCCGATTCTCCGTTTGTCTGTCTGTCTGTCACGCAAAATGGTAGATTGAGTTGTGAGAGCAATTATTTTATTTCATTTTGTGCGACGTCAGTGTGAAACCATTGTATTGAGACCCTAATCGAATGCGACTTTAAGGGAGAATTTTCTCGGTAACGAATAGCGATAACTGACGCTTTTTGGGGTCCGCGATATTGGCCATGGGGTGACGAAAAAGTTTAGGCCAAATTTTTTGGGGACGGGTCTGTGACGTCATGAAAATCTTTGAACGATGATATCTCTGTAACGGTTGATCGTAGGAAAACGATCCCATACATTTTTTTTTATCAGATTTTTGAGCTCTACAACATGGACACACTTATCATTGCCAATTTCTTAATTTTATTTTTCGTGAACTTAACGCAGGCTGAATATGGGCGGCGAGCGACGCCGCCTTGGCGGCTAGTATGGTATATTATATATGATAATATTATTATAAAAACAATAAAAACAACAGCTTCTTCAACAAACCGAAATTAGCATCCTGTCACACTATTGTGTTTGACACTAATTCTGAAAAATTCTCATAAAAATCATTTGTTCCAAAACCCCTCCGTTAACCTTTCATAATAGTGACTGCTTGGTTATCTACCAGATCATTGGATGCAGAGGTTTTCAGGCTATTTTTGGAGGACACGATGATGATCGGTTTTCATTTCAAGCACGCATATAACGATTAAATTATTTCAAGTTCATCGCCTGGCGAACTATTTTCTTGACGGAAATACTGAAGAAAATATCCAGATCATCTAATGAACTTGATTTCCATAATCTTTTTTGAGAACGGGTTTGCGTCGTGCCTCTTTATTTATTTATTTCACACGGAAGTTAGGGGGTTTCCAAATTTTCAAGATATCGAGCTGCTGACACGCTTGCAAATGGAAATTATGAGATGAACTGTTGCATAAAAGAGTTCATTTCTTAATATTCCTTGTACGTGACCAACGTGAAATTCATAGTCCGAAGCAAGCATATAAATGTTTTATCTATAATAAGCCTTCCTTTTGAGATCACGTTTTCAGACGTTTTTCAAAATGCTTCTGTTGATATGTACAAAACTAATTAGTCTTAACTTCTTGTTTTTCGAGTTTTTTGGTTTTAACTAATCTCGCAGCAGCTGCGTTTTGAGTGAAACTTCTTCTTCGAATATATTGAGAAAAAGAAATTCCAATGAAATACAGTTAATGTGTAATGCTGTTATTTTAGGCCGTATGACTCCGAAGTTGTATCAACTAACACGATGCCGCGAAGGCCTCGAGCAGCCACTACCATGCCACCAAGTGACCAAAAGAGGTAATTAGTTCACCAATCAGTTGATTCGTTTCTTATAGAAATTATTCCCTATGAATATGTTCGTTCGTGTGTGTATAGAGATCCCACAGCTCGACCCAGTTCTGTTCTTATCACGCCACCAGGCAGTCCTTGGAGGGATAGATTCTATACGCTGACTAAAACGATATTCCATAAAAATGGAGGTAAGGCAGGCGAATTACCAGTTTTCTTCAAGGAGATGTTTCCAATTCCAATCGTTTATAGCGATGGTTTTTTTTATATTCATGAGTGACTTTCGTTTAGAATCTCATTCTACTGACGAAAGAAGTCACTCTCCCACACCTGTCGAGTAGGTGCTATTCTGTTCTTTTCAACCCGTTTTGAAACCGTTTCAGATGTGAATTCGGGAATACAATTCGGAAAATCGTTTATTCGTTTTGATCGTTTTTATATTGTTTGGTAGAGATACCATTTTCTACTTCCATAGCGTTTATGACAATGGGCGGTTATCAGAGGAGATACGGTATTTATTTATTTTTTTAAGGAGTGTGAAAAGATCTTGGTTTCCTGGATCACTTTTCAATGTTGACCATGGGGGACAAGAGGTTTGTCTTTTTAATGATAATTTTCTCTATTGTTTTTTGTTAACCAATCAAAATTGAGTATATTCTTTTTCTTACCAATCCCATTTTGTTTAGCCGTTCGACATGGAGTTTAATGATCGAAGTTTTTCAAAACTAAAAGCTGATCTTGTTCACTCTTTTCTGACTGTAAGCTGTGCTTTTTGTTCTCGTGGAATTTTACGATATCTTTAATCGATCAGACAAAGTAAAGAAAAATGAGGAGATGTGTCCGAACTGGTGACTCTTAACCATTATGACATCAATTATTTTGCCTATCTGTTCTTGAAATATGATCTCATTAACTAGGATCTTTTTTGTCATACACTTTTCAAGATTTTTTAACTGATTTCTTAGATGCCTAAATTAATGCACATTCCTCTGTCAAATACGAAAATCAAGTTAGAATACCGAAAAAGCAAAGGTGAGAGTAATTTCAAACTCGATGACGTGTAGGTATCGACAGTCGTTGATTTGTTGTTGATTTGTTATGCGACCACCTGTGCTCTGGAAAAGCCTTCCCACACTTCTCCATAAAAATATTTAAGTATCACTTACAGTGAGAGAATTCGATGACGTGTGTACAGGGTTTCTGCTGCTTCGGAAATGAGATCAATTTTTTATTATTTTTTTTTATTTTTTGTTGTTGTTTTTTTTATTATCATTATTATTATTTTTTTTGCTTTTTTCTTTTTTGGACAGGAAAATTTCTTCGCCCTTCAATGCAATCATCCGCTACCAAGATGGAAGTAGATATAAACGAGGCTTGTGTTAAGCGAGACGACGAGAAAAAGACACCATCAAAATTGAATGTCGTCATAACTTTCCAAAGTGGTAAGTCAACTTTTCCGTTAATACATACCGATGTCGGATATTTAATAGGTAGCTGAAGCAACTGCGACGGCAAGTTGGATGAAAAGGTGAGCAAAAAGAACAAAATACTAAGAATACTAGAGAATAAAATTTTGAGGAACTTCTTTTTGTTAGAGAAACTATTATATTGATAGAGAGAAAGACTTATCTCTATAATCGCCTCTCCATTGTCTGCACGACTTCAAAACATGACTTTTCACGTTGAGCATCGAACGTGCAAGTATGTAACTGGTAATGATAAATTTTCGCAATGGTGTCATAAGACGAAGAATCTCTTTCTGAACAAATTCCACCTCGAAAACGATGCTTTTAAACCACCGGAGCAGTTTTCGTTGCCGTTACGATTGCTTTACTCCCTAATTTTAATGTTGGAAGAAAGGTCTTTTTTCACGCATGCATATTAATGCATCGGTAAAAAAAAGTCGGCAAAAATAAAAAGTCGGCAAAAGAAATTATTCACTTGGACAAAATGAAGTCAATTTTTGCCGACCAATTTCCAAGACAAAAAATGACGAAGAAAGTTTGGATAATTTGAAAGTTTTTATTAAGAAATAAGATACAACATCAAAAAGAAAGGTTAGGTAAATTAGGTTAATTAATCAATTTCAATAACAGTTTTTTTCTTCATTTGTGTATTTTTGTTATTTTGTTCTTCTTGATCCTTCTTTTGTTCTTGTTCAGTTTGTGTTTGTCCTGGCTGCACTTGTTCTTCTTCATACAATTTGATTTCAATTACATTTCCATGCTACCACAAAATGCACCTGATAAGAATTGCCAACACAGAGAGGAAGAATCGGCAAAAAGTTGTTTTTGGTAAAAATGAAAATAAAAAAGTTAAGTCGGCAAAAAAGTTTGGTCGGTGAAAAATATTAATCATTTTTTGCCGACTTTTTCTTTACCGATAAGGTACGGGGAGAAAGTTTTGGGGAGAAAGTTTTGCGGAGACAGGGCTCCCACAAGTCATATACTAGCATGTAGCTTTAGCTAAAAAATGCCCCCGCGCTCAAGCATTCCAATGTGTACACACAGCAAGCTATACATTGCAAGCTATACAACGGAAACAAAAACAAATTTTTGTCCGAAAACTCAAAAAAAATCAGATGAATGTTTTTGCAAATCTTTACACAGAAACAAATATATACATTTAAACTTTTGTTAACATTGTATAAACTAAACACAATAAAAACAAGAAGAATTGTGAGCATGATCATTTCGAAATGGGAGATCCGATTTGAAAACTCCTTGACGGATGGTCTTCACGGTTTTTCACTTACGTTGTAATTGAGTTAAACTTTCTTTAGGATAACTTTTTTTTATTGATGCTAATATACCTTTCAAAAAGTGTAATAAAGGCTTAACAAGTAATATCAGAAAGTATTTGCTACAAACAAAAGAAATGTGTGAACTGAAACCATGGATACGTATTTTATAATCAAAACAAGATTTGTTAAAGAAATTCTGTAAGAGCCAAAAGAAAAAAAACAAACTTTTTTAAAAAAAAAATCAAAACAAAAAATCCATTAGAAATCTGCGTTTTAAACTTTGATTCAAAACAAAAAGTAGCCAATGTTTATAAAAAAAACAACAAGAAAATGTAAAAAGCTTTTACTGATCATGATCACACACTAGTATGATTAGGTTTGGCGCGAGGAGGACAGTTAAAATAGAAAAACATGAAGAAAGAAAATTTGTAATATAGCTTTCTTGCATACACAGAAATCCAATTAAAATCTTTGCCAAAAATTAGTGCGTTGAACAAAGTTTATTGAATGAAATATTTAGAGCTAAAACATATATATACAAAAATAAAATGTATGGTTGGCAAAATTTCAGATTTCAAGCTGTGCTTCAAAATCCTTGTCGTTCACTTCACTAAAACAACACAAAAGTAACACGAAAAATGTCCAAGCAATTTTAGCATACGATCTTCCTAAATAACATAGTATAATACAATAATAAATTAGGAAAGAGATACGAAAAAACATTCTGTCTCTCCCACTTACAGTACCATGCTTTGAAACGGAAAAAAAGCAAAGTCAGCTAATAATTGTATTCCACCGTGTAACGTCAACACGAAAGTTGGAGGATGAAGATGATGATGATGATGATGAACAAAATCGGAAACTGACATTCGCCTATCTCGTGAAACTACTATGCCTCCTCGCTCGCTTACGCTCGCTGCGGGGGCAATTATATATTTTTGTAAAAATGGTGAAAATGTCATATATTATCATATATTTTGAGATTTTTTCATATATTTCATATATTTTCAAATCTTTTTGAGTAGCTGAGAGTCAGAATTGGTTTTTATCATCTCTTTTTAATTACGGTAGCAGCGATAGCGAATACCGTATTAAAACACCCGTGGACTCCTCCTCCTCCTCCTCCTACTACTACTACTCCGGCCGAAATGGCAATTACTCTGCGATTTAGAGTCTGCGTGACTCTACTAATAACGCAATGTAAGTTCTAATGAAGGAACGCAGCCTTCGAATTTTGGAAGCTTTTCTATAACAAACATTAGATTGCGTTTTGTTTCAAAAGTACATAATCTGATATTTTGTAGCTTTAACCATGAAAGTATGAATTCTTATCAAATAGGCCTACATAAAAATGGGACTTTTAGTTCATTGCGCTAACTGAAAATACTTGATATGTTGCTTTTCTTGTTAGTAAAGCTTATCAGTTCAAAATTTCTTATTGCCTCAGTTGTTAGCTAACTATACACTATGTTTCTGTATTAAGGCTTTCAAAGATCTAGTTCGAAAAGGCAGTTATTTGTTTGAATTCATTTTTGGTTTCATGAAATTATAATCAAAAACATTATATTTTTTTTTCGAAACGCGTGTTTTTTTTCTACACATAGTCTTACAAAAAATTTTCTTATAAAAAAATCATACAGTGGAACCTCTAATAGCGGCCACTTTGGGGGACCCAGCTTAGTGGCCGTTGCATTAGAGGTGACCGATGTATGGAGGTTTTATATGAATATACTTTTTTTATCAAAAAGGCTGGTCAGGATGGGAGGGTTATAAAGAATGATTCATGATCAAAATAAACACAACATTATTGAGCCTAAGTGCTTCAAGTCGTTGTGTGACAAGATTCAAAGCACTTACTAAGTCAGCACCACCTAATGTTTCACAAAAGTTGTTCAAATCATCTACAATAGATAAGGCTGCTTGACTTGACTTTATTTTTGTAAATAATTATTGTAAATAAAGTAACAATTTTTTTTATTTTTACATTCATTTGCTTGCATAAAGATTTTTTTGAACGTTAATAGAGGTAAAATTAGACATTGGGACAATAGAAAGTGGTCGTTTGGCCGTTGATTGGAGGTGACCGATGTATGGAGGTTTTTTTATAAGAGTTTGACCATAAATTCGGCAGGGACTTTCTTTTCTGGCCGCTTATCAGGAGGTGACCGATGTATGGAGGTGACCGTTAATAGAGGTTCCACTGTATACAGCTCACACATGTATAATTCTTTTGTCTTTAATAAATTAATTTCTGGTGGTTTATGATTAGACCCTTTTTACACTAACTAATCATTTTAACAAATTTTATCGTTTATGCCTGTTTTCCACCAGTTAGATATAAAAAAAACACAAGCCTCAAAGAACTTTGTAGTAACCTTTGATAACTTTAAGTACAATTGCTGCTACCGTTTTGCGCCATCTGGCTCTTGTTATTGTTCATATAGGCTGTCCATTAAAAATTTCAATTTGTTCATACGATTATCAACTTTGATTGCTTAGTAGATTAAGTTGTTACTTAGTGGTATACATGTAGTTTTACATAGTATTGAACTTTTTCATGAACTTCTCTTCATTTTATAGAAAACTTAAAAGGAGTATCGAGTATTGAGCTTTTACTATTAGCTTTAACAGTTGTATTATACCTGATTTGTATTTGAGTTTTATAAAAACAGAAGTGTCTGTTCATGTAACAAGAACTAGTTTCTAATTACGAGGAGTTGTTTCTGAGCTTGATTATTTCTGTTGTAGTACAGTGAACTCTTTATAACTCTAACACCCAAAAGAAATTTGTTTCTAGTTATGTATAGTTTAAGTTATGAAGGGCTTGTATCTCATTCACCCAAATTATGAAGGTTCAAGTCGTAGAGAGTACATTGTATTATCGCTTTCACAAAGATTTCCCTGTTTTATCTTGACCCATCACATTTTACGACAACCTTTAAAAATGAAGGGCAAAGTAAAATGCTTGTATTAGCCAATCTAGAAGAAACAAAGTTGAAAAATTTTCTGGTCTCCTTAGAACAAAAACTATGTTTTGTTTTATGTTTCTATTTGATAAAAATCTCCCTTCATCTAAATTATGAAGACTAAAATGCTGTTTCTTCAGAACTTTGAGATTTGAAGCGTATAGACAATACATACACCCGGTGGATACACAATACACTTTTTAAAGGGATACATAAAGTTATATAAGGAACACCTTTCCCACAGAAAAATGGGAGTTACATTCATGGAGAGCAAAATTGAAGATCAATCCGCATACGTAAACTAAAAGTTCGTCATTATTACAGTTCATTTACATAGAAAATCGTGTACATTTGTTTTGTATTGCTTTCTCCTTATTCCGTTTGGGGGCATCCATAAATGCTGCAAGTTGGTTTCGTACTACCATGCCATTTCTGCTAAAATGAAGAATATTATGTACAGAAAACGATACATCTCAATTTGATCAGTGTTGGGTAAAGATATAAAACCCTGAGTCTTTTGGCAGTGCTCCACTTCATTTTTATGTTGGAAAGCCATAACAAACTTCCTTCACGGAAAAGTTTCTTCTGCGCGGCGTGACGACATTTTTATCATTCATAATGAACATCTGTTTCAACTATATTTATGTGAAAAAAACCTCATTTTTCAGCATCAATGCCTGGTTCACGTATGCGACGCAGACGCAGGGAACTAGGCATCAAGCCTTATTTACACTTTTTTTAAATGGAAATTGCCATCAGTGTAACTTAAGCCTAGGAGACAAACAAAGATTGACAAAGTTTCATACGGACTTTTAGACGAATTAATTTATTTTTTTTGTATATTGCGAGTTGAAGTGCTGCTACCGTTTTGTGCCATGTGGCTCTTGTTCATTATAATCTAAAGCAAAGAGCAGATTTTACAGACTACGTGACGTTTCATGTTTTTCAGGCTCGCATCGAAAGTTTCGCAAGTACTGCCATAAAATTCAATCTGCTTTGATAAATCGAGGCAAATCTCGAAGTAAAGATGATTCAACATCTAGCCTGGATGAGTTTCTTTGCGAATTACCTAAGGCTAACGTTAACAGGGAATGTCGTGAAGATAACGTGGACAGTGAAGAAGAAAAAGACTCAATCTCACTTGATGCTAACCATTTGGAAAACAAATATCTTATAGAATCGTTGAAAGCAACGTGTTTATAACTGTTAGTTTAACACTTTCGTTACCAGCCTTCTTTTATTAGGCTTGTTGAAATGTAAGCCTCCAGTAAACGTCAAAAGTTTCGACTTGTAGTTGAGTACGACGTCAGGTTTTATTTAAGTAGTGGCCTCTTAACAGCAGAAGCACACGTAACACACCCTTCTGCTGCGATTGTATGCTTTCGATTCGAAAAAATGATAGTTCTTATTTGGTAGTCGGGGAGTTAGATTAATATATTATGTTGAAGTAAATATTTATATCTAGATCATTCATTGTTCATGTAACGATGTAATTCATTGTAATGATGTTTTTTATTGATTCATTTCACTCTTCCACTAATTGCGTCCGACCTTTATGTTGTTGTTGTTGTTGTTGTTATTAGTTAATTATATATAAATTGTTTGTGTTATTACGATAATGGCGCATCATTCAAAAAAGTGTCGAGATTATTGTCAAGAATTTTTAACAGATGATTTTGTAATATATAGCGTTCCATATAAAGATTTATTTAGATTCTAATACTCATTTCACTGGATGGTTAAGCTGGGATCCAATGTTTTAATCTTGCAAAAGCAATAAGATGAGATAAAATGTTGCTGTTTTTAACAGTTGTTAGGCATTTACTGAGATGAGTTTCACTCAGCTATCCGCTGAAATGAGTTTTAGTGGAGATTTTTACAATGAATTTCTTGTTTTCCATGGATTTTGATTTTTAAATAATGTTGACAAAATCCTTGTATTTTCCTTCTTATTTCCTTTCCCACCAAAGTTACCTCGAACAAAAAATATGTGACTATGTGTTAACTGTCAATGTGGACTCTGGTCATAAAATATACATGCATACTCACCAAATTCACCACGTGCAACTGAAAACATATATTTGTTTTACTATGAAAAAATAAAAGGCTTTTTGCGAAGAAAACTAACATTCTCACTGCTGTTGGGAACTTGCTTACATTGTCATAATTGTACTCAGTCAGGAGATAATTACGTTCGGCGAATTGTTAAAAACCGCGCGGTCTGCAAATGGTAGTGATTTGGTTGACTACCTGATTCTAGAAGAAAGGGTCAGTGAAAGAAAAACCGTTTATTTTTAAGATATAAACAATGTTCTTAGGAATATTGCAGGCTTATATATACAAATATGTAAGTTTACATACAACACGAGATGTGATGGCAGACAAGAGTCGAGTGAAAGGTTGCCCCATTATTTTCATTAATCTCAGCACTGCACGCTATTAATTCAAAGAAGCCATCACGTTTCGCTTGAAAGAATGAAAAGCGGTAGTTGAGGGAATTTAGATATTGTCAGGCGATAGTATCGGTCCAGACGATCTTAGTTCAAACGTCACGCTTGGATATTTCTTCTGTTGAAATGAATTCAAAGTTATTGATATTGGAGCTGGAGGGCTTACGTCCACGCCTCTATACATTTGACTTTCGTCTCTTTCAATCAGTTTGTCTCCGTGAATTTCTATGGTTACTGGTTCGGCATTACGGAGGCAAGTGCCAATTTTGACGACATCTTTTAAATCATGAACTTCGCCACTTTTCGAAACTTTTACAGGTGTTTTAGGCAGCAACGGACTCTTTGTTCTACTAAATATGGAATGTTCTTCATCTGCCATGTCTGCAAACGTTTTCCTTGATGGTGGAGGACTAGTAATGCGAACGACAGTTACTTTTTGAGAATTGTTCCGATTTGGTACAGACGAGTTTTGGGGATTTTCTGGATCGATGAACTTTCCGTGTTTATTCAGCTCGTTCGGTGACATAACTGTCATTTTATTTGGACGTGTAATAATGACGGGCGACGAAGGACGTTGTTGAGAGTTTGCGACCTTAATTGATCTTGTTGAATCACCTTTGACTTTGCTTGATGCAGAAAAATTCACCTTACACACGTCCCTACTCACAATGTATAACGGAATTTCTTTTTCTTTTTCATCGTCTGCATTTTCAAGAGATCCTTCTTGGCCATATTCTTGTGTATCTGTAATGTTTTCAGATGTGTTATCTTCAGCTATGCTTTCACTTCGTGAAATCGTTCTCTCAATGGCCGAATTGATTTGTGTGAAAACTAACAGCTGCTTTTCAAAGTCGTTTTGCGATTCGATTTCTGCCTTTTCCTTATTGTTCTTTGCATCATCAATTGCTTTTCCTTTAACTTCATCAATGTTTTCCAGCATTTGGAGAGTTAGGAATGCTTGCAAGTGTTCATTATAATTTTCTTCTGAAGCCTCTACGTCTGCTTGCTCTATCTCTTCTTTCGGAATCTCAAAATCTACAGCAGAGAATACATTGTTTGTCAAAATTGCTACATCATACAACTCTTCGTCGACTAATCTTGGAGAAACACATCCCTCGGGAAGGCTGGTTGATTTTTCTTGCGATAATATATCATCAACTTCTTCTCCTGCTGCAGTATTATTGCCGTTTTTGTTGGCAATATCAGCTTCATGTATTGATCTTCTGATTTTCTCACTCAAATCACTTGCATTCACTTCTATACTGATCCTTGGACGTCTCTTCACTTTCTTTGTCTTTGCATCTTCCTCCAAATCATTCGATATTAACTGACCAGAATCTTGATCATGTAATGGTGGTAGCACGATAGAAGCTTGGTCGTTTGTTGACAGGTCCGTAAGATTTTGATCAGATGTTATGCTGTGTTTTGAAATTTGTTCGGTTGCTTCCCTCTGGTTTGTTTTGACCTCTGAATCACAATCAGTCTCATAAAGGTTATTTACACCATCGTTTTCAACTTGAATAGGTGCCTGTTGATTTTCGTTCAAAGTATCAGTCAAGTCTTGCTCCAGATTTTCTTTCTTTGGTTCGACTAAGTCTGTTTGCAAACTCATTAATTCAATTGGATTAAATTGCTTTTGTTCCTGCAAAATGATAATCTCGCTTGAGTTCCTTCCTGTTGTTTCTTCTCCACTAAATTCTTGTTCTTCTCCACTCTTTTTCCGTGAAGGGTCATCTTGACCTGCATCTGTTTCCTTTTTGTCAAGGATATCATTATTATCTTGTTGGTCAGCCATAATCCCATCTCTGTCTTCTAAAATTTCATTAGGTAAGTAAATCTTTTCCCCATCGATGATGTCTTTGGTGTTTTTTGAAAAGGAAGAAATATCGACTTCTATCAAATCTTTCTTGTATACACCATGCTTCCCACCCTTTGACTTTATTTCTTTCACTAGGTACGAATTCAAACTATTTGCTCGTCTTTCGCGAAGGTTATTTGGTGTTAAGGAAGAACTCCTTGCCAATGTTGTTTCTTCTGTGGTTGATGATGAATAGCTTCTTGAGTAATGTTCCTGACAATCATTTTCCAATGGAGCCGATACTGATTTGCTTTGTATTGCTGCGTCGGTCCCAATTTCTTCAGCTTGTACCTCGTCAATTTTTCGGAAACTTTCTTGATCTGTTGCAGTTAATGCAGAAATTTCTGATTTAACTTCTTCCTGAATCTTTAGTTCAAATTCAGTATCTACAACTGAACTTTTCGTTAATTTTGGCTTGGTTCTTGTGGTCTCAGTTGGCTCATTTTCCAAGATTAAAATCGCTTCTCCTTTGATTTGACCTTCCTCTGATAAATCGGGACCATCATTCTCCTCAGCATCATCCGAACAACTTCCTTCACTGATCACTTCCAATGATCGATATTGTTTCATGATAATCATAGCAAGCTGCGATACCTTTTCCGATTCTGGATTGGTATATGTATACTCAGTTTCTTCTAACAGCGTTTCAGATGTTCCATCGACGTCATTATTATTGACGTCACTTTTTTCTCCCGTTGTTAGATCGTCGTCTTGGTCGTGGCCTAAAATGAATACAGATCCTTGTTTTTTTCTGATAGGCTAACATAATTTTTTTCAATTGTGAAGCAGTCATACAAAATAGCTTACTTTGAGATTTTGATTGGGCTAGTTTTAGAAGTAATTGACGAATTAGTGTTTCCCTCCTGGAAATCTCGGAATCTATTGTCTTATTAAATTCATGACACGCACTTGTGTATTCTGTTTCGTTTGAAATTTCTTCCAAGTCAGACATTACCGATCCGCTCTTCAAAAGTGAATTTTTTTCCGCTTTCTGCTGATTACTCAGACATGTAGTGTACTCATTTCCTTGAATCTCTTCAAAACTGGAACTTGATTCGTTCCTCTCAATACTGGATTCTTTTTTTCTCTTCTTTGTATGCAAACCATCTAAAAGAGTTGAAAAATAAATCGTTGTTTTTTTCTGTTAGAACTGTTACATCACAACATTCGAACATGTTTTGAATTCAAAGTCACCTGTTGACAAATTTTCTTTATTTTCAGCCCCTTCTTCTTTTTCAGTAGACCATCTCTGATTTTCATCTTCCACTGTAACAGCTGTATTCACAACTTCGGCCAGGAGGCGTTCTTCCATTTGGGGTTCAGGCAATATTGTTTGTTTGGTTTCAAGGCATTCCAAATCGGATTCCTTTACATCACTTTCGATCACTTCATATTCACAGGCTTCATTTACCCAAGTCACTTGACTTGAAATGACGAGTTCTTCTGTACCATCAGGATGGCCCGCGTCTTCTTTTGATGTAAAGATCCTTCTGATAAGCAGGAAAGCTTGTTTTATGATACTTTTTGATAATTGGTCACCATATATTTTACGTTCATCTTTAGGTTCCTTTTCTTGAATAACTTTTTCTTCATTGTCAATTTCCTTTAATGACAGTGTGACGCTGACTCTTTTGTTAATATCACCCTTCGGAATGTTAACATATTCCCTTGTCATTGCGCTGTTGTCACCAGATATATTTTTATCGGAGTTTTGTGTTTCAGCATACAGTTTGGTGAGACCAGTTTCGTTTTGGCGAACGTCGGAGATATCTGTCTCATTTTGATTAATATCGAGAACAGCTGTCTTGTTTTGATGAAAGTTGCCATCTGTCTCCTTTTGGAGATCGGAGATATCTGTCTCGTTTTGATGAAGATCGGGAACAGCATTCTCGTTTTGATGAACATCGCCATCTGTCCCGTTTTGAAGGTCGGAGATATCTGCCTCGTTTTGATGAAGATCGGAAACAGCAATCTCCTTTTGATGAACGTCGTCATCTGTCCCGATTTGAAGGTCAGAGATATCTGTCTCGTATTGATGAAGGTCGGGAACAGCAATCTCCTTTTGATGAACGTTGCCATCTGTCCCGTTTTGAAGATCGGAGATATCTGTCTCGTTTTGATGAAGATCGGGAACAGCATTCTCGTTTTGATGAACGTTGCCATCTGTCCCGTTTTGAAAATCGGAGTTATTTGTCTTGTTTTGGTGAAGATCGGGAACAGCAATCTCCTTTTGATGAACGTCGTCATCTGTTCTGTTTAGAACATCGGAGATATCTGCCTCGTTTTGATGAAGATCGGGAACGGCATTCTCCTTTTGATGAACGTCGTCATCTGTTCCGTTTTGAACATCGGAGATATCTGTCTCGTATTGATGAAGATCGGGAACGGCAGCTTTGTTTTGAGGAAGGTCACCACTAGCATCGTTTTGAAGGTGGACGATATTTGTCTCGTTTTGAAAAAGGTTTAAATTGAAACTGTTTGAGGAATTCCGGACCGTTTTATCCACATAGTGAAAGTCATTTGAGGCTGAACTTTCGTTTTCGTTCCTGTCCGATACATGCTCACTGTTGCTCTTATCTGTTTCAAATGTATTTTGGATGGTGAGAGATATTGTCTCGTAGCCTTCAATATGAATATCTTTGATTACTTCATTATCTTTAACAGAAACTATAAAATGTTTTAACTGTGAACTCTGCAAGTGGTCGTTAAAAGTTTTCTGTTCAACAGATGTTCTTCCACTCAAATGGTTTATCAACAGCTCTCCTGGTTCAGTTAATGGAAATTCTGATTCTGGTATTTCAGCCTTTATTTTTGTCGATAAAGTATAAGATTTGTTTCCATCCTTTAGAATACCTTCGTTAGAACTGATTGGTTTGTCCTCTTCATAAACTGTTTTCCTCTCGATATCTTTCTCAAGGTAAATCGTCAAATCTTCTTCTCTTGTGTTTCCAAGAATTTCCTCATTCGCCACTTTACCAACCAAAGCGCTGGAGGCCAAAGATGCCTGCATTGTTGTAAATTGGTCCATCTCAAGCAACAACGAGTCAGGACGTTGTCTTTCCAACGGCCAATCTTGTAAATCATCTATTTTATGTTCCTCCACCACTGCTACATTGCTGCCGGAATCTAGATCATGTTTTGATCACGAAAACATTTTTAATCTCCAGCATCCCACGTAGGTACAAAGTTTATAATTGTTAATACTTTGAATAAAAAACAAACTTCATTTCTCCACACATTTAATAGATCTTTTCACATGCGGCTCGGTAGTTATCAGTTGGATTCAAAAGACAGATTATCATGACTAACTTGAATAAAACGCATTTGCAGAAGTTCACTAAAAAACAAATCCTTACCTGAGAATTCATCATGTTGTTCGTTATTGAACTTAATTTTTTCCACAGGACTATCAATGATTTCAAAACCTTTCGGATCTTCCTGTTCACCTGCTTCTTGTAACTCTGTTTTCACCGTCTCCCTCTTTTCTTCATTGACACCGTCCGTTTTTCCAACACTTGCAACTAAACCATTGGACGTTGCATCGTTGTTCTTTTTGTAAGACAATTTTTGAAGAGATTCTGGTTCGCTATCTTCTTTGATTTTTTGATTTAATGAACGTATGATATCTTTTGCAGCCATGTGAATTTCCTCCTCCATTGTGTCGTTTGTTTTTTCAGCTTCGCTATCGATGTTGTCATGGAAACCGTACATTGTACATTCAGGATCTTCTATGATTTTTTCAGTTATGACCGAATCTCTTTGTTGGTTGACAATAATTTTTCTTTCATTCGGTTTTATAACTTCCTCCCCTTCTACTTTTATAACTATAGTGGGATGAGAATGAACCAATGAAATTACTTCATCTTCGTCATTAACTGGTGAAATCATTTCATTTCCAACATTTTTACAGACTTTCAGCTGTTCTTTCATTTTCGTTTTCGATGTTTTATCACCGTGCAAGGAACTTATTGATGATGACAATTTTTCTTCAACATCATCAAAATGGTCATTGATATTTTCACTGTTTATTGAGCATGCATCATTCTCGCGATATTGCTTTTCGATTGCTCTCAACTTTTCAACCAGCAAATCATCAATAAGGCCACTCCTTCGTAGATGTTCATGAACATGCAACTTTTTGTTTGCAATTCCGCCATTGCTGCATTCAATTTGCCACTGTGGTAGAGTATCAGGTGTACAGCAACCTTGAGGGGTAGTAGCTGGTGTTTTGAGCTTCGGTGATGGAGTGTTGATGATGAATCTCCTTACTTCTGTATATTTGAAGTTGTCATTTTCATCTAAAAGTGATTCAGTAACCTAATTACTACAGTGGGCAAATTTGTTAAAAAAGCGCTTTTTTCGATTTTTTTTAAACGGATTTTTTCGGTTTTAAAGGTTTCACTCCATCACGGATATCCTAAGTGACACTTGTGAACTGCAATCTGCTGAGCTGAGATCATTTGAAACTTCCACGATATATAGGTTTCATAGAGACATGAAATGACGTGCTAATACACCTTTCCCGAATTTCTGTTTAAATGCCGAGTTAATGCTTAGTTATCAAGTTTCGCCTCGTTTCTATGTTTCCATTGTTTTTCTAATTGCATAATGTTTTCAGTAAGTAATAGTTACTCGTTCTTTCAGTTCCCCAGTGGAATAATTAGAAGTAATTAAGAGTTTGAAAAAGAGGCGAAACTTAGATGCTAGGCTATAACACGGTGTTTAAACAGAAATTCGGGAAAGGTCTATTCCGTCAAATCTTTTGCGACATTATTGTGCCACACGCAATTTTTGTCATCATGGAAATCGGACGTACACGCTTATTTCTTTTATAAACAAACCCGTTCATTAAATCAAGAGACTTTTGCAAGTGCCGTTTAGCCAAAACTAACTATCTTTATCCTGGTTCATTATCAAACAAAACTGCGCGTATACAGAAATTAGAACCTTGTAATACAAATTAAAATACACGTGCATAATTTTTTTTTTTCACATCACTTTTCATGATCATTATCACCGATCAGTATGTGATAAGCCAATTTGAAATTCTCAGACGAGATATAATGGAGCTGACGCCATCTTGCAAAAGGAGTCGCATGTTCAATGGTCTAATCTATATTTTCTTGAATGCTCGTATCAAATTATTACATCTAACTACGATTGAAAATGCTGACAAGACAATTTTACCTTCTTCTGCTTTTTAACTTATTTACTTATTTCTGAAATCATCGGATCATGTATAATCAGGAACCGTTAGAAGCAGAGTCAATTTCCAGTATATAAACGCAAAGCTTGCATGCTCCTTTTCGGACTATTCATCTAATCTGGCTTTATAATCTACCAACCTGACGTCTGACTTGAAAAAATTTTTTATTGTCACAGTAGGTGTGTCACTAATTCAAATTCTATTTCAACTTAATTTTTAATTATACACAATTAATGATTAGCTAAATCAAGTATTTTTGCTTGTAATTTTGCTCAAGCGAATCTATTAAATCTACGATAATTTAAGTCGGAGTAAAAGGTTGAGTTGAAACTGAAGCATAAAAGGTTACTTGGCGGGAAATCTTAACTTCAAAAACGAGTGAAAAACTAATTGACACTCAGAAATTTGAAATATTAGGGTTTAATAAACTATGAAAATCTATGGTGTCACTATTAAACATATGGAAATATGATCGAGTTAAGATTACTTGAAAGCGTTGTTATTGCATTTATTTTGATATAAGAAATTAGATTGTTTAACGGAAGTCTGACAGTTAAATTACTTCTACAGATCTGCAAATCAGTTCAAAAATGGATTGTTTGTGAAAAGATCACGACAGATTTAATGAAAGTTTTAACTCTCAGTCACAAAAAGAAATCCGATGTAAGATGAAAAATCTCTTCAAATAGTAGCGGTTATTTTATATTCCCTGCAATATAACAAGTTATCGCAAATCCTGTGCACCATACTACCTGGCTACTATGAATTCCAAATATTCTTGAAACAATATCAAGGTTACATTACCTGCTAGGTTTAATAATAGATCTCTTAAAGCATGCATATCTTCGCTATTAAGATTCCCAATTTCTGTTGGTGCATCAATAACTTCGTTTATTGCAAATGAAGGAGTTTGCGTATTCTGTTGTACCATAGTTTCTTCAAGATCTTTCGTTTGATCTTCATGAGATGTGTCACTTGTTAGAAATGGTTCCTGTGGACCACTGTAGGTGGAAAATACTAATTCTGCATCTGAAATATCTAAACTTTTCTTTTTTCTCATGAATTTTGGACTTTTAAACCATTTTTTACTGAATTCCAAAGACCTTGTTCTTCTTCGCGTCATATCTTCTTCATGATCTTCTTTTCCCTTTTTTTCTTTATTTTTATTTTTCTCTTTCACGTCGCTGGCCGATAAATGTCGTTTAAGTGATTTCATCATTTTTTTATCGCGGTTGCTTTGTTCTGGAGTGTATGAATGGCTTCTGAAGCGAGTCTTTTTCTTGTTCTTCTTTCTTTGTTTTTCGTTCCCCTTTTGTTGCCGGTGCAATTGACGCTGTAACGATGCAATTTCTTGCTGCTGTTCGTTGATTTGTTGTTGTTGCCGATGTAATTGCGATTGAATGTCTGTGTAATCACTAACACCAATCTGTTTATCTTCCTTCAATAAATCTCGAACTATTTTACAATATTGAAGGGAATGTGCTTCGGATTGTTTCTGTATTTCAGAATTTAAATGAGGGATTTCTGAGTTAGATTCAACAGATAATGAATTAGAATCGTTCAATGATTGCTCATATTTGTATAGTTCAACATATTTGCCATTAAAAATTTCATGCTCTTCATACCCATCAATAAATACGCTGGTGTCATTTGTAGTTTTGTGTTTTGCAAACATGCCGTTTTACTTATCCACTTATTGTATGTGATCGTTCATTTGAAATAAATACAAACAATATCATTACTAAGATATAAACAATACCATTCTAGAAGCCTTAATTTGTTTATTTCACATACATCAGTGATTAAGAGGAAACGTCTTTCATTTCAAGTGTAAGCTTATTAAAACTTTCATATCATTCCTATCTGCTTTCATATCGAGCACCATACAAAACTACTTATCTCCATTTATAATGTCTATTTCAGATAAGGATTAGAAGAGGTATTTTGACTTTTTTTCTTATAAATCCCCGTGCATACGTTGCAGAGAAAGAAATGTGCTAGCATATTCTTTCACAAACGTATTATTGATAGCTTAGCAATAGTTATCGATCATTGAGTTAATTCGTTTGAAAGTCAGTATTGAACTGAACTTGCAATCGGTAATCGGGCGATACTCATACGTAAATAACTATTTTGAATTATAAAATTTTGAAAATGTGAACCAGCCCTTAAATTATGCGAGCAAATTGTCGAACTGATTAAGAAATATCAAGCAGCGAGCATCCCTACAGAAACATTGTCCATTACGAAAACTATATTAAGTTATACTCAGTTGAAATTAATCCGACCCACTTTCATGCAGTTGTTATTATTTTTGGGAAACTTATTTGACACGGACTTGCACAAAGCAGAAATAGACCTATCACAGTGTTTTGGCCTCGTTTTGAAAATTTTGAATGGAAATGATAAGCGAATAATGGTAAAGATTATGCAATTAGTAAAGCAATAGAACTCTCGGAGACGAAGTAAAACCTATTTACATCAACACAGAGGATTCAAACTATGTGTAAATTAATTTTAGTCTGCTTAAAGCCTTTTTCGCCTTAAAGTTTTTCAGCAGTAGCTCCAGAAGTATTATTTCTTTCATATACTATTTATGTTTTGAGCCTCGTTTTCGTCATATTAAAATTCAATGTAACAGCAATGTAAAAGGAATTATTTATAATGTGAAGCTACAAAATTTTACTTACAAGGTTCGAGGGTGGAAGGTTCCTTCGAGGGCGTCTTAGTTATTCAGCGCCATAGCCACTGATCATAGCAAGAAGATACGAATGTATATAGCTAGCATGTCATTTATACTTACATGTTATATCATATTTACATCACTTACTCTAACCATGTTACACCGTCAAATGTAGTTACTCCGTCAAATGTAGTAAATTTCTACGACAAATGTAGTAACTCCGTTAAATGTAGTAAAAATCTCCATCAAATGTGGTAACGCTAAATGTAGTAAAAATCTACGACAAATGTAGTAACTCCGTCAAATGTGGTAAACCTACGACAAATGTAGTAAACACCTTTAAGTTTAGAATGAGCCATAATTAGGCCAAACACGTGAAGCTCTTCACCAGGTAACTTTTCAAGGGCTATCAGGTAGCTGCATAATCAAAACCAAAATCGCACATGCGCAGTAAAAAAGACGCTAATATGAGCTGAATAAGCCGTAATTAGGAAAAACACATTAAGGTCTTCTCCAAGTAATTTTTCCAGTGCCATCAGGTGGCTGTGTAATAAGCCTGGAATTTGCGCATGCGTATTCACAGCATGTTAGTACACGTAAAATCGGTCATAATAAGCGAAAACACATGAACGTCTTCAGCAGGTAACTTTTCAAAGGCTATCAGGTGGCCATATAATAAAACCAAAAATCGCGCATGCGCAGTAGAAATATGCTAGTATGAGGTAAATGAACCATAATTAGGCAAAACACATCAAGGTTTTGATCATATAATATTCCAGGTGTTATGAAGTGGCCATATAATAGATCCCAATTTCGCGCATGCGCAGTGAAAACATTTGGGTAGAATTACAGTAGAAGGGACCGAGAAAATAGTTCGACTTATCGAATGTTCGAGTTATCGGGAGTCTTTTATGAGAAAGTATTGGTGAAGGGGAACTCGAAATTGGTTTGAGTTATTGAAAGTTCGAGTTATCAGGGGTTCGGGTTATCGGGATTCTACTGTATGACAAGAAAAGTAAAGTTCATGTAAATATACATGTATTTTCAGTACTGGTAACAAAACATAAGAAGTGTTTGTTTGAAGGTATCTTGAATTTAATTACAAGGAAGAGTCGGTTAGAAATGAAATATTTAATTAAAAAGTGACAATATGCTAAGTGCGTGCTTTACTAAAGTTTATAACTCCCTATGTCCAAGTTAAATCAATGAGTTCAGGATACCTTTAAGAATGATAGAACAAGTACTTATTCAAAGGATTTTATAAAGAGACCCTATACAAATAAAATTCAATGACTTTCAACGATGATAACCAAAGAAGTAAACAAGTATTTGAGTTTTAAAATATCCTCCATTGAAGGATAACGGAGCATGTAGCATGATCTTATGCAAAATTGTCTAGTAGTATAAATTTACGGCCAAGCTATACTTTTAATCTATATCACCCATGACCAGCAGCCAATAGAGTTATAACCGCACTATTCCACTTCACACACCTACCAGTTTGTATTGGTCTTTGCACACTTTTCAATAACGTCTCTAACTGCACCACTTACTCTGCCACATACGATGATTTTATTAACAGAGACAAATTGCATGCCAAGTGACTATCTGGAACTTGTTTGTTTGAAAGTAAATGTTAAAGAGAACTGACATATACTTTTAGTGAAGATTTCTATTCCGCAAAAAAAATATTCCGCAACATAGTGATGGAAAACAACAGCCTGAATGTATAAAGTTTTAAAAGTTACCTGGTTAAGACCTTCGAGCGTTTTAACTTAGCATGGCTCATTAACCTCATACAAGCATATTTCTACTGCGCATGAGCGATTTTGCCGTAGAAAATTTACTACATTTGACGGAGTTACTACATTTGACAGTTTAACAAACCTGATATGCAGTTAATTCTTGTTTTGTCTTACCATGATCACAGTATGCAAGTTTTCTATACCTCCAAAACAACTACGTCTATTTAAATTTTCTTCTACCCGGGTTTCTTCGTGACATTAAATCTGATTTCAGTGCTGATATCGATATTGATCATGTTAAAGACAAAGGCTTAAGGAAACTTCTTTGCTGTCTTATCAGAACAACGACTACCGTATTTTCTCTTTTAAACGCCCCTATTTTGATTTATAGGGGAGGGTCGTTGAATGGAGAGTGGGCGTTTTTAACTTACAAGTGCTGCAGAATGTAAAGATATTTCATTTACTTTCGCTAGCTTCCTTAGTTGTAACTTATATTTTTTATTACCTTCCCGATTGCCAGCTGTCTGTAAATTCTTTTTATAAGGTTGTTAGCGATACGATTTTTCAGGGGTATGCAATGCCAGGGGCGGATCCAGGGTATGTCAAGTTAGTCCTGTCGACGTACTTGTTTTTTGCTGAGATATTTACTCTTTTAAAGAAATTGCCATCGTAGAGTTTATTTCTTGTGAGCTCGTTCTCTTCTCCACGGTGTTTTTCAAAACAGTTCTAAACTTCTTTTTTTATACACACGCACGGCACGACTAACTCGCACTAGAATGAGAGCCGGGGGTAGAAAGCGAAGTTAATTATAGACATTTATTGCCGTGCGTTTATCATTTACCCCCTAGCATGCTAAGTTCGCCGAACTAAGTCCTATTACCCTTTCCCGAAGTAAGTCCATCACTTTTTGTGAAGGCAAGACATCCGCACTAATATTTTTCGGAGACCGTAATAACCGAAAAAAGTTAGTCAAGTAAGTCGAAAATAATCCGTGGGTAGTGGCATTAATAAAATGCCTTTAAACACCAATCAGAAATATTATTGAGCCGGCAAAATTCGCAAAATAAAACGTAATAAAATATTTCCAGCAGCTAGCCTATAACTTGGCTCTTTTGATCGAAATTAAACCTACAATTTAGTTTTCTCTATATGATAATGAATTTCATACCCCCTGGAAAATTCATCAGTCAAGTAAGTCAGGAAACGTCTAGGGGTAGTGGCAAAAATGTCAAATGAATCTGTGTATATGTGAGAAATTTTAGGGGGCTTATTCTGATAGTTGCCATTTTCAAATAAATTTAGCTCTAAAGTTTGTGAAATCATATGATGTTTAAAACTGATGTTATAAAATAATTTAGTGTTTCTTGACTCGCCTGAGATTTATTGCCCCCGTACAAAGTACTACCTCAGCCCACGTGAAAATGAAGTTTTCGAGATCAGATTCGTTCTTCTTCAACAGCCATCGAACTGTTTGCAAAAGTTAGAAATTTGTGCGAAGAAAACGATATTTTGTGCCTAAAGAATTGGCAAACTGTTTTAGAGAGAAAAGTGCGGGAATGCTCTTCTTTATCTAATGCGGAGTTGTACCAAAAACTTGTTTCTGGTCAACTCCAGAGAAATAGTGTTACAGAGTCTTACCTCACAACTAATTTAAAAGAAGACGAAGATCACGTTTGGATTGCCTTAAAGTAATACATTATTTTGTTGTTATATTGCCATGTATTTGTTATTTATGTAATTCTGAGGGGTTATTCTAAAGTCAAGCCTGATATTTTCTACCTGAAGTGATGATTGATTCTTGTAATTCCTTTCATTTTTGACATGTTTTGTGGTCAAGTTTTTTTAGTTTTAATTGCAAGTATTATTTCATGAGAACTTATATCGCTTTCCCTCATAAAAAACAACATTTCAATTTATAAAAAGATGGGGGATCAACATAATAATTTCATTCCTTTTCATTTTTCTTACAGATCCACTGCTACTGGAAATTGCATATTTAGTTCTGTTTCCATATGTTTGGTAGGTGATAAATCATTAGTGTTTGATTTAAGAGTTCTTACAGTCATTGACATGTTTTTGAATGCTTCGTACTACTCTAACCATCCACTTTTTTCGCATTTGTTAAATTTGTATCCTGACATGTTTACATGTGTTGGTAACATATAAGCTTTATGTTTATCCCATTCATCCATTGACAGTGGACTCACTGGTTCAGATCTTGTCCAATTTGAGGCAATGCATGTTTGTGCAGATAATGTCTGGACAGTTGTTCTTTGCATTTTATCGTTATGTAATGTAATTAAAAGGGACATTAAATGTTTTTACCCACCTTCTGGTCCTGAAAAATTACAATATGTATTCAATAATGTCTTGAAATGTGATGCAGTCACATCAAGTGAATGCCTTAACATATTGTTTTGCTATGAGGGTGTTTTAAGTAGTAATGACACATTTAAGCACAATTTTGTGCGTCGCTCCGCTCCGTACTTGTTTCAAAACCTGTATCCGCCCCTGAATGTAGCATTACTTTATGCAAGTTCACATCCTTCACAATGTTTTGTAGTACATAATGTAAGTGCATTTCCCGGATGTTTAATGGTTTGAGCTCTCATTGTCACTAGCAGACAAAATTGGCATAATGAAATGTTCTAACGCAACAAATAGAATCAAAATAAATGGAACTTTTGTCGTCAAGAAAAAGGTAAAGAATACATATCTTTATGGTTGAACGGTTCTTAAACCCAGACATAAAATATTGTTGGTCAGTGCCGCAAGGTAGCTGATCTTTTTGCGGAGTGGAACGGAGCTATCTTAGCGAGATCAAATGTTGCCATCAAAATACTAACAGAAGAGCGATGCGTTCGGCTACCGAAAATCGCTGGAATTTCTTTCTAGCCCTGCTGCTTCTGCATTCTCTTGTTGGATATACATATTTTCATTTGTTATTTTACTTTTTTATTATTATTTGTATAGCTATATTTTTTATGAAATATTTGTCGGGAACTAACATGGGAAGAGTTTATAATACTCTGCCTGATCGGGTTTAGTTCAGCTGAACTAAAATCAAAGAAAAATTGATCAACAGTGTCAATAATGTGCATTTAAATGAATCTAATTTTATTGATCAGCGCGCAGCAGCAGCTGATCTTTCATTAGCGTTTGTCTGTCCTTCCGTCCGTCCGTTATTCCAGAATTTTTGTCCACAGTCCTAGCCTGGATTCCTCCTTACACTAGAGTAAAGGCTTTTACTCGTTCCAGATTGAACTTTGGCGTAGTTAAGTAGCTAAGAATAGAGGCTAGTCTTCAGTGAAGTGGTACGCCATTTTTTCTCAGTCAGTGCAGATGCAGTGGAAGATGTTTTTGTTTTCTGCAAGCTTTTTGAAGAGATGATTCGACAGATGAAATATTAAATGATGGAAATAAGTGATTTTAGTTCAGTGTTTTCTTTAGAATGTTTTCTGTTATATTTTGAATGAACGTGTAAAAAACAGAAACAAAAACATTTATGTATCTTAAAAATGTCGCTGATGTTTATTGTTTATTGATGATAACAACAGAGTTACGATGATTGATAATTAATTTCTTGGAACAGTAAAGGATTGAAGCTGTGGCATTAGAGCAAAGGCGAAATTTTATCAGCCAGGTTGAAGACTCATAAACTGACACTGAACAGCATGATGATGCACAACAGCCCATAAGGGAGCCCTTTACTTGTGGAGAAAAGTCTGGAGAATGTGGAGAAAAGTCTGGTTACGTTAATTCAAAGAGTACATAATATATATAACAACTAGCATGTAGCTTTAGCTAAAATTACCCCCACGCTCAAGCATTCCAATTTATACAGACAGCGAGCTATACATTAACAGCGGAAACGAAAACAAGTTTTTAGCCGAAAAAAAAATGTTTGGGTTGATTTGGGACCTGATATGAGGCAAAGTTACATGCTTAAATATTTCGACAAAATCAGTCTTTGGCATTTCAAAACCAACTTGCAATATGCAAACCAAATAGATCTACACTTAAACAGATGAAAATATGCACAAAACTTTGTTACTTTTTGTTATCTCTTAGGTCTAAGTTACACTGATGCTAATATACCTTTCAAAAAGTGTAAATAAGGCTTAACAAGTAATTTTAGAAAGTATTTGCTACAAACAAGAGAAATGTGTGAATTGAAACCATGGATACATATTTTATAATTTTTATAATTAAAATAAGATTTGTTAAAAACATTCTGTAAGAGCCAAAAAAAAAAAACTTTTTCAAAAAAAAAAAAAATTAAAGCGAAAAATCCATTGCGTTTCAAACTTTGATTTAAAACAAAAAATAGCCAAAGTTTACATAAAAAAACCAAGAAAAATATATATATAGGTTATATTGATCATGACCACACTAGGTTTGGAAGACAGTCAAAGAAGAAAAACACGAAGAACGAAAATTTGTAACATGGCTTTCTTGTATACACAGAAATCCGAAAAATCCGCCAAAAATCAGTGGATTAAACAAAATTATTGAAAGAAAAATTTAGAGTTAAAATATATACAAAAATAAAATGTATGGTTGGCAAAATTTCGGATATCAAGCTGTGCTTCAAAATCCTTGTCGCTCACTTCACTAAAACAACACAAAAGTAACACGAAAATGTCTAAGCAATTTTAGCATACGATCTTCCTAAATAACATAGTATAATATAATAATAAATTAGGAAAGAGAAAAACATTCTCGCGGTCGAGATGTCACGTGACGTTACGTAATTTCAATAGATTGACATGCTACCATTTTGGATGAGGGAAAACAAACGTGGAGTTTCACTGTAAAGTTAGTGCGAAAAGTTATTCTTCTAGTTAAGATGTCTTACGAATATTGTAAAAACCTCGATAAAGAAGCTACTATTATAAACAGCTACTAACCAGACTTAAAATGATCAGAACAAACGTAATGGTAACGTGTTTTAGGTGACCAAGTTTTACTTTTAACGACAACCCCCTCTTCATCGATATCAGCACGATTGATTGCTCTTAACCAAGCCTTTCTTCTATCTTTATCATGAGGAATGATGTAAAAGCCTTTTTCAGGACAATTCCTTGTGTTATTACAGCAAGAAACTACACAGCAGCTACGAGGCATATTGCTTTACGACTGATTAATGCAAGCGTGGTTAGAAATGTTTTCCCTCATCCAAAATGGTAGCAACAAGATGTGAGATTTGTGACGTCATCCCGACCGCAAGAATTCTGTCTCCCACTTACAGTACCATGCTTTGAAACGGAAAAAAAAGCTAAGTCAGCTAATAATTGTATTCCACCGTGTAACGTCAACACGAAAGTTGGAGGATGATGATGATGATGATGATGATGAAGAACAAAATCGGAAACTGACATTCGCCTATCTCGTGAAACTACTATGCCTCCTCGCTCGCTTACGCTCGCTGCGGGGGCAAAAACTGCAAGTAAAAACGTGACGTTGTATAGTATATACAACAAGAAGTTCAGAAAACCAACGTAATTTTTTAATACACAACAGGATTTAGACAAATGATAAGAACATGAAAGAATCTGATTGAGTGTGCTTCTTAAATAGAATTTACTATGAATACTTGATCACATACGAACTGTTTTGATACTGTATTTATGTATGATATTTTACTTCTTTAAAATTAATTACCGTTAATTTTTCTAATTACGAAAACCTTTTTCTTATTACAAGCTTAAATCAAAACACATTCCACCATAACTAAATAGGCATACAACCATTTGCGTCAAGAGCTCAATAATTAGTATTATATAGTCTTATTAGCAATGTTGGATCTAAACATACAAGAAGTATAATATACACATATGTATGGCCTAGTCCCAACACTCAAATGTCAATGTTCAACAGAAATGAATAAACACAACAGGGGATTCCTCTCTATCTCCCCCCAGTCATTATGTTCAGAGTCACCAAGACACAAATATAGCAATAATGACGATATTATCCCATCACAAAGTCCTCATGAAGATATTATCCCATCACAAAGTCCTCATAACGCTTGGGTGGTTTTATCTGTCGCCCAGATCGCCGGGGTGGTACTGCAGCATCAGTTGCTCTCGATGGGTATACTTGATCGTATGTCGTCGCAGGAGATGGAGACGACGCAGGATTCGGTGTACGCGTAGGAGGTGTCTCATCTACAGGCTCGGTTAAGATTGGAGATGGAGGGGTAATATCAGGTTCCGTTGTAGTAACGGCAGGTGGTGGTGGACGAGAAGGGCTTGATACTGGTATGCGTGGAGGAGGTGCAGGTAGCGATACAGGGAGCACAACTGAAGGTGGTGGAGGAAGGTAGACAGGCGTGTACTTTCTCAGGAATTTGCGGTTGCGGAGGGTGACTCGCCCAGAACCATCAATCTTGACCACATATTGATCGAATTGTTTCACCTCTACAACTGATCCGGTACGGTCCCATTTACCGGGTGATGCGCCAGTCTGATTCTGGACACGGACACGATCACCGACCGATAAAGGTTTTAAACGCCTCGTGTGCTCGTTGAGGCGCTCAAAGGTTTTCATATGACGATGGCGGAGAGCTTCTTCGCGACGGTCGAGCGTGTCGGACCAGGTACTGTGGGGGGCGTATTGACCGGGTAGTATTGGAATAAAATCTTTGATCGGCCGACCGAAAACACATTGCGCAGAAGAGAGTTTTGTGTCTTGGTTCGGTGAGTTGCGGTACATCAGCATCGCACGCTGGAAAGCATCAGTGTTCAGGTTGCCATTGCTATCGGTATTGTCCATGATCATCCGTTTAATCGTCTTGACTGCTACCTCAGCGCGACAATTACTGTGAGGGAATGATACGGAGGAACGCCGATGGTGCACATCCCAATTAGACAGGAATTTGGTGGTGGCGGTTGCAAGGAATTCGGGTCCACCATCAGAGGCAAGTTCGTCAGGGATGCCGTAGGTGACAAAACTGCGTCGAAGACTGTTAATCAAGCTGGTTGCTCCTTCCGTAGCCCTCTCTACTATGGGCCAATTCGAATAGCGGTCAACAAAAACCAAATAGTATCGTCCTTTGTAATGAAAGAAGTCCGAGCAAATGTATTGAAATGGATACTGTGGGTATACAAGTGGTGTGGGTGGGGCGTTAGGGTTGGAAGGTGCGATACGGTTGCAGTCCTCACATCTCTCTCTTACCCGCTTGATGTCGGAAGTAATGCCTGGCCAGAATACTGACGACTCCGCCCTGGCCATCATAGAGGTTGTACCCTGGTGTGCTGCATGAAGGGCGTCCAAAACAAGCTGTCACAGTGGCATTGGTATCACTATGCGATCGTTGTAGAGGATAACACCATCCATCGTTGATAGACCCTCGCGGAATCTGTGGAAGGGTTGGAGTGTAGGTGGCAATAGTTGACGTTCCTCAGGAAAACCGTTTACAATTGCGTCAGCTAGTGCGCGAAGATCACTGTCACTACTCGTTGCTTCACGGACCATGTCCCAAGTAACGACGCGAAGATCTCGAATGGCAAGTACCGATGCAGCTTTGATGGCATGGTCCAAATCTTGAGGCTCTGCTTCGTCTATAATGCCTAGTATCGTGTGAACCGGGTATGGCATAAGAGGAGAGTCGCTCAAAGCAGCAACGTCATCGGGAAGATAAGTTTTCATCTGATGCCGTGGACCAGTTGGGTAGCGTGACGCGCAGTCAGGTGCTTTATGCTTCTTACCTGGGATATGAACGATCCTGAAGCGGTAACGTAAGGTTTTCTCCTTAAGGTTTCGAAGTCGACCGTTGGGGATGTTGTCGAGGGATCTGTCTCCGAATATGCCTAAGAGGGGCTTGTGATCAATTCCTCACATCCAAGCACAAATTGACGTGCCTTGTCTAGTGCATCACTTACGGCTAATGCCTCGCCCTCAATTGGTGCATAATTGGACTCTGCTGGATTGGTAAAACGGCTACTTGCCAGGACGACCCTCCATCCAGTTTTACAACAGAAGGGTTTACAGGGTGCGCAATTGCAATGCTTCTGAAAAAGCCAATATCCAATGCCCTCTTTGGACCAATCGGTAGCCAGACATGTCGGCTTGGACTTGTCGAAGATGCGCACACCCTCCTTGATTTCGTTAACAATGTGAGTTTTCGTGTCGTCGAAAATACTCTGCAGCGTATCGTCCCAGTAGAACTTGGTTGAAGGCTTCAAGAGTGCCCGGAACGGAAGCATGTGATCTGCCATGCTGAATGCGTATGACACTTGATTCACCAAGCCGAACCAAGAGCGTCCATCCGTGAGGTTTTTGGGAGTTGGGAAATCTGCAATGGCTTGTAAGAGCTTGCGACATGGACGTACCTCATCCCGAGTAATTTCAAATCCTGAAAATTCGACCGTTTCAGCACCGAACACAAATTTCTCTAGGTTTTGTATAATGCCGTGCCGACCACATAGATCAAGCCACCGACAGGCTTGGAAGAAAGATTTCTCAATGTCGATCGACCATAGCAAGGAATCATCAGTTATCTTGATCTTGTCAGGGAATTGAGATGCAATCTCATCAAAACGTCGAGAATATCCATCTCCAGAGGAAATGTAACCTTGAGGTGTAGTGCGATACCGGTACCTTCCCCATGGAGTGATCAAGGTTGTGTAGTGTCGATCATCCTCATGTAACGGCACACTGTGGTATCCGTTCCATGCATCAGAAACAGTCTTTAACACTCCCTGAGGGACAGAACGAACCTGGTGGAAGGGAGATTGAGTGTGATGCGTCTCCCTGGTAGCATAGGCATTGAGAGCCTGAAAGTCAACTGTACGGCGCGGCTTACCGTTCTTCTTGGCGCATACTACCATTCTGTGACACCAGGTGACAGGATCACCAACTGGAACTGGTTCAAGGACACCAAGTTGCACATCGCGGTCTAGGCCAGCTTTAACCTCATCTTGCCAGTGAACGGGGACGGGTATGGGCGTGTGATGGGCGACTGGCGAAGCGTCAGGGTTGATCATCAATCGTAGAGGTGGTCCGGCCATAAGAGGGAGGGGCTGGTGATCGCAAGTATTAAAAGTGCTTGATCCGTATAATGTCAATAAATACTCCTGAAGTTTCCCTCTATTGTCAGGTGTCGCAGCAAATGGCAGGTCATTTGGTAAAGGTGGTGGCAAGGTTCGGGTTGGGCACCCACATGGAGCTGTAGTTGGCGTCGACGATGGTGCTGGCGAAGGCAAGGAGGTAACAGTGTGGGCTTCAGCAATGGTTGGGAAATGATGCGAGATTAGTCCCAAGTCAACACATGCGCTCTTGGATATGTAGAGGCGATCGGTTTCGCTTCTAACATATGTGAGCTGACGAGTCTCTCTGATTGTACCTTCCTTGTTCTGCTCCGACATGTGCAATATAGCAGCACCAAGTATCTTGATTGGGTTATCATTTGCAGTCATGTTCATCGTCACTGGTAACAAGTCCTTAGTGGTAAGGCCTAGCATTTTAATACAGTTCAGGCCTACTAAACAACTCTGACAACCTGTGTCGGCCATGGCTCTGTGAGTGATAGGCTTGGTATCGTCAATCGTAGGGGAAGGAAAGCCAAGTTGAGCATAATCATCCTTCAAGACCTTAAGTTGTAGCTGGATGCACGGTTGTGAACTGGATCTGGCTTGGTTCCACGTCTGTGTCAGTTGGTTATATAAATGGTGGTCGATCGTTGGTAATGAGACAGCACAGAGGGCATCAAACACTGCTCCCTGGTGGTTATCCTTGGTGTCTCTAACCTGCCGAGGTAGTCGAGGCTTGTCTCTGCTACGACATAGGTGGTCAAAATGGTGCAGGCGATTGCAATGTCCACAATTATGCTGAAATGCAGGACACACAAGCTTGCGTTGGGATTGTGATGCTTGTGCGCCATGACCAGATTGGCCACAATACATGCATTGCTTGATACGAGTTCTCGTCGCTTGATGCGCTGGTAGGAACTTTTTAAAGGGGCTGCTGCAGCATGATTATCAGCCATCCTTGTGGCAGATCTTTTTCCGGATTCCTTTGCTTCCACAAAACGTAATGCCTCTTCGAAGGACATGTCCTGTTTAGTGTGGCCAAGCAAGTCGAGCTGTATGTCAGCGTCCGCAATGCCACGACACAACACATCGCGTAGTATATGCTCTGTGTAATTTACTTCTTCGTGGCACGCTGGACAGTCCATGGTAAACTTGCATACTCCTGCTTGACCTTTCAGTCTGGCTCCGAAGGCGCGAATACTTTCGTCACGATCTTGGTGCATGTTGTTCAAAGTTACACGTGCGACTATCACATTCTCGGCTCTAACTGCTAAAGATTTCATTGCAGCTAGGACGTCGGCTTCTGTCTGTGTGGTGAGAGGTGTAGCACTAGATCTTGTAAGGTCCTTGCGAAGGTGTTCGTCGCAGCATTCTAAGAGTTGCAGTATTTTCTCTTGACCAGTGATATGCGTGGCTGTAACATACTCCTGCCATCGGGTCTCAAAATACTTCCAATCTTCAGACGAGCCTGCAGATGTGACAAATGGCCGCTTAACTTTTTCTACTTTCGCACGGGGACCAGTCGTAGTGGCTCGGTTGACCGAGTCGGAAGTCGCGTGGGTAGTCAGAAGGGCAGCTACAACGACTGCATCCAAGTCTGGGGTAACGTAATCGCAAGAGTCAATGGGACAGTGCACTACAACCATTGTCGTGTATTACGTAGGCTATTCAAGTGAAGAGTGTTGATAGGCAATGTCCAGCTATGTCCCTTTGATGATTGTTGAAGATTAAAACAAGTCTGCAGTAATAAACGTAGAGTGCGTGTAGTTGCAATACGTCCAATGAGTCGTTTAAAGATCTAACATAAATAGGCATACAACCATTTGCGTCAAGAGCTCAATAATTAGTATTATATAGTCTTATTAGCAATGTTGGATCTAAACATACAAGAAGTATAATATACACATATGTATGGCCTAGTCCCAACACTCAAATGTCAATGTTCAACAGAAATGAATAAACACAACAGGGGATTCCTCTCTAATAACCTTCTGTAAATTACAATTTATACAATTCCTGGCTGTGTAGTCAATCAAGCCAGAACACAAACGTCTGCTTTCAGCAAATATGTATAAGTGTTTATTTTTTATTTCATATTTTTTTCATTTGGGATTTAGGAAGGCTATAGCCATCTTAAATCCCAATAGATTCCAGTGGCGTAACTGACTTAAACTTGGGCAGGTGCATTTTTCATGTATTTGGGTTTGGAATATACAATCGCAAAGCACCATGCCAACAAATGCACAAAGCTATTTTATGCAATTTAGTTGACAAAAATTTAATGATTTATATAAATTTAGTAAAAAGAATATCATATGAAAAATTGCTTGCTCGCACCCAACACACCCCGCCAGTTACGGCACTGTATTCATCATATTTACAGTATGTTTAGGAGTTCTTAATTCTGATGAAATAATGTGTGTCAACAAATGTTTTTGAACTAAATAATGTTTAATCTGAATACTTGAGTTTAATTTTATTAATCATCATTCTAAGCCCTTATTTTTTGTTGAAAATAACTCTCTTTTTTTCCTAATTTGGAATGTAATGTTAGTAGAGATTTTAGTAGAGGTTTTTGATGGTACAACAGGGTAAAGGGATTGGAAACTTGTCAAGTTTTTGCAAGAATAAAGATTATACATTTATTATGATGAAATTGTCTTACATATTGATGCAGTTGTTGATATGTTGTTTCTTTCTCCTCGGCAAGAATTACAAGAGAAACCTTCATTCAATAATAAATTCAAAATAAGGTAGTCCACCCTGATAAGTAAGGACAACATTTTTATCTGAACGAAAAAAAATTGATAATAAAAGGCATCTGATATTATACGAAACCTGAGTAGAATAAAATTCAGAACTGAAAGAACAAAATTATGAAGATCTTCTTGCAAAAACTGTAAAGCGAAGACGTGAAGAAACAAGCACAGATTCAAAATAAGTTACCTATTGAACTATTAATAAGAAAGAAACTCTAAAAGAAAATGACCGCATGCGAAAATCAGCAAATCATGCAAATTGTTTTGGAATAGTAAAAGGAAATCGTCGATAAAAATGGTCGTGTGGTTAAAGAAACATTTCTCTTATTTATTTGTTGCATCTGTAACCCTAAGGATGAAATGAAAGTTATCTGTCTTATTTACCGAGGATTATTTAGAAACGAGACTCTTTAAAAGAGTTTCAACTCAGAGATTTGAGCCGGCGTTTAAACAGGAGCTGCTTTGTCTAGGGCGCTGATCTTCACGCCCTCTGGCGTCTTGTTGATTTTTGTTAAAACCTTGTGGTAAAAAATAATGGGATTCAAAACAAACCAACAAAACATATATTTATTTGAGATTTTATTTCATAAAATCTTTCTTTTATAAAATTTTTCATAAAATCTTTTCTGTATTTCATAAAATCTCAGTCGATCTAATACTGCTACCTTACAACCCAATTGGTTGCGTTCGGCTCCGTGAAGCAGGAGAACAAACTCGGTACATCTTCTTTCAATCTCGTGCACGAGGAAGGAAACGAAAATCGATTTGATAGTATTTCAAGAATGTTAATCCTTTGTAACGCACGTTTATCATAATTGTTATTACGACAAACATCCAAGAGGAGAGTTTAATAGTGACATAAGGGATTGATATCGGGTAAACTTCAACCAAACCAAAACTCTCACAAGAAAACAAACCTTATCTGTTAAGGAGGAACAAGATGAACCGAACGAGAAACAAAATTATAAAAGTTTCAAGATATCAGATATCAGAGGAAGAAAAGTTTAAATGGACATTGCTGGAAGGATGAGAGGATGTTCCGACAGTGGAGGAGTTACCTTATCGGGAAAAAAAAGTCGGTAAAAAATTTACTCAGGGACAATTTTACTCACCTAAGGAAATTTTGGCCACTTTTCCTCGACCAAGTTTTGAAATTAGTCACTTTTCCCTGGCTAAATATTTTCAATATAAGAAGAAAGTAATCAAGATATTACAATAATGCCTTATCGGGAAAAAAAGTCGGGGAAAATGTTTGGTGTGGTGCGGAAAAGTTGGGGGGAAATTTTGGGAAAATTTTAGTCAGGCCTCATTCAAGATTTTAAAGGCGTCATTTTGTAGCGAATTTGTAACGATGTCTTCTTGCAACAAAGTACCGTCATTGTACCGAAGCGATCTTGTTTTCTTCTTTTCTTGAAATTGCAGGTAATCTGGAAGAACATCGTCATATAACGACTTGTGCACAAGTTTTAGGAGTGATAACTACATTCTTTCTTTCACTGGTAACCAAGTTGATTCACACCAGACGTACTACACCATCGACCAGTAACAAAGGATGCAGCACAGTTCCCGACTTTCTGTAAGCGCTTTATCGAATACGCAGGTGCATTTAAGAACAAAACATTGCAGTAATCGAGAATAGGTAATGCAAGGATTTCAGCAAGTTGCTTTCGAATCTGATACGGTGTGAAACGTTGGATCTTACGTAAACTGACCAATGTCCCATTACATTTTCTGATCAATATTGAGTTATTGTCATCTACTTGTGGAAAACAAATCGTTAAATCTGGTGGCCTGGTTGGTTACAGGAAAAAATTGGCTGAGGAAGGATTTTCTGAGGTACCTTCCAAACTTATCACTTCGTGTAGAAGGGAATCATCTAATTAAAGTTATTCATCGGCCTGGAATAAGTGGGCTAGCTGGTGTAATGGGCAAAAAATTGATCAATCTCGATGCAATGTGAATTACATCCTAGAAAACCTGGCTTTCATGTTTGAGTCAGAATACTTATACAATACAATATGCAGTCATCGATCAGCTATTTCAGCTTTTCATGTAGCACTTTCTGCATCTTTTAGATCTTCAGATATTCAACTTTTAGATATAAATATTATGGAAGTTTTTGAGTCTAACATTAGATTTATTTATTCTAGACTCACAAAATCATGGACAAAAACCTGCTGCTATAACATTTGATGAATTTGCTGAAGATGCAGATTTATGTATTATCAAAACCATGTGGAAGAAATTTTACGTAGAGGAACTTGGTCTGAAAAATCCTTTACCATGGCAAAAGCATTATCGTAGGGAAGTCGTGACTATTGCAGAGGGGAAAAACATCCAGGAAAAAATTTATTACAAAACGCTTTGAACGGAGGATGTACCGCGTTCGTGCTCCTGTTTCATGGAGCCGAACGAAATTCTTTGGGTTGTAAAGTAGCAGTATTAGATCGACTGAGATTTTATGAAATGAAATGGAGAAATTGCGGCAAGGCGCAAAGCACCCGAACTGCAATTTAGACTTTATGAATAAAATCGAAGGAAGATCTAATACGTCCCACCCACCCACGCCAAACAGGATAAAGTTATTATATCTGCCACTCTCGTTAGACTTCTGCTTAAGCAAGAAATCTATTAAAACCGGCTCTATTCTTCTTCTTCTTTTCTTCTTACTGTCCAAACCGAGCGTTTTTTTTGAAATCTCGTGCGAATGTTTACACGAAAGCAAAATCACGCTTTCAGTCGAAGAAACTCCCAACAAAGAACCAACCGAAAGGATCCCAAAGGATCTTTAGTCAGTATAATTGAAAAAGATGCACATTTACAAAACTGAAACTGAAGAATAAAATCTCTAGCAGTAATTTATTATTATCTTGAAATGATTCAATGGTGACTTTTAGTTTCGTTTTGTAAACAGAATGAAAAAGGTATACTTTCGCATTTGCGATTAAATGTTCGAGATTTTTTCTAAAAAAGATCATTGTTTGTTTCATGTGTGGGCTGTAATGCTTTTTAAGCTCTGGATACGTACAGTTCAGCGTAAGTTCTACCTCAGCTTTACCCAGGAGACCCTCAGGTCCAAATGTCTGCCTGCTCAGCATCACTTTATCTTTAATATTTCACTCTAGTAGTTTTTAGGTCATCAATATCTCTTATTATGAATGACCTTTATAATTTTAATAAACAATTCAAAACACTGCACACCCTGTAAAAAATACATAGATCATGTACTTTTCCATGGATAGCAATTGTTTAATGTTTGAAGTAAATATATGATTTACGTACATTATCACTTTGACATCAGAAATGATCAATATACATACACTTAACATTTTTTGTGCCTCCAAAATAATTAAGTATTTCAGATGTAAACAAATTTAAAGGGGCACTAAACTTAAAAAATCACAAGTGTTACACCGTCAAATGTAGTAACTCCGTCAAATGTAGTAAATTTTCTACGACAAATGTAGTAACTCCGTTAAATGTAGTAAAAATCTCCATCAAATTTAGTAACGCTAAATGTAGTAAAAATCTACGACAAATGTAGTAACTCCGTCAAATGTAGTAAACCTACGACAAATGCAGTAAACACCTTTAAGTTTGAAATGAGCCATAATTATGCCAAACACGTGAAGCTCTTCACCAGGTAACTTTTCAAGGGCTAATATTATATGAATATTATATGATGAAAACCTTGATGAAAATATCCATGGCAACATGACATCACAACGTTCAAGAAGATATTGCTAACATATAAATACGTGTATAACTCAGAATGTTTTAATTAGAACATTGCATGTAGAGTGGTAAATAACTGCAATTGTGAATATCAGCATCCAACGCTATTACTATGGTGAATTTCGCATTAACTTACATCCAGTGAAAACTGTTCCATTTTCTAAAATTTCTTTTCCCTTACCTGAGCAGATCTCTATATATTGGTTTTTTCAGCAAAAGAAATAGAAGAAACCAGGAAACAAGCCCAGGGTAACCATGGCAACAATTATGTTTAGTAATTCGATACCTGTCACTACACATTTGCCACTACACATACGAATTTCTAGCAGTGTATCACTAATATTTCTTGAGTTATTTACATGTCAGCGATTTCTTTTTGAATATTGTGATGTCACGTTGCCATGGAAAATCAAGTTTTGAGCAAACACTGTAAATGGCAATATCTCGGGATCGAAAAAGGATTTTTTTTAAAAATTCAAAAACTGACTTTCATCATTCTGAAAATTCTTCCAAATGGTATAAAAAATCAATTTTTTTAGTTTAAAGTCTATGTCAACCGTTTTGGCAGTTCGAACATTTTTTATGATTTCTAAGTCAAAATAGATGATTTTAAAATAATTTTTTTTGTATCATCAAGAGAATGAAAAGGACAATATTATAAACGACTTTTTGGGAAAAAATATTAAAATTTTAGCGTTAAAATTTGCGTTAGAAAAAAATCAACTTTTTTTCTAGTAAACCAAAAACGTTGAAACTCACACAGGAGCGAAATCAACCTTTGACAAAGAAGTGTACAAAATTTGATAACAAAATCTTTATTCTAATCGGAAGTTCTCAGCCCAAATATGGTACCCGGTAGAGCTCTAAAAATGTCTGATGTTTTGCCATAAACCGGGGGTTAGAGTGTTGACATCAAATGTTGAGGTTTTAGAAAATCGTTTCGTGAATTTAACAATTAATGGTAATTATTTTATTATTTTTTATTATTAAACGAATATTTATTTACAGGATTGGCACTTCAACAAATAAATGCTGTTATCAATATGAATCCTGCATAAAAAAAAAGTAGGGCCTTTAAATAAAAAAAAAGTATACGAAACGAATACCAGTATGCTTGAATGATAAAAGTGCTTTCTAATTGCCCCCGCCGAGCGTAAGATAGCGCGAGGAGGCATAGTAGCTTCACGAGATAGGCGAATGTCAGTTCCGATTTTGTTCTTCATCATCATCATCATCATCATCATCATCATCATCATCATCATCATCATCATCATCATCATCATCATCATCATCATCATCATCATCTTTCAACTTTCGTGTTGACGTTACACGGTGGAATACGATTAATTAGCTGACTTTGCTTTTTTTTCCCGTTTCAAAGCATGGTACTGTATAGTCAGGGCGCTGAGACGTAAAAAAACTGGAAACGAGAGGGACAAATTATTTTTAAGTGAAACTGGTTCGGTAGATCATACTGATCACGAAATTCTTTACCGGACAATCTGAATTTATTTAAGGGCCATTTCCTGGACCTATATTGGTTTTGATGACGTCATCCATAGGACAAAAAATATAGTTCACCTAAAAAATGGTAATATATATACCATTCGATAGCGTTTTTTGAACTGAACAAAAGTTATGAAAAGGTCATATAGAAATTATCTGTCTATGCCGAATTATACATGATAGAAAGTATTTCTATGACGTCATCGCTTATGAAGTTTGACGAATTGGAAGAGCAATTCTGAATGAAATTCATGGGGTAAAGATCAACACAACACAACGTTATAAGTAAACAAAATATGTAAACTATTCAGTGTCGCTATCAAACTCATCACTGGAATAACAATCATCTTCCATCGGAAAAAAGATTCTCGCAGTTCACGCAGTTACATAACTCGGAGCACTTCAAGCCATGCGATCTGCAAACAACTGAACGTGCTTTTTAGTGCAATATTTTCCTCCATGTGCATTAAAGATGATATCTTGGCAGAGGCTATCAATAACTCGTGTCTTTTTGTTAGATACAGTTGTTCTGCTACTGACCAATATGTTTCGTATTAGCCTTTAAGGACGATGGAACGATTGTAAAAGATTCAAGTAAAGAGTTTTCAAGTAGATTCAAGTAAAGTGAAAGTTGGTGACAATAAATGTATTTCCTCGCGAATTACAGCAGCAACTTCGCATATCTTATCGTCAATGGACAATCACGACTTTTCAAATCGGTTATCTCCTTGATTGCGATTGTCCATACTTTTGTCGTCAGTCCACTTCATCTTTGTGACATTGAATAATTCTATCTAGTTCGTTTATCAGGAATCATAGAATCTCTATCTCCTTACATAGGATTTCGATAATTCGCCCTTTCTCTTCGTTTTTTTTTAAATAAGAGCGATTGTCCATACTTTTGTCGCCAACAGTCCACTTCATCTTTGTGACATTGAATAATTCTATCTAGTTCGTTTATCAGGAATCATAGAAATGCCAGCCTGTTTTTATATATTGAGAAGTTCCTCTGTATCTATAATCACGAAATTATCAATGACCTCCTCTTTCACAATTTTTGCAACAGATACAATAACTGTATCAGTAAAAGAAGAAAAACGCTTCAGTGGTCGAGTGTAATCCCGGTAGCATATTCGATGATATTGGAACTCAAGAGATGCAATGCTCTGCCAATCTTTCCCAGAAACATCAGTTAGCAAACTGTTATTGTCATTCCTTATTGTGAGGTAAGCGTTGTAGCAGCAGTCTCGGTCACACACTTCCCTAAATCCTCATTATATCCACCACCTCGTTTGGATGTTTTTAACACCACAGATACAGCAAGTAGTTACACGCAAAGTATACGGACATCATCCATGCCGCATTATTCGAAGTAAGGATTTCTGAGAATAAAAGACGTTTGAACAAACCATGACCATCTCTCTTTCTCTCTTTATGCTAAAGTTGACGCTGGTTGACGGGGGGAGGGTGCTATTGTTGACGTCAACCTTCACAATTTTCAAAACCTTGACTTTTCTAATTAAGTATGAGAATGTTTACACTGAATGTGATCTTGATGTGGTCCGTCTTGGCGTGGGAAAGTCCTTCCGTATTGTTTTTGTTGGCTCCGTTGTTCCGTTTTTTCGCTCACGTGATGTACGAACGTAAAACAATAAGCACAGATGGAGACAACCTCAAACCCAGGGTCTCTTTGCCGCTATCCGTATATCGAAAAGGATGGAGATGCAGATGGAGATTGATCAGAGAAAAATTACACGAAGATCATTGCAAATGTTTTTACGTCTAATTAAAAATGCGTAAGAAACTAAGATACAAAAGGACCAGTAGGGTGGAGGTTCTTGTTTTTTTTGGAGGGGGAGGAGGATCTCTTCTCAAACGATGACCTCAACTGAGGGGGAGGGCAGGGGGCAACGCAAAGTTGACACAAGTTGACAGACGGGGGAGGGGTGGTAAAAAATCTTGAAAAAATGGTTGACGTCATTTGTGAACAATCCCTAATTAAGAATATTGAGAAATGTTCAAATTAAAAGAAATGTTCTAAAGTTATATTATCAAGTAGCTTTTTAAATTTAATTTACAAGTTTACAATCGATAATAATATCGCTTCATTTTTCCTTGTTTCATTATAAACCCCCGTCTTTCAAATCGAATGTAAAATAGAAATTGACATTCTAAAGAAGCTATCACGAAAATATGGCGTCAAAGATGTGGATTTTTAAAGCATGTTTTTAATCACACATTTTCGACCTGGATAGCTTTAATAAATAAAATAATTTTGTCCGGTAAGGTTTTTCGTGTTGCTTTATAGGTGTATATCACATCTATCAAGCTTTTAATTTGTCCCCCGATTTTGCATAGTTATTTGATTTTTTTACGTCTCAGCGCCCTGACTAGTAAGTGGAATGTTTTTTCGTATCTCTTTCCTAATTTATTATATCTCTTTCCTAATTTATTATTATATTATACTATGTTATTTAGGAAGTTCGTATGCTAAAATTGCTTAGACATTTTTCATATTACTTTTGTGTTGTTTTAGTGAAGTGAACGACTAGGATTTTGAAGCAGAGCTTGAAATCTGAAATTTTGCCAACAACATTTTATTTTTGTATATGTTTTAGCTCTAAATAATCTTTCGTTCGATAATCTTTATTCAATGCACTGATTTTTGGCAGATCTTGCCTTAAATAGATTTTAATTGGATTTCTGTGTATGCAAGAAAGCCTACAAATTGTCGTTCTTCGTGTTTTCCTTCTTTGTCCTTCAAACCTGGTGTGATCATGATCAATATAAAACCTTCTTATATTTTTTTTTTGTTTTTTATGTAAACTTTGGCTATTTTTTGAATGCACTGATTTTTGACGGATCTAGCCTTAAAAAGATTTTAACTGGATTTTTGTGTATGCAAGAAGGCCTACAAATTGTCGTTCTTCGTGTTTTCCTTCTTTCTGTCCTCCCCCAAACCTGGTGACATCATGATCAATAAAACGTTCTTATATTTTTTTCTTGTTTTTTATGTAAACTTTGGCTGTTTCTTGTATCGAATCAAAGTTTGAAACGCAGATTACTAATGGATTTTTCGCTTTAATTTTTTTTTGAAAAAGTTTTTTTTTCTTTTGGCTCTTACAGAATTTCTTTAACAAATGTTTATCTTATTTTGATTATAAAATACAGTCACTTGACTTTGACATTGCTTTTGATAATGACCTTTGATAGCTGTTATTGAAAGATGTGTTAATTAACCATTAAGAAGATAATTGGATTTTTTCATGGTAAAATCCTTAATTGTTTCCAAACTAAAAGGTTTTGGAGAACAAAATGTATATTTTTTAAAATCTATGAATAAAATCCTTTCGAATGGTGTAAAAATTGCTGAAATCTGATATATGTGTGAAAAGTTATGAGCTGTTAAAATCTCAGACCGAAATTCTGTGGGACACACTGTACTTTCTGATATTAATTGTTAAGCCTTAATTACACTTTCTGAAAGGTATAAATTAGCATCAGTGTGACATAGGACCAAGAGATAACAAAAAGTAACAAAGTTTTTTTTCCATTGTATAGCTTGCAATGTATAGCTTGCTGTGTGTACAAATTGGAATGCTTGGGGCGGGGGCATTTTTAGCTACAGCTACATGCTAGTTTAATTTAAACAATAACAAATAACTAGAGACCTGTTATTTTTATTTTTTACTGAGTTTTAAAAATTCGCTGGCTGTTAAATAATAGAAGAAGCGTGCATTTGTCTTAACACCTTAAATAAGATGTGTTAATTGACCATTAAAGCTTAACGCTCTGTTGAACTGAAGAAATTTGCTATTTCCAACCCGCAGACATGTTTTCATGTTTCATTTGCAATTCTTATGTCATTAAAAAGCTGACTAAATTTCCTACCCAACGGTATGATTATCCAGTTATATCAGTTTTAAATATTATTTGAATTTTGCGTGACAGTTTGTGAGACTCGTACTCAGGGGCGGACGCAGGATACGGCTCATACGGCTCAAGCCGTAGCAAAATTTAGTCAAGAGAATGATTACTAAAAATGATCTACTGCCGTGCTTCTTTGTCTTTTTGTCTATTCTTGACGCGGTGTCGTAATCACGCGATAACGGCGTCGTTTAAAAATCAATCAAATAGGTTTTTTATGCATTAGCGCATTATTTGTTGGCGCCCCATTTGACTCGCAAATTTTAGGTAAGCTATAACTGCAAACCCCACTGCTGTATTGTTCTTCTTTACGGCTCAAAAATCGGCTCCTTTTGATCAATGATGATAGGGGTTATAACTAACAGTTTTGAGCCGTATTGCAGCTCTTCGATACGGCTCAAAGTTACTGCTCAAGTCCCTATTTTACGGTAGTTGGACACCTATACCCCTAATCCCAGCTTCATAGTACTTCTTTCGGTTTTCCGTTTGTTTTGAAAGTGCGGCTGTCGTGCCAAAAGTACGCAAAACGATAATACGTATCAGAACAAATCCTTAGGCTTTAAATCTTTCGGTTGTCGGCAGAGTAAGCAAATACGGCTCAAAACTCACACACGTGCATCGTTATGGAAGCCGATAGTCACATATTTTTGATATACTAAGAATATCAAATGATATACTTGGTATATCACTTGATATACTAAGTATATCACTTCACACCTTTTTTGTGTTTCAATGAGCGCATGAATCTGGTAGGTAAAGCCTTGAAAAAGTACTTTACAGCTGAGAAATACAGAATAGTGTGGTAGGAGACATCATGTTGGATGCACCAGTCATTGCTTTAAAGTAAGTTTATGTTTTTCTTTATATTTTACTTTGTAAACGTAAGTGTTAATTTGTTTTTTTAATTATTGTACATTAAATTAAAATTCATTTAATGACCGAAACAACAACAACAAAAAAGGTTCTGAAAGTATGTGAATGCGGATTCAATATTTGTTTTTTTATTTTCATTCAGATGCAAGGCTTTTTATATTTGTAACTTTGACGAAAAACAAAATTTTATAAATTTTGAAGAATTTCTATGTGGAGCTTCTTTTTATTTATTATTTTTTTGCCTTGCTAAACTCCTGGTTGGGATTTTACTCAAAGTCGTTGGACTTGCTTACTACACAAACTTATTATGTTTTTTAAACATGGTACCTTTTGGCGGTGATCAAAAACTACAGTGTTTGCATGTATACATTAACTTTATTTTGTGATATTTAATTTCATTAGATATATAATGCAATTATTTTGAGATTTTTCACTGATGACGAGCATTTGTATAGCTATGTGTTGTTAGCTTTATTTGGAAAAAATTCAGCAGTGAGTTTATGAGGGTTAATGAGGAACAAGCAATGCAAATTTGTGAGGAACAAAATTGGTGTTCTGTCTTGTGTTTGTTGGGACTTCCACCAGTCAAACATAAGTCATGCACCCATTATGCACCCACTTTGTGAATAAAATTGAAACCAAATGCTATTAGTGTGGCCTGTTAGTGTAAGCTGGATGAATCTTGTCTTACAATCCATATTTTGTTTTGTTTTGAGGGGACATCAATCTCAAGCACTTTTCTCATAATCACTATGTTCTGTTGGTTCCTGGGTTTCTTTATGAAAGAAAAGGAACCGCAGGAACATCTAAGATTCAAAGAAAACCTTCAGCTTAGAAGGAATAGTTGCCCAAGATTGAACAAATTTTTTCAACATGCCAATTGAGTTTATCTTCTTCTACAGACAAAGCTAAGGAAAGCCATGAAGAATTAGCATTATTGTATGATGATGTTACAACCCACATTGACACGTCCTCTGCAGGTTCTCTCCAGGATATAAAATCATTTATTGACAATGTTTTTGAGCTCGAAAAGACAAAAACAGATGGATGGCCATTTCAGTTGAAATGGCTAGATGCTTATTCTGTTGGTTTTGAAATTCCCCAACTACTCTTTGGTGGGAAATCAGCTTTAGTCAAAGAAATGTTTTCGTGTGTTGACAAGGTCGTTATGTTCTGGTAGTTTTATTCCATGCTTGTCATGATTGGTAATTGAATGAAACAAATGGTAGAATTCAATGGATATAGGTTTGCATCAAATTGTATAGATATGATTTGGAATTATCTAGAAAAAGAATACTATATACTTCAATTTCCAAGTGATCTGAATCAGTATTGTGGGAATTTGATATCTAACCAGATTTTAGAAGAAATAAAGAGAAACAAATGTTTTCCTATACTTGATGATAAAGCCTGTTATGATTCTACTAAGAAGCCTTTGTCTTAAGAGAGGATTTTGTTTTGTGGAGTGTGGTCGATTGTCTACTGAAAACATGCAAGTAGAATAGGAAGAATTATTTTATGTGACAGTTCTGTTTTGGTATGTCTTGACTATATTCACTGTATATATATATTCTATGAGAACATACTATTTTATTTATGGATTTAAAAAATAAATAAATGGTGGGAGACTTCATACTAATTCTAGTTCACCATATATGAGATATTTTAATTTTGAATTTGCTCACCTTTTGTCTTTTTAGCAAAAACATCAACAGATCGACCTAGATTTAATGAAGCGCTAGAGGTGTATGTGGAAAGGTGTCAAAGGATGTCAAGAAGAGTAAGAAGTCAAGGAGGAGTGCAGGACGAAAATCAACATAGAGGGCGGAAAATTATAATGCACCATGAATTTATAGGAAAACTGCATTCTTAGTGAGATTAGTTTTGACAAAAACCATAAATTGGTTCCAATTTTCGTTATTTTTTTAAATTATACTGTTTTTTAGCCTCTTAGTTCAATTTTGTACCCCGTTTTGCTTGGGTGAAATAAATTTGCTTTTGAAAATGAGAATGCTAGTAAAGTCTTCGTGCAACGAAAGGAATGTGTAATCGTACAGTGTGTTTGGTATTTTAGACGTTTAATATAATGATGCAGTTAATATAATACTGTAATTATTTTGTTATGTATATGCTGTGTTAATCTCAAAAAAAAACTATTGTATTCAGCTTCTATTCTTCTATCCGCCGTTGGTTTAAATGTTTAATGTAGGCTCATTTTGGTGTTGGAGGTTCAAAGTAGCTAACTGGAAATGTACGTTGATCTCCTAACCGCCCCCCTTTTCGGGATGCATTTGTCCGTAAATCGGGTTATTCCGCGAAAAATCGGGGAATCGGAATTCTTATTGGAATTCACAAAGTTGAGCCGTACCTATAAAATAATGCTGCGTCCGCCCCTGGTACTGTATAAAATATTTCATTGCCTTTAATCGATCAAGTAAACGCAGTCATAACAAATAACCTAACCCCCGGTTTATGGCAAAATATCAGATATTTTTAGGGCTCTACCGGGTCCCATATTTGAGCTGAGAACTTCCGATAGAATAAAGATTTTGTTATCAAATCTCGCTCCTGTGTAAGTTTCAACGTTTTTGGTTTACTAGAAAAAAAGTTGATTTTTTTCCAACGTAAATTTTAACGCTAAAATTTTAATATTTTTTCCCAAAGAGTCGTTTATAATATTGTGCTTTTTGTGCTCTTGGCGATGCAAAAAGAATTATTTTAAAATCATTTATTTTGACTTAGTAATCATAAAAAATGTTCGAACTGCCAAATCGGTTGACATAGACTTTAGTTCCCTTTTAATGTTGGAGTATATTGTATATTGTTCTTTTCTAACTAAAAAGTTGTAAATTAAGAAGTTTTCAATGCTTTATAAACTGAGTCAAAAAGCTGTGTGTTTGTATTAGGCAAAAATGTCACAATGTTTAAGCCTTTCTAGATACATAAGATTTTTGTTTTGTTTCCTGTTTGGACTGTAATACTTTATAAGCTCTGGATTGGTACAGCTCAGCTCCGTTTCCTCCTCAGCCCCAACATTAAGTGATTGTCTGCTCTGCACAACTCTTAATTGATGATTTTCTAGCTACAGTGTATTTCGTAATGTTGGAAATGGAAATTTTAAAGCTGTCTTTTTAAATGAATATATACCAAATTTCGAAATAATTTTTACACCGTTGGAAAGCCATTTTCAAGTTCTTTCGGATAATGTGTTTTTTGTGAAAAATGATAAAGTGGTTTTTGAAAAAATGAGGAAAATGTCTTGGAAAATGTAATTAAATTTTAAATGGTCGATTAACACGTAGCTTAATTACATCGTGCTTATTGTTTCAAAGCACTGAATCCATTCAAATTCTTTATTCAATTCTCGCGCTTATAGAGTAGGAAATTGTTTGGTTTACACATTCTATCTATCTATCTCTGTCACAGTTTTTCGTCGTTTTCGGAAAGTCCGTTCGGATTACGGATTGTTTGTTTATTCAGAATAGTTAATGACTAATGACTATGCTAGGAACTTATAGGACAGGTTTGACTAAAATTGGGCAATTTAGACAAGGTGCTGATTTCAGATTTGACAATCATTTTGTCAGATTTGACTAAAATTGGACAATTTGGGCCAAATTTGGGCCAAATTTAGAAAGTTCTTCAAATTTCATGAAATTTCGCATGGATTACATTTGAAAAAGGTGCTGATTTCAAATTTGACAGTCATTTTGTCAAAATTGACTAAAATTGCACAATTTGGGCCAAATTTGGACCAAATTTCAAAAGTTCTTCAATTTTCATGAAATTTTGCATGGATTACATTTGAAAAAGGTGCTGATTTCAAATTTGACAGTCATTTTGTCAAAATTGACTAAAATTGCACAATTTGGGCCAAATTTGGCCAAATTTCAAAATTTTATCAAATTTCATGAAATTTTGCGTGTATAACATTTGAAAGGTGATGATTTCAATTCTGGCAGTCACATTGTCGGACTTGACTAAAACTGGACAATTTGGGCCAAATTTGGACCACCTTTCGAAAGTTCCTCAAACTTCATGAAATTTTGCATGGATTACATTTGAAAGGTGCTGATTTCGAATTTGACAGTCATTTTTTCAGAATTGACTAAAATTGGACAATTTGGGCCAAATTTGGACCAAATTACGAAAGTTCTTCAAATTTCATGAAATTTTCCATGGATTACATTTGAAAAGTGCTGATTTCAAATTTGACAATCACTTTGTCAAAATTGACTAAAATTGCACAATTTGGGCCAAATTTGGACCAAATTTCGAAAGTTTATCAAATTTCATGAAATTTTGCATGTATAACATTTAAAAGGTGCTGATTTCAATCCTGGCAATCATTTTGTCAGATTTGACTAAAATTGGACAATTTGGGCCAAATTTGGACCACATTTTGAAAGTTCCTCAAACTTCATGAAATTTTTGCATGGATTACATTTGAAAGGTGCTGATTTCGAATTTGACAGTCATTTTGTCAAGATTGACTATAATTGCACAATTGTTTTCCAAATTGCTGATTATTGCTTCAAAAAATCTTTTCTTTTCATTTACATCTTAATCGACCATTAAAAATTTAATGAACTTTTTCAACATTTTCCTTATTGGATTTCTGCGTAAGCAAGAAAGCCTTTACGATCGTCTTTGTTTTTCTTAGTTTTTTTTTTTTTTCATCTTACTGTCCAAACCTAGCGATTTTTTCCGCCTCCTCAATTTTCATTGGTGCATAAAGCGCCACTATTACGAAAGGGTGCTAATAAACTTTAATAACGCTTAGTTTATTGGCTTGATTATTTCCGCCATGTGATCATCCGGGTATTTTTCGACTTTACATTTGCACGCCGTTCGCATAATGGTATACCACAGCGTGACCAAAGAAACCTTAAATTTCCATAAGTAAGAAGATTTGCACTTCCAAAACCGTAAGTAAAGGGTAGAAATTTATAATTATCTTGCAATGATTCTACTACGTTCATTCTTTTCTAAAAACAAGTTCTCAATGTTTTGTGAAAACAGTGTGTGCAGCTTTTATTTTTTGCAAAATGTCTGCGATTCTTTTATAAGCCTTTCTAGATGCAAAATACTGTTTGTTTCATGTGTGGGCTTAGTGCTTTTTAAGCTCTGGATACATACAGCTCAGCTCAGTTTCCTCTTCAGCTAACAACATACAAGGAATGTCTTGTTACCCTCTGTCTGTCGCTGTGTATCTCATTTTATGTTTGATGTTTCTCTAGCTATTTTTTAGCCTATTATATACTTGTATAGTTCTTGGCTGTATTATCAATGTCCTGAATTAAGAATGGGGACTTACTATTTACGATAGCAAATTGAAACTTACCTTGATTGTCTGTAAATTCTAAATATTGGACATCTTTTAGCGCAAATTTCTGTTTTCAGTTATATATGTTTGCTAATTTTGGTAGCTAAGTTTAGGTCATATTTTTCATAATCCTAATCTTTGTTTACTTTTTGTGTTTGGGAAGTTTTTTCGTAATTAGGAAGATTGACCGTACATACGTAATCACTGTGATATCTGAAAGCATGTGAATTTGATGTTATTTTGTTCATTAAGTTTATTAGAAGTTAATGTAAGGTTCGTATTGTGTCAGTTATGCTTTTATGATGCCCTGGCGTGTATACGTAATTAAAAATTTATTGTTTTTTAAGTTTCTGAATAAATTTTTATAATCTTTTCATGAAATTTAGTTCTGGTAATGCATGCTTTTAAATTAAAAAGATGGCAATGACATATTGTTACTCAAATTAAAGCACAAATTTCTGTTTTTAGTTATGTATGTTGATTTTGTACTATATAGATGTATTTCGTATCAGTAAAATCTATACAATGACTTACGTGGCATACTCATTGTCTTATCTAAATTGATCACTGAATCCTTAATATCATTTCGTACCAACAAAATAAAGAACATGTCATTCAGGATAAAGTTTTGCATAGTGACAATTATGTTTTTTCCAGATTTTTGGGGAGTACGTGATCAAAAATTTAATTGCGGATTAAACTTTCTTAAATTTCAAGAATGTCGTAGTCTTTCTTTTTTCATACTTCAGCTGATTTTGCAGAAATCCTTATGCCTGCAAGGGCATCTTGTTCTTCTTCTTACTGTCCAAACCTAGCGGTTTTTGAAAATCTCGTGCGAATGTTTACACGAAGCCTGAGTCACGCATTTCAGTCGAAGAAACACCAAAAGGATACCAAAGCAGCTTTAGTCAGTATAATTAAAGAAGATACACATTTCCAAAACTGAAGATGAAGAATAAAATTTGTAGCAGTAATTCATTATTATCTTATATTATTATGATTCAATGGTGATTTTTCGTTTCATTTTATAAACAGAATGAAAAGGTATGTTTTGTTTTTGAGATTAATGTCTGAGATTTTTTCTAAAAAAAGATCATTGTTTGTTTCAAATGTGGGCTGTAATGCTTTTTAAGCTCTGGATGCGTACAGCTCAGCTTAAGTTCCATATCAGCTCCAACTGTCTGCCTACTCAGCATCACGTTTTATATCTTTAATGTTTCACTCTAGCTATATTTAAGCACTTTGAAGTGCAGTATTGTTTTTTGTCGGTGATCAGTAGTTTTTAGGTTATCAATGTCTCTAATTATGGACAGCCTTCCTAATTTGATATACAATTCGAAACACTTCACATCCTGTAAAAAACATTCAACTTTCAGTTTTGTATTTTTCATCATCAAATTTTTGTTTACTTTTTTGTTTGCAATTAGTCCATTCGTAAAAAGAAGGATTGATAGTAATCTTAAATGTTTGAAGTTTGTGTATGATTTACTTACGTAATTACTTTGAAATCAGAAATGATCAATGTACACTCATTATTCTGTATACTTTATTCCAAAATAAAGTAAGTATTTTTCATTCAGATGTAAATAAGTATGTGGTCTGATGGTAAATATAGTTTAAAGTGTTTGTAGTGTCAATAAAGTTTTTGTAGCTTTTATGAAGCTCTGAGGAATACGTATAATATTCTACTGTAGTGTGATAATTCTTTTCTAACTAAAAAGTTGTAAATTAAGAAGTTTTAAGTCAAATAGGTATGTGTTCCTATTAGGGAAAAATGTTCCAGTGTTTAAGCCTTTCTAGATAGATTTTTTTTGGTTCTTGTTTGGGTTGTAATACTTTAATACAGTTTCCTCCTCAGCTCCAACATTCTGTAGTGGTTGTCTGCTCTGCACCACTTTTGATTGATGATTTTCTAGCTAAGTTATACTGACAATGCCCCTATTTACGAATGATCTTCCTAATCACGATTGTTAATGAACAATTACGTTGTGTTCAATTTTTACGTGCTGTGTGGACCCGTGTTTGCTCGTGTTATCTGTTGTGAATTTATTCCTGTTTGTATGTGGCTTGTGTGTGGGTCGAGCGTCAGTATAAACTATTATGTATTTATTATTATTTTATGTTTGTTGATTTGTTTGTTGATATGTTTTTTCCATAATCGCGTTTTGTTTTGTAATAATATAGCCTTGATCATTATCCTGGCAAATTGAAATGTTCTGTGTATAAATTCAAAATACTGTACTATTAGTAACACAATACAAAATTTTGGTAAATTTTGGTATAAATTTATAGAGCATATACTTTTAATGATCAAGATCTTTGATTACTTTTTGTATTTGCAACATTGGGAATTCTGTTTGTATGTAATTAAGAAGATTGGAAGTACATATCAAATGTTTAAAGCATATTATGTGATTTTCATACGTAATCACTGTGATATCAGAAAAGATCAATATAAACTTAATCGTATGTTGTATACCCAGAATAAACAATGTTTCATGTCATTCAGATGTATATATGCAATAAAGTTTTACATAGTATCAATTACACTTTCGGCATGCCTTGTAAAGATCATTCAACCTTTTCGAATTTCTAAAAGAATTTTTATAAACTTTTCTTCTATTGTGTTAGATTAAATTAGGTCATTTTGGGTTGATTATTATGTCATGCATTTCTTTTATATGTAATTTGTGTATTGTTTATGTAATTATATATAAGAGTACTTTTTACATTTCTCACTCTCATTCAAACATTCAAAAAAGTCAACATATAATTTCAAATCATTTATTCATGAAAATTTTCACCTTTGGCCAGCTGTTTGAACATATTTAACTTCAAAATTTCAATAACAAAGCTCATTTTACTTTGTGTTTCACAATCCCGACCTGCTGTGTGCAGTCTACACTGAGCAGCAGTCAATGTTGTATTGTATTGTTCAATCATTCAAAATCTTTCAAGTTTCAAGAATGTTATTGTTAGTCTTCCATTTTCATACTTCAGCTGATTTTGCAGAAATCCTTCTGCCCGTAAGGGCATCTTGTTTTTTCAAAAACCACTGTTTCATTTTCCACAAAAATATACTAGCCGAAAGAACTGGAAAATAACTTTCCAACGGTATAAAAATTATTTCAAAATTTGGTATATTCACTTAAAAAAACGGCTTTAAAATTTCCATTTCCAACATTATGAAACACATTGTACAAGTACTTTTCACATTTCTCTCTCTCCTTCAAACATTTAAAAGAGTCAACATATAATTTCAAATCATTTATTCATCAAACTTTTCACTGGTAGCACACTTTTGGGCAGCTTTTTGAACACATTTAACTTCATAATTTCAATAACAAAACATTACTTTGTGTGTTACAAACCCTGCTGTCTGCAGTCTCTACTGAGCAATACTCAATGTTGCATTGTATTGTATTGTATTGCATTGTATTGTTCAATCATTCAAAATCGTTCAAGTTTCAAGTTATTGGTAGTCTTCCATATTTCATACTTTTGATTTTGCAGAAATCCTTTTTATTTTAGATTCGTTCCGATTCAAAAGATGACCGAATCATTTGTTCGTTATATTTGATACGAAATATACCGCATTTTGAAAATGATGACCAATTTGTTTTTCTCTTCCCTAACTTCGACCACTATTCAGACTTCATGTTTTGTCTTGATTTTAAAAGGAGATAAGCTAAAGATTTGAGCGCTAACTCGTTTCTTAACACGTTAATCTTTCCTTGCCTGCACGCACTCGATTGAGTTGTAAGGTAGCAGTATTAGATCTTATCTGCGCCCCACCGCAATTTCTCCAATTAGTTTCGATTTTGTTAAATCATCTTCAGCTCTAAGATGCATAATGAGAACGGCTTAAACTATTTATAAATATGAAACATCAAGTAAAATAAGTTCAAGTAATATTTACACTTTGCAAATATTACTTCAGACATAAATAGAAGACAAAACTTTTTGTTAGTACTACTAGTTTCATCCTTTCGTAATCCTCAGCTAACTGAAATACGTTACAAAAACATACAGGTAAGTAAGTAACCGAGAGTTTTTAGTCCTTGGCCTTCCAACTCAGGAAAAGCTGGTTCTTCTGCCCGCCGACTTGCAACTAGTAGTTCACTTACCGACAGAGTTAATATTATTATTATTTACGAATATTTATCCAGGATAGCCTCTTCAGTTACTGTTATCAATGAGGGTCCTGTGAAGGAGGTCCTAGAGCATTTAAAGCCCCCAGTTGGACTACGGAAGCTGTATTAACAGCAGCCGCTTAACTAGACAACCATCCTAGACATCATTCCTACTCTCTTACTGAGTTCTAAGCAGAGAGGAGTGATTCACACTGTTATAGTCGCTGGCATGACTCGGTCGGGGATTGAACCCGCGACCTCCCGAGCAGGAAGCGAGCACTCTCCCACAGCCTTGTGGGAGTCGGTTACGGTTACCAGTCGGTTACGTATAGCATTGCCCTAACTTTTCCAGTGTGGAGTCCGTCAATGTCTCCTAATGGGCTGATACGCTGCTTTTAAAGCGCATCGGAGTGCAGTATTGAGTTACGACACGACTGGGGGTCGAACACGGGCCACAGCGGTCGCACTTAAAGGTGCTAACCACTACGCCATCGCTTCACAATATATGCAATAATATTGGTTTCTTTTTCGATTAGTTTTGACGTCACGAGTTGTTTAATAAATTTGTTCTGGTGACGGCACGCTATGAGTTCATCACGCTTGTTCAGGAGGTTTCTGTCTCCGTTTTTTGCAGTATCAGAAGCTTCCCATTTAAACATAGGTTGCACTTTCCTGTCGAAGGAATGTACGGCCGGCATGGACGCTGTTGTTGATATTCTCAACGATCGTTTTGCTAATTCTACCGATCTCCTTTTTCGCTGGGTTTATCAGTCTGGCAGGCAACTTGGTTTCAAAGTTCGGCTTATGGTCTTTCGACGTGACCTGACGATGGGTGCGTATGACGGTGCAGAAATTTGTGAGTTAGTTGGACTATATATACTCTCACAGATTTCGAAATCTTACAACAAGAACGATTTTGGTCTGTACAGAGACGACGGCCTAGCCGTTTTTCGTAACATCAGCGGTCCCAGAGCAGATCAAACATGTAAACACTCCCATGCCATTTTCAAGAAGAATGGACTTGACCTTGTAATTGAATGTAACCTGACAATCGCAAATCATCGAAATCATCAGAGTAGTGTGCACTAGATAGACGCAGCGAGGCAGACACAAGTATCAAGAAGTTTTGATGCGTGCGTCTGTGTTTGCGTTGATTTCTCTTGTTAAAACCTTTGGAAACAATGAAAGCATGCTTAATATGTGTTTTAGTATATCGAAAACTATGTTTTAATTTTTTTTAATTATGCCTGGTTCACATCTGCGACGCAAAGGCCCGCAACGCACGCATGCGAACTAGTCAGAAATATGACGTCGACGCAAGCGCAAACGCAAGCTATTCACATCTATAGTGTGACGCAGGAGTATTTTCTTTCTTTCTGTTGTTGTGTGTGATGGTTGAGAACGTGCTTGCAGTCCTCAATTAGATGAATCAATCTTAACATAAAGTCGTTCAGCTTTTCACACTATAAAATTGAACTTACGTGTACGTACGTCGTGCAAAATCATCCCACGGAAGCACCTTTTTTCGTTTATTTTCTAATCTGTGAACCGAAATAACATAGTTTATTTACTTTTTCTAACTACTTGGAAAGGAGCTATTATACTACGATAGTAGATTTCGTACCAGAACGTCGTGACTAGAACGTGTGCATGGTAATTACAAGAGTAAATTTTATATAACTATAAGTATTTTATCGTATAAAATGCAACTTTAACATGTACAAAGTCATCTGATAACAAATGTTAAATAGCTATCCCTTTTTCTTTCTTTCTTTGTTGAAAACTGCTGTTCAATTACCCCCGGATAAAAACTTTTAGAACCCCGATGCCAAAGTGGGTGCTCAGCCTGTCTCGTTATAAAAAACTGAACTTGTTCTAAAAGAAACCGTAAGAACTGAACAGCACGTTTTCAAGACTTTGTAAATGCAGCAAGGTAGGTCTGAAACAATATTTACAATTGACCAATATTTTGCTCAGGTAAACATACGCAAATTCATTATCCTGATGCACCCATGCATCACATGTTATACTATACTGATGCACCCTCAAATCTCGCCTCACATGTTATACTATCCTGATGCACCCTCGAACTTCTAGTCACGAAAGTGTCTTGAGAGATCCGCCTTTTTATAAACTATGCCACGTCATGCTAAATTCACTTACACCGTTACCAAAATTTATTTCGAAATCGTACATAAACCCATTTGTCCTCGAAGTGACTCGATGTTTTATCATAAAGTACTGGATACTTCACTTAATTTTTCTTCCATTTTTTCAATGGCATGCGTTTGCGCTTGCGTCGATGTCATATTTTTTTACTAGTGCGCATGCGTGCGTCGCTTGCGTTTGCGTCTGCGTCGCAGATTGAGCCAGGAAGCACAATTTGTGTAATAATTTTTAAAAATATCACGATTTTTTTAATAAACATATTTCGACATTTCTTCTGTCATCAACAGTATAAATTAATTACAAGCTGAGTCGTATGAATATACAGTGTGTCCCAGAGAATTTCGGTCTGAGATTTTAACTTTTTATACATGTATCAGATTTCAGCGATTCTTACACCATTCGATAAAATTTTATGCAAAGATTTTAAAAATACATATTTTATATATATCTATATATATCTTCTTGATGGTTCATTCACACATCTATCTAAAAACAACTATCAAAGTTCATTCTCAAAATCAATAACAAGTAAAATGGTTGTAAAACACAAGAGTCATTAAGGTGGATTCACACCAACCTTAAACGTGATTTTGAGAAAATTTTCCAAAAAAATGAAATTTTAAGAAAGTAATAAAAACCCCACTTTTCTAGACTAAAACTTATCGTAGAATCCGAATATGCTATTAGTTTTCTCTTAAAAGTTATATTTTTTGTGTTATGACCTGTTTAATTGAGTACAGTACCAATTTGTTTTTCAAATTTTTGACAGAACTTGACTTCCCCTTCCTTCCACGCGCGATTCGCGGGCGGCAATCGGCTTTTTCATGCATTTTCCGTTGGCTTTATGTACCATGTCACTAATTTGCTTGTTTTGTGCGGAATTTTCGCTGCAGAATGACTATTATTTTTCCTCAAGTTGAGTGAAGGTCTCATCAGTACTTCTGAAGATTTCTGCAGCTATTATAGATATTTGTTGTCAAAAAATGGATAAAACACAAAGAGAAAGAGAAAAAGGAAATGCAGGGAGGTGTTCCAAACAAAGCAACAAAAAAAGATATTCTAAGAAAAGAAAATGGCATGGTAAAATGAAAGAAAAACAAGCCCCAGCACAGCTGATACCAACCACAGAAAATGATCCTCTGCCTGAACAAACTGAGATATTGAACAATCCTACTGCACATAATGTTAGTGCTTCTGAATGCAAGATAGTTGACATTCCAAATACTAATAGTAATGATGATGAGAAATGGTAATGCCGATACTGATGAACTTTCTTGTTTCCGCATTATCGATATGTCAATCCTTAATACTGTATGCAGCCATATGGCTTGTCCAGATTGTTTTTCGACAAACACTTTAACATTAACTGATGTCAAAGAAAAGAAAAAGGGTCTAGCCAGATTGTTGTCACTAAAATGTTGTTATAGCTATGTGTACCAGTTCTTTTAGTCTAGGAGCTGGTGGGGGGTTATCCGAAAAAATTGATGGAGAAATTCTGATAAACTTTTTTTGGTCAATTTTTGGGTGTAGATTTCGAAAATCGAGGGTATACGGGCAAATTTTGGGTGAAACACCCTTTTTTAGGCCTAAATGTGACGTCATTGACCCAATTTTGGGTCAAATTTCAAAAGTCGAAAAATATGGAAACCATGTATACCAATCGATAGATATTTTTATACTGAACAAAAAATTATATTGCAACTTTTCATGAAAATCAACCTATCAGGAGTTACAGGGAGTTTTATCTTGCGTCATCAGGGGGTCAAATTTCATTAAAATGTGCAATTTATCGCACTTTAGCGTTATGTGCAAAGTAATATTATGCCTTAACGAATAGTTAAGTGTAAAGAAGGTAACAAAAGTATAAATAAGAAATAATAGAAAACCTTTTTAGAAAGAAATCATTACTATTGATGATAGAAAGACTATTCATCCAAAATTTCATTGGAGCCTGAAGATATCGAAATCCTTTCTCTGTTAAAAGGCTGCATAGACGAAGAAGGCCATTACTTCATAGAAGGAAATGCAGATCCAGCTATCAATGGAGTCATTGAAAGATACCAAGAGTTGAGAGTAAAGGGATTGAATGGTGACTTGGGAAAAACGCCTCAGTACTGGCTGATCTATGTCAATATGATTAGCTATATTCAAACTCTTCACTTTGCTATCAAAACGAATAACTTGGCTTTGAAAATTAGATGCTGGAATGACCTACTTCCATTGTGTTTCGCAACAAACAAAGTCCATTACGCCCGTTATGGTACCTACTACATTCAGCAGCTGAGAAACCTTAATACTTTGCATCCTGGAGCGTTTGAAGAATGTGAAATCATGTCTTCTGTAAGGCGAAATGACAGAGGGATTGGGCAAGCAATCGATCTAGCTGGTGAGCAAACATATATGAAAAACGCCAAAACAACAGGTAGGGATGTCTAATATTTTCCACCATTTTCATAATTACCCATTAAGTTTCTCTAAATAATTTCTTATCTTTATAGACGATTTAGTATTGTTTCTTCATGTCCATTAGGATTTTTTGAGATGTTTGTCAAAATACAAAAACTGAAAAAGTTTCTTATTCATGTTAACAAAATAATAACCAAGAATGGAACCTTTACGTTTTAGGTGGAATAATAAAGTTTGCTTCAAAGCCAGCTACAGTTGCTAAATGGGTTCTTAGCCGACCGTTTCAGTCAAGATTCATAGAATCCCTGCATGAACGATGTGGTATTACGCCTACGAGTACAAGTCAAAGCAAACCCTTAAGACCAAGAGAAATACAAAAATCGAATCAAATGGTTGTGAGCGTTATGAAAGTACTTACAAAGCACTTCTTAAACCCATTTGACAAAGATTTGCAAAAAGAGTCGTTATACAACCTGATATCTGGGATGCCCGTAGATGATCTTGTCGCTGAAGAACTGACCTCAATCTTTTCTTCTGGCAAAACACTCATGAACAACTTTGTGCAACGTCTACATCACAATGGCAGCTCTGAATCCTTAAATGACCCTATCAAAAAGTTTAAACTCAAAACCTTTGAAGAAAAATCGGTTAAAGCAAAGTGTTCAAGAAATGGTAACGTAAAAGAAGTTAGAATCCAAAGAGATATTTTAGGAACACTTGTTTCACTATCCACCAAATACAAGTCGCCAATTGATCTTGATGGTGCACTGGCATACCCATTGGCTCCTATAAGTTTACCTCTATGTTGTGCAGATGGTAGTATTCGGAAAACAACTAAATCAAGTCTGTTTAATGCTTCAATGGGTGATTTGGTTATCTTGAATACCGAAGATCTTCCGTCACAGCAAGAGCTTTCCACCTACTTTCTCGATTTAGCTGCCCCAATAAGGACGCAAACCAAAGATTGTACGACTATCCATCAACTTGCTTGGAAACTGATGAATTCAATTCCGTCCCAATATCAAACTATCTTTATAGTATGTGATACTTACCTGGAAAATAGTATCAAAGGTGGAGAGAGAAGAATTCGTGGAGATGGAAAACTTTATCTAATCAAAAATCCTCACATGAAACTACCATCCGACATGTCAAGTTTTCTAAAAAATGGCCAAAACAAGGAAATGCTGTTTAATTTGATTGAACAATCGTTCATCGAATCGAAGGAAAACTTGAAGAATAGAGTTGTTTTTTTCTGAAATAAGTCGCACTGCAACAAAATCACTCATGATTAGGTAAACATTTGTGATGGTTTAGCTAGTGACCATGAAGAAGCGGATACAAAACTGGTTGCACTTGTCAATGCGCACAATCTTCACGGGGCCGAGAGCAGTGTGATGGTACGCTCTCCATCGGGAGACATAGACATTTTGGTTTTGTTCTTGTTACACCAGTTTGAAGGGAAAAAGGTACGATTATTTGAAAGCTGATTAAGCTTCCTAATTTCTCGAATTTTTTAGCTTGTGAATATTCCATCTCAAATAATTAATTAAGAGCGAAAAGATGTTGAGTAGGACAACCATAAGAATTTTTGATTATGCAAATTTCTGCCAAAATAGAAGTTTCATTGTATATTTTTAGGTATACATAGATAATGGAAACGGAAAAAACCGAAAAATCATTGACATGTCCTCCTCTGCAATGACCAATCTTCAGAGACAAGCCTTATCCGGAATGCACGCATTTAGTGGCAATGACTACATTTCTTCGTTTTTTCGCAAAGGAAAACCAATGATATGGAAGTTTCTCAACAAGCACCAGGAATTCATGCAGACTTTTGCAAACTTTGGTCTCTACAGTAATGTTACGGACGAAACAAGGAACGAACTGGAAAGATTTGTGTGTATGTTGTATGGTGGGAAAAAATGCACGAAAGTCAACGAGATGCGTTCATTTCTCTTCCGTCAGAAGTTTTCCAAAGGAAAATCCATCGACTTAATGCTTCTTCCACCTTGCCAAGAGAACTTAAACTTGCACATCAATCGTTCTTGCTATGTTGCGAATCTCTTTTGTGAATCTTCAAGGCTAGAAATGCTTCTGGACAGCCCTTCTTTACACGGCTGGAACAACGAAGGAAATCCTGTATGGTCTCAGAATTGTTTTCCGGAGGATGTTTGTGATCTATTGTTGGTAGATGAAGAAGATATTGAAGAATTGAATGAAAGCGATTATGATTTAAGTGACAGTGATGAAGAGAATGATTGCGATGAACTTTAATTGTTTATGCATGGCTTATGTTACTTATTTTTTTCTGAAGTTGTTTATATAATGATAGAAATTGAATAATTGTTGCCATATATTGGTCTGGTAAAAGGGTTAGAAATAGAGGACGGCTAAAAACACATTGCGGTTCCACAGAAGCAGTTATTTCGATTTTTATAGGTGTTTGATCACTTTTTACCTTAAAACTGGGGTTCATTAATTTTGTTTGAAATTAAGATTCTATGATGATTGCTCTTATATGAAGATTGATTATACTAAAATTATTTACCTAAGTAAAGGTGATTCTTTGAGGGAAGTATTTCAATTTTTACCGACGTAAAATTACAAAATTTGCCAATTTTTATGAAAAATTGACCCCCTGAACCCCCTGATGACGCAAGATAAAACCCCTGTAACTCCTGATAGGTTGATTTTCATGAAAAGTTGTAATATAATTTGTTGTTCAGTATAAAAGTATCTATCGATTGGTATACATGGTTTCCATATTTTTCGACTTTTGAATTTTGACCCAAAATTGGGTAGATGACGTCACATTTAGGCCCAAAAAAGGTGTTTCACCCAAAATTTGCCCGTATACCCTCGATTTTCGAAATCTACACCCAAAAATTGACCAAAAAAAGTTTATCAGAATTTCTCCATCAATTTTTGCGGATAACCCCCCACCAGCTCCTGGACTATTTACGTTTAAAGAAATTGAACGGTCAGCAAATGGTAAAAAAAATCGCGTTGGGAATAAGCACATGGAAATAAATGTTCCATCCGTTTATGGTATGCGAGCAATTGGTGCAGGGCAAAGTCAATTGGAGAAATTATGTGTGTTTCTAAATTTGCCAGATCCTATGAACAAGTCTGCATATTCAAAACTTAGTGACGTGTTGAAATGTGCTGTTAAAACTGTCGCTGAACAAAGTATGTGTGATGCTGCCTGTGAACTCCAGGAGAGGAGTACCGATGTTGCTGTTTCCATTGATGGAAGTTGCCAAAACATACACATATGTTGGATTGTCTACCCTGTCATTAGGTGTGTATGATGCTATTGGTCATTTCAATTATGTTTCAAAAGCAACACTGGATGTTTTGAAAGTTTTGAACGTAGAACCTGGCTGTTTCACAATGCATGGTTGTTCTGTAATAAACCGAAAGCGAAAACATAATGCAGCTTACAAAGTCTTGGAAACCTCTAAGAAGAGAAGGAGAATGAGCAGAAAGAAGTGGAGTAAAGAACAGGACAAAAATATATTAACATGATTTTCGGGTGATCGTTTTGTGAACTATAGATTCTCATTCTTGTCAATGGTTTATTTCTTTTACAATTTCATTTCGGAAGAAGACTTTTCGTCATTAGAAAATAATAGCTGTCATATAGTAATAGTTATCATCAATAATAGTTGTCATATTTCAGCGGTACCGTGCGGACACAAGTACAGACACAAGTCAAATTAATAAAATGGAAGAAAAATTATCAAAATATGGAAATATGGAAGGAAATATCTCTGATGATAATGGATGTTATAATAGAGCCAATTCAATCAAATCGAACGAAGTATTTGTTGATATGAAACTGGAAAAGCTAAAATTGGAAGAAATTAAATCAAGTTTGTATGATGATGTTTTATCCAAGTTACTAGAAACGGTCAGGATAGAAATTCCCACAAAATCAACAATAAATGATAGAAAATCGGTAAAAAGGGAGAGATCAGAGACCCTAGAAGAATTGGTGATCCATTTGAGAGGTGAAGTTGAATTTTTAAGGGAAGAAATAAAAACAAAAAAGTATATCATAAATAATCTTGTTGCGACAAAATCATTGTCGCGTGATGAGCAGAATTTTTCTTACAAAAATTTAGAAATTAATTCGACTAAACAAGTCGATGAAAGTGTCACCATTGATAGCAGTACAGTGTGTCCCAGAGAATTTCGGTCTGAGATTTTAACAAGCTATAACTTTTCACACATATATCAGATTTTAGAGATTTTTACATCATTCGATAGCATTTCTTTCAAGGATTTTAAAAACCTATATTTTAAATAATTTAGTCCAATACCTTTGTAGTTATAAGGATTTCTTTAAACTGTCACGGTCATTAACTCCTTAATGGTTAATAAAAGTAAGTTTCCACGTGCAATTATTCTTTTGTTTATTAAGAACATGTCGTGGTGTTGTTGAACACACTAAAATTATAATCTCATCATAAAGTTAAAAATTGTTAGACGGGGGCTTCTACAAAACTTTTTTGACATCATATGAGCAATCTTTAGTTGCTGCAAAAACTTTTCTCCACTGAGATCCAGAGTCTATCAGAGTTGAAAAGTAAAAATGTTGACGCAGCAAATAATCTTAGACAAAATCAGAATTTTATTCGCCACTCTTTATGACAGCAACAGCAAATCGTTGTGTCAAGAGAAACGGGGGACATGTTGAGACAGCTTAACGTTTTGTTTTTAATGACTCTTGTGTTTTACAGTCACTTGACTTTGATATTGTTTTTGATAATGACCTTTGATAGATGTTATTGAAAGATGTGTTAATTAACCATTAAGAAGATAATTGGATTTTTTCATGGTAAAATCCTTAATTGTTTCCAAACTAAAAGGTTTTGGAGAACAAAATGTATATGTTTAAAATCTATGAATAAAATCCTATCGAATGGTGTAAAAATTGCTGAAATCTGATATATGTGTGAAAAGTTATGAGCTGTTAAAATCTCAGACCGAAATTCTCTGGGACACACTGTAGTATTAAATATGAACAATTGATCAATGATCAACTAATTGCAGTGCGTATAAAAAAACATAATGACTATCTCTCACTTAAAAGCTCTGAAGATAATACAACAATCAAAAAAGTCCCATTCCCGAAGGAGAACGTTGAAAAAACAAAATCTAAAGGTAGAAAAAACGTTATTGTATGCGGAGATTCAATGTTAAACTCACTCGACAGTAATGGCGTCTCTTCAAAATATAATAATGTTTCGATTAGAAGTTTTCCTGGAGCTACGTAGTATGACATGTTGCACTTCGTTTAACCACATCATAGTCACAAGAAAAATAGTCTGGAAGATGCGGCCCTAAACGACCGATTTGCAGCATGAACCTCAAATTGATGCGGCCCGTACAATTATGGTGCAAAAAACAAGCAGGAGTAGCAGCAAGACAGGAAGATTTCTTTTCTGGAGATGCTCCTTGATGCAATTTTTGCGGCTATTGATCACGATCTGAAATCAGTAAGTGGTCAGTCAGATGAGGGATGTATTTCAGTTGCTGGTGATATGCCTCATGACTCTTCTTGTTGGGCATCGTTTACTTGTAAACATTTCAAGAAAGGTTTGCCTGGTAGAACGTGTTCTAACTCCTGGTTTAATTTCCAAACATGATAAATTCTACGTCCTCTAAAATTGCAGAAAAAATGCTTCACACGTTTTTGAAAGGAAAATCATGGAAAAAACTGGTCGAAGAGGGTTGTTATCCTGACCTACAGTTAATAAAATGTGATGTTGTTTGGCTTTATACTTTCAAAAATCATCATGGAGATGCTGATAAAGTTTTATTCAAAAATTTATACATGTGCATCGAACAAGACTGAAGATTTGTTTCAAGGGATCAGTAAGAAGTGTTCTGTAGTTGTGGGATTTTAAATTGTAAATCATATTTTGGCTCACTTAACTGATGTTAGAAGCTTTTAAGAAGATTTTAACTGCAAAGATACTGAAATTATTGCTTATTTGAATGGATATGTATTTGGGAATATAGCTATATCAATGAATACGTTTCAAGAAAGCTTAATAATCGACATTGTTTATCAGTTCTCTTGCTGGAAAATTTGACGATATCACTGCATGTTTTCTGGAGCACAAACTGGTTGACGTTCATGATTAAAATGGATTTTGGAATGTACCTCCTAATATATTTTTACTGCTGTTGACAGCAAGGAAAGCACTTGGTGAAAGATTCCTACATCCTTGACTTACCGGGTGGTCCAAAAAAAACGAGTCCAAAATTGGTTTTTCAATCAGCAAAGTTCAGAAAATGATTATCGTTCCTTCTTTTGTATTTGAGCTGTCTTATCATTGTTCGGAAATTTTGCAAAGTTGGATCAATTTTAATATGTCTTGTAGATTTTGGCTTGTTTAAAAATGTTGAAAAATTGACTTCAAAAAAAGTTTTTCATTCACTACTTCATAAAGAGGAAATCTCTATCTAGCAATAAACTCAGATACCAACGCTTGACATTAACAGACTCCAAAAATAGTAATCTAATGGATTACAATCGGGAGATCTTTCCACCAGATCTTTCCGTTCGTCGCTTTTTTGTTCCTTCGCTCATTCGTGGGGTCTTTATCCTCTTATACTGCTTTCATCCGTTCTTTCTTATCATTCTTACGACTGAAGATCTTTTTATACCAGTATGTCTTTCAATTTCTCTGGGTGACATGTGGGTTCCGGGTGATTCCTCTTGTGAGAAGATTAATTCTTCAACAATTTCTTCGTTTTCCGGTGTGATTGCAGATCCTGAACCTGATTTTCTATTCATCGTTCCAGTCTCTTTGAATTGCTTTATCAATCTTTGAACAGATCCTACCACTTCTTTGTCGCATGTTCCTTACATATACAATAAGCCGACCAACCTTTTTCAACATGGTCGTTTTTAATAATTGCTTTATCATCATCAGAGAAAACCAACTTTACACAACGAAATGATACTGATTAAAAGCAAAAGATTAGGGGAGTCGGTTAAACTTGGTTTAAGACAATGCAATGGTATCAATCATGAAGACTGTTTATATAGTGTAGCCTTTTCTACAGTCTGATGAACAAGTGATGAGGAGTATTGAGCACTGAATGTCTGGTAAAAGATATCGATATACAAGATATCGTCTGAGTACAAAAAAAGTTTCGTAATTTTGACGTCAATTTTTAATCAACTTTAAAATGATAGGACAGACTTCTAACCCAATAACAGAAAGTTGGTTAATCGGAGCTTTTTCAAAATCTTACAGCCTTAAGAAACTATACGAAATAATTAACATGCAAAAAATTGTGAAGAACGGACATATAGTTTTTGAGATAATAAAAATCCAATTTTAGACTCGTTTTTTTTGGACCACCCGGTATTTCTAAAATAAGGACCAGAGATGACCATGTTATGAAGAAAGAACCTTCAATGAATTTACTTGAAAATTTGCTCATGCTGTACATTTGCACAAGAACCTTTTCTTTTAAGAAAGATAAACAACAGCCTCAACAGTCAGATGAAATCTGACAAAACTAGAACGAAATTGTTGAGGACTTATATTGAAACGAAATCATTGAACTTGGATATTCAAGGACACTGAAGCAGCCTCTGAAAACAGCTTATTTTATAGCTATATACATATCATAAAAGCATTAATTGGATACACTTTCATGTAAGACCATGTGCTTTCATTGTTCTCATCCCCTACACCCCTCAAAAGTCTGTTTTAGTGGTTAAATTAAACCTAAATCTCAACCTATGTGCCGTATTACTGAGAGATAATAAAAATGGCTGAGATAAAAGTTTCCCTAGGCAGAAGTACTCCCAAAGTGTTTTTTTTTACGTAATTATCTCCATCATGACTAGCTTGTCTTAAAACCAAAACATTCCAAAACAAATAAAGAAATTGCATCTGCAAAAGACATAGCAGTTTGGATTCTAGCTTTGCTATCAATAAAGTTCCTTGTGAACAGAATAATTTATGGATTTAAGGTATTTATTTGCTTTAAGTATTTCAATTAGTTTCTGATGAAGATGGGGAAGGGAGGAAAATGCACTTTCTTACACTCGCTGACTCTATTTAGCCCAAAGTAATTTTCAAGTGTGCTGACTCCTGCAAATTGTCGCCAATTATTCTACCCCTCCCTACCTATTATTAATATCTATTGCAACGTCCAATCTCCTATTATTGCACTCCTCTTATTATTGAGGACTCCAGAGTACATATCGTATAGATACCAAATATTTGACGAATTCAATCACTGAATGCATGCTGATTCTGATCCCTTTTTTAGATTTGCTTGGATATAAACATGTTATAAAATAGACATAAAAAATGGCTTTGACCTATGGACACATTCAAAGTTATTACGTATGTCATAACATCAACAAACAAATTGCAACTGTGCCTAAGGTGGTAATATACCTAGATTTCAAGAAAAATTCGGAAAATTTTGAAAATTGAGATTTTTCCCTAAAAATAATGCTTAGACATTCTGGATCAATTCCTGAAAGTTTGAGGCTTTAATTTCATGGTTATAACGATATATTTAACGTTTTCTGGGAGAAGGTATGCTACTAAATCTCAAGATTCCCCTAGCAACCAACGCTTAGACCGTTGCTATGGTGTTTCTGGGTCATCTGTTCACTTACTGTAATGAAATAAGAAGTTTAACAAAACTTCAAGGTGTAGACTGTACCTTAAACACGGGAAATTTCGTGTATTGTTTCCATGAACTCATAGAAATGTTTTTGAAAGTGTGTTACTGTACTTGATTTGCTTTTGGATGTTGAAAAGTTGAAAGGTTTTTACTCTTATCTGTTTACCTAATTTTTTTCATACTTAATATGTATAACAAGAATAAGTAGAAAGTATGGCTGGTACAAAGCAGAGCTCCAAATATAGACGAAAAAGAAGAGGCTTTCCTGGTACACAAAAACAACATATGCAAAGTGAAGCAACTTCTTCCTCTTCAACGAGTACTTCTACATCTTCTATTTCTTCTCCAGTGAAACTTAACAGATCTCTGGAAAAAATAAGCAGGAACTGTCCACTCTTAAAGGAGGAGAATAATACAGTGCTTACCAGAAAACAAGCATTTAATCTTGGTATTGTCAATGGCAATCGCAGTGACCCTGTAAAGGCACATAGCAACAAGATCATCAGCGCAGAATCGTTGCAAGAAGCTATCAGTATTGCTGCAATATGTCGCCATTGTAAAAGCCCTAATAGTTTATTAGAAATTTGGCAACATGATAGTAAGAGACATGGACTAAATGAAGCATTGTGTTTAAAATGTAATTTGTGTCATCATGAAACTTTATTAAATACAAAGGTAAACTTGCTGATGGTGGTTTAGTTGGAGGCCGCGGCAGATTAACAGATGCTGTCATTGATAACTTTCAGAACTATTATGGTGCTGCTATTAGAAACAATTCGAAATCCATTGAAAATATGGTCAATGCCATATGGGCAATATTTCACCATTCTATCTTTCCTGAGAAAAAAGAAACATTAGCGCAACCACATCGTTTTTGTCCAAAAGGAGCCCTATCGTGGTGTAAATATAAAAGAGATCAAGCAAACAAAAGCAACACATACAATAGTAGTAAGTGTCTACCATCAGTTTTTAGATCACAGTTGAAGCCTATTTTCATTAGACTTTCTGAAAAAACACTTTTAGAAAGATGCTTGAAAGGACTCACTCAAAATGCAAATGAGGCAATTAATTCAATTTTATGGAGCAAATGTCCAAAGAGGGTTTTTTGTAGCAAAACAAAGTTACAATCATGTGCTGCACTAACCATCCTTGAGTGGAATTCAGGAGCTGCTGGTTCTTCAAAAATCCTTTCTAACGTAGGTGTTGGGTTAGGTGTGAACACAAATGTTGGTGACCGTTTACGCAATAATTCTCGCATACTACAAGCTGCAAATAAATGCAAATCAAAGTACCAAAAGCGTCGGCAAGCATTACGCCAACTGAGGAAGTCAAGAAAAGCAGACACTGCCTCATATCAGTCAGGTGCATTTGGTACAAGCAAATATCCTGATGCAAATAAAAAGACAACTAAACTTGCAAAAGGCGCTCTTGTAGATATTGTCTTTGTTGATGAAAGTGAAGTTGCTATGATAAAATTCCAGGAAGGACTGTAGAATGTTGTGTCTAACTAAAAACAATTTTCCACAGTCATATTTCATGAAGCTTTATCATCAAAACTTTACTTGGTTAGCCAAGTATCTCTGTTTCAAAAATCTTTGCCTTGATATAATTGAAATCATTTTATTCAGTTCATTTTTGTAATCAATGAGTAAAAAAAACTGTTTTTCAACTAAAACGGCTTTTTTTAGAATTTAGATCTTTTACAATTTGAGTAAAGATTTTAGAAGTTCTATAAGTAGCTATTTTATGCCATTTTGCACAGAGCTCAGAATAAGTGTCTTCTTCAAAATGAGTTGAGGATTTTCCTTTTTAATTATCCGAAGACCCCGTATCCAAGAAAAACAATATTTTCCAAGTTACCATAGTAACCGTTGCTAAGGAACAAAATCCTCAACTCATTTTATAGCTAATTGAATTTATAACAACTATGTGGAGTTTGAGTTCATAACCATCACCCTAACTCATTTTATCGTTTCTCAAAGATTTCTATTGCTTTTGTTTCCATGGCAACAGTACTAATTTGGGCACTTGTTTTTCATGACCAAATCACCCAAATGTTTGTTGAAGGTATATAGTCTCAGAAACTTTTATTTGTTTTGATAGATTGTAATTTGTTTCATTAAAACAGCTGTCTTTTAAATGTATGTGTTTTTCCTGCCATATGGTCTATTACCACCCAATGCATCTAATAGACCACAACCTCGAAGAACTTGACTCACTAACTAAAAACTTTGGTGCTACCTTGACATTTATGACTGAACAATATGAGAACTTGATGTGGTTGTGCAATAATTTTGGAAGCATAAACATGAGCTTTGTTGTGTTGGAAGATTTGAGTGTTTGGGTTGTAAATTCACAGCACATGATTAATAAAAGAAACTGGTTATGTAGACTGAGATAATGAGGCAGCTTCATATTTCTTTTTGTCATAATAACATGACAGGGACTGCTGAACAGAAATTTATTTGAGGGGGCTATTTGATTAAGTGCAAGAAAATTTTAATTGTCTAAAATGGCTAAAACCAGCACTGTTTTTCATGGCCCATAAATATGAGTTGTGTCACTGGAATTATTGAGTTGCATAAAAAATAATAAAATTATTAAGTCTTGCAGGCTGTATATACTTAGAATAAGGGAATTGAATGGTAAAAAGGAATTGTCGTTAAAATTTCTTATGTTAAGGAAAAAAGATTGTCTTGTTGTGGAACTTGATGGTGGAATACTTTTGACTGGTAGGTTTAAAGTAGGGATATATCCTGAAATCAAAGTTACATATGGGAAAACAGGAAGAAATTGGCTTATCATAGATATATACTTTGTAAAGGAAACAATTTTATTCAAAAGACTTTGTAAGTAATAAATGACACTTGTGAATCAAATTATAGAAAATGATAAAATTCTATAAAAGTATATTGCAGAAAGCTTTTCGTAAAATTTTATAAGTAGAGCACCTAACAAATACGAGAATGATCAATGGATAATGGCCATTATCTTTGTATTTGTAGAAATAGAGATACCTGATTCTCTAAGGGCCTTTTCTAGAAATTGGCTGTTATATATAAGAAGTTTAATAAATATATATAATAAGTTTAATATAATAAATTTTTCAGTTTAATATTTTTTAGCAGACGAAGATTTCTTTGCAATAGAATTTCATAATTTTATTTATATTTTAATTTCATTTATTACTTACATTGTTGAAATAGCATATTTTGTAACAAGAGACTTTATAAACACAATATATTGTGTATACATATACTTCTAGCTGTAGCTGGCTATATGCATAAAAATAGTAAAGAAACCTACTACTCCCCTTCCCAATTGTTGTTCTTTGAAATAACATTCACATAACATATTGTGTATATTCATTTTCTTAATTTGCTCGAGGGTTATCAACGAACCATCCTGTCTCTCTGTGTCACAACATCCACCCATTTCGATCGCTAATTCTTGCTATACTCTTCGTCTCCTCGAGGAAGACGAAATATAGGGATACCTTGAGTTTATTTAACAGCCAAAAATGGTGAAACTTGCCCCTGGAAGACCAGAGGAAGTGAAAAATAATTCGAAAAATCTAAAGCTTCCAGCCTGATTTAAAGATTTTTTGCATCATAAAAAAGCATGGGTTCTAGTTTTTCACGGAACCCGACTTATTCATAAGAAACGGCCCGAAAACGGCCCTGATTCCAGACTAGTTTTTTTCTTGTGACTATGACCGCAAACAAGAAACCTGATGTGTTAATATTCCACGTAGGAACTAATGACCTTACGAAAAATATTAATAATACCAAGGAAAAAATCACTAATTTGATCAATATAGTGAAAGAAGCTTCTCCGTCTACTGAAATTGTATTTTCTAATATTTGCTTACGTGAGGATGTACCAAACATTAATGCTAGACGACAAAAATTGAACAAGGACTTTCGAGATAACAACAATATTGACAGCAGCTTCCTAGCTAAGAAAAAGTTGCATCTAAATATGAGATTCGGAATCCCTCGATTAGCAAAGAACATCAAGCAGTTTATTCAAAGTTGAACAATTATAGAGACAAGTCACACAGAAGAGATAGACGATCAACGCTTCGACCTGAAACGCCTAAAAGATATACGTTGTAGACACCCAAGTAATGTTATTTTTTCATACATAAATATCAACTCGATTAGGAATAAGTTGAATTTGCTAGGGTCATACTTAAGCGGTCTAGTAGATATCTTGTCGATTGGGGAGACTAAACTCGATAGTTCATTTCCAGAATCTCAATTTTTGCCTCCCAAGCTTTAAAACGCCCTATCGACTTGACGTCTCATGCCAAAGTGGTGGTCTTTTAACTTATGTGAAGAACAACATTCCTTCCGTCGTCTTTTTGATTTCAATTTTCCTATTGATATTCAAGTTATTCCAATTGAGTTAAGATTGCGTGGAAGGAAGTGGCTGCTACTTAGTGTCTACAGACCACCAAAACAATGCTTAAAATATTTTTTAAGTAAGTTACAAGAAGCTATCATGTTTTATAGCAATTTTGAGTATATCATCATAAGTGGTGACCTTAATACAAAACCAACAAACCCAGAACTATCTGAATTTCTTGAAATTAACTCCCTATTCAATCATGTGAAAAATAAAACCTGTTGGAAAGCTGCGTCAGGGAGTTGTATAGACCTTATCATTGCCAACAGGAGATATTGTGTTATGAATACTGGGACTGTTGAGACTGGATTAAGCGATCACCACTTGCTTATTTATACTGTGCTTAAAACTAGGTTTTAAAAACTTCCACCCAAAATTATCGAATATCGTCTATGGAAGAATTTTGAACATGACTTATTTAGAAATGATGTATCAAAGGCTCTTGATGGCATCGATACATATTCCAATTTTGAACAAACATATACTCGAATTTTAGATAAACAAGCCCCAAGAAAAACTAAAGCCAGCCACACATGACCAAAAACCTCAGGAAGGCCATCATGTTAAGGTCTAAATTTAAATTATTATTATTTTATTATCGATAATGTCTTAACAGGATATTTACACTTCAGTTAAAACTAATTACTGCTATCAATGTGTGTCCTGCATAAAATAAAATCTAAGAAAAATTAAAGGCTAAAAATTATTTTACATGTATATACATTTTACATCTATACAATAAAATGAATAAAAATACAACAGGTTTCAAACATTAGGAAAATGTACCCATCTACCAAGCACTTCATCACTCGCAGAAATAGGCATTTATCTTATCTTTGAATTCTGTTAAGCTATCGCTGTTCCTTATTCCAAGCGGTAAATCATTATATATCTTAGCACCCTGATATTTGAATGCCTTTTCACCATACTCTAACTTAATCTTAGGAAGTTTGAGTAACATATTTCTGTTTCTAGTTCTCAGTTCATGTCTGTTAATTTCAAAATATTCATTAAACGGATTAGTCGAGTTTCCACTCAAACAGTTTTTCACAAGCAAAGTAGCTTTTGTTTTCATTCGACTTTCAATACTCTTGATCTTGATATCACCACTAACAATTCGTCTAGCTCTACTATCCAGTGACCTCAATTTTGTTTGCTGTGTAGGTGTAAGATGCAAACTGATCAAGCTACTGTACATGATGATGGGTACAATAACCATTTCATACACTTTGAAGGCCGCTTCTGTACTTAAAAACGATCTAAGCTTTTTCAGTAAACTTAATCTTCCAGCAGCCTTTTTATATTTTTTTTCGAAATTTCCAATTAATGTTAACTTTGAGTCTAACTGATTTCCTAAGTACGTATACGAGGTTCCATGCTGAATAGGAACACCATCCAGGGTTATCGTTAAGAAATCTATCGTGATAAATATCATAGCCCATTCCAATCTTCAAATCTTTAAAGGACTGATTGAGATAGTGTTCAGGAAGCTCAAGCAATTTGGTATTGCATTTTTTAAGAACACTGAGTGTTTTAGGGCCAATGGAGTATGGATACAGTATGCCGGCTATATCATCGAAGGTCTTGCCTTTGATCTCTTCAATTTCTTTCACTCCATTCTCAGTAAAAATGTCTGCTAGATAATCGCGTTGTTCATGTAAATCTTTATCAAGGTTGCTTTTCATTAAAACTTGTTGTATTGGGTTTGATTCGTCTTCAGGGAGATGTTTTGCATATAAGGCTTCTTCATCATCATTCAAATCATCATCTTCGCTAGCAGTAACTGATAAATCTTCTACTGGATTCAATTGCCTTTGCTCCCGGAAGAAATGAGAAATCGTGACTGCTGCCAAATTGTCCCCATTACCTTTTAACATATCCAGCATAGCTTCAAAAACATTTAAAAGTTGCCTAGTTCCACTAGGATTTTCCATTCACTGTTTCCATCAACAAGTAATCCGTAAGCTTCAGCTTGATTTTCAACGAAAACAACCGAGGGTATTATCTTAAGATAACATGCAAACATCTTCAGAGTGTGGTTATAGAGCTTCCTAAACTCTGACCACATAGCACTTCCATCAGACGAGTTTGTGTAGGTATGGCCCGCAACTGAGCATGCATGAGTGAAGACAACCAACACATTAGGATGATCAATATCAACAAGCTCCAAATACTTGAAAGCTTTTAAAGTCCTGCAGAAATCACTTTCTGCACCACAAATTCTGTCATATGATGCCTTGAAAACTAGTAAAATAAGATTTGGATGAATGAAATTGTGTTGATTAAAAAATGTTTTTATACTAGTTATATTTCTAATATCTTGTTCCGCGCCATCTTCACTACCAAACCCAGGAGTATCTTCTAAAGCAAGTGAATTATTCTTTATATGTAACATAGGATCATCAGAAGTCACAACATACTCTACAGTTCTATCAGTGCCTTTACGTTCAGTAGTAACGTTTGAGTAGACACCCTTGAATAAATGATTGACCAGGCAGCTTTTACCAACATTAGTGTAGCCATACAAAAGAATAATAGTTTTACCAAGACAACGTTTCAATTTGACAGAATCTTCGATCATGCACAAAAGCTTTGGAGCATTTTCATCAGTTTTGCCAATTTCAGAAAATTTGTCTAGTTCATCTTGGTTCTTTGGCAAAGTGAAGTGTTTCTCTGCTTGACTCATTTGATTCCTTTAAGTGCAGAAAAGGTTGGTTCTCCGATAACCACATGAATATGCAAAAAACGGACGTTTTAGCGTAATTCCACAATTTCTCTTTATTGAGTGAATACAAAACTTCTTTCTCAATAACAAATGCAAAGTAAATCTATTTTTTATATACTATCTCTTTGTTATTGGAATCTTTTACTGGCTAGAATAGTATATTTTATTGTCAGCATTTTTATGCAAAAAATGTAAAAAAATGTAAAAACAAAGCCAATAAAACTGGAGATCCTGAGGACATGGCACGTTACCGGAAACAGAGGAATTTAGTAGGGAATTTGAACAGACAAGCAAAGAAATCTTACTTCAGGGATTCCATGCGTTCCAATGGATCCTTTAAAAAATCTTTTGGTTGTCAAAATATATCTGTGGCTTTCGTAAAGGCCACAGTTGTCAGTATGCTTTGATCAATATGTTTTTAAAATGACAATCAACTTTAAACACAAACGACATTGTGGGGGCAGTCTTGATGGATTTTTCCAAGGCCTTTGACTGTTTGCCACATAGCCTCTTAATAGCTAAACTTTCTGCTTATGGGTTTGGTATGAAATCACTCAAACTTTTGCACAATTATCTAAGTCGTCGCAATCAACGAATCCGCATAGGTTCTCTTTTTAGTGAATTTTTAGAGATGATTATGGGCGTTCCCCAAGGCTCAGTCCTTAGCCCAACGTTATTCAACATCCTTGTTATAGACCTTTTATTTTTGATACAAGAAGATATTTGCAACGATCTTGAACGCTTAAATAATGACCTGGAAATTGCTTTGGAATGGGTCATGAATAATGGCATGGTTGCAAGCCCTGATAAATTTCAGGCAATCTTCTTGGGTACCAAAAGTGAAAGCATCGCTGTTAATGTGCGTTCTTCGAACATCGTCAATTGTAAGTCAGTTACACTTTTTGGTGTCACGATCGATAACAAGTTAAGTTTTTATCCTGTAACATATGGTTCATCAGAATATTCGAGGGTTATTCGGAAACAAACATTATGTTGCTGAAATAATTGAAAGTTTTAAAAACATCGACATTTTCGCTCTCAGTGAAACACACTTGCTCTTAGAGACAGACTACGGTGATTATTTTGAGATTCCGGAGTATGATTTTATTAGCCAACCACGAAGATCTGGAACATGCGGAGGAGTAGGCGCCTATATAAGGACAGGAATAAACTGGAAACGGAGAGAAGACCTTGAGAATGAAAACATTGAGTACATATGCTTAGAGATTTTTCCGCCAAAATCTAAATCGTCATCATGTACAGACCCCCGGATTCCTCGGAGTATTTACATCAAAACTATAATGACATCTTTTCTAATGTTTTGATGAACATTAACAAACAAGAATGTATTATCATGGGAGATGTGAATGTTGACTTTCTTAAGAAAGGTAATAACCGAGAATATAAGTCGTTACTTCGTGCAAATGGTTTTTGTACAACTTTTAAAGAAACCAACACGAATAGATGGCGACTCAAGGACGCTAATTGACATCATTGCAACGAACAACAGTAACGCTATTCATGCCTCTGACGTCATTACGGCCGGAATCGCAGATCACGAGATGGTCGGCTGTGTGGGAAAGGTGAATCATATGAGATATCCTTCGAGAAAATTAACGTGCCGTGATTATAAACGCTATGATCCTAACCAACTAAGGGATCATTTAAAAACCTGTGATTGGCAGGAAGTTTATTGTGATAATGTGAACACCGCCTGGTCAAAGTTACATGAAATTCTTTTTAATGCTTTTAACACTTTTGCGCCTAAACTGACCAAGCAAATTAGAGGTGAACCGTGCCCGTGGCTGACACCGCAGATTAAAAAAGTAATGAATGTACAAGATCAACTACTAAGAAAAAGTCAACGGAAGAATTGCAGAGAAGCACGTGCACGATATAAACTTAAGAGAAATGAGGTCAACATCATGATCCGCTCCGCCAAAGCTGACTATGCCAAGTCGCTGCTTCTGGAAAATGCACGCGACACCACCAAGTTCTGGCTTTCAATCAAAAAGATATTTCCAGCGAAGTCCAAAAAATGTAAGGTCGATCAGGCATTTAGCGTATGTTATCAACCTGTCTCTCCGCACTGGAATTTTTCCGGATCAGTGGAAAATTGCAAAGCTTTTGTCACTGCATAAGAGTGGTCCCTCGGATTCCTTTGATAATTATCGTCCGATCTCTGCACTCCCTATCGTCTCAAAGATAATTGAAAAAATCGTTCACAAGAGACTGACCGAATACTTGGAAAGGGAACACCTTATATCATCTCAGCAGTTTGGTTTCCGTCCAAAACGATCAACAGAGCTTGCTGTAACACTCCTCACTGACGACATTCGCCGATCTGTAGATGCCAAGAAGCTTGTTGGCTGCGTGTTTATCGATTTCAGTAAAGCGTTTGATACTTTATCCCACGCCAAACTTCTCCAGAAATTGTCGGCTTACGGTATCAGCGATGTCGAATTGCAATGGTTCTCTAGTTACATGTTCCACTGTAAGCAGCTCATGTACTACAATGGCGAATCTTCTGTTGTTAACGCTATAACAAGCGGGGTTCCACAAGGGTCAATCCTCGGGCCCCTTCTATTTATTATTTATGTAAATGATATTGTGGATGTTGTGAAGCACTCTCAAATCATAAAATATGCAGACGATACCGTTTTGTATATAGCTGATAAGAATATCATCGTTATCGAAGAGCACCTCTCCTCTGATCTTCAAGAACTTGCCGCCTGTTTTACCGAGAATGAGCTTATCTTAAACCTGAAGAAAGGTAAGACTGAATGCATGCTTTTTGGCACTGCTCAGCGCTTATCTGCAGCTCCTAAGACACTAGAGCTACGCTATTCTCACCAATCTATTAATGTCACAACAAGATACAAATACCTAGGGGTAGAAATAGACCCTACCCTCACTCTCAACGATCATTTCGATAAATCTTTCAAGAAGGCAACATCACGCTTGAACCTCATGTCAAAGCTACGTTACCAGATGACGTCAAAAGCTGCAGCAGATATCTATAACACCATGGTTTTACCAATCGTCACGTATTGCAGCCTTGTTTCATTGTGCTCTACGAAAACTGAAGAGCAGAAACTTGCTTTGATTGACGAACGTGTCAGAAAAATTATTGGAGGGCCATGCGATGTTGAAGGAACGCAAACGCCTTATTGAAGCCTCCAAAAGCAGGCCTTGAATTTGCGCGGAAGTCAGCCTTCTATATGTGTTACAAGATATATAACGATTTACCATTAGAAATAAGGAAAGCAGAAGTTTTTTCAGCTTTTTGTAGGAAGCTGAAGGAACACTTTGTGTGATTCGTCTTTGGTATTACTTAGTCCATCCTTTGGGTTTTTAACTTGATCCAGAAATACAAGGAGACTAGATCCTCTATCCGAGATTTACCATATGTGAAGTGACACGCCAAGTTAATCAAGTAAGACTGTTTGCTGTGGTTCTTCAAAATACACTTCCCTCGTAAGAGTTCGTACGATTTTAGAAATAAGTGTTGTGACTGTGACTGCCTAATTGCTTCGTTTAATTTGCTTTGATTTTTTTAGATTTTATATGATTTTATTCTAGGATAAAGATTTTTAAACTATTATATACAGGACCCACTTGATACCAGCTTTTGTTGAAATGGACATCCTGTGTAAATATTCGTCATAAATAAATAAATAAATAAGTCTGTAAGACGGCTTCCAATAAATCAAAGGCTTTAATGAGGATAAGAAGTTAGTCAAAAGCAAGCTGATCTTCTCCACTCTTCGTACATAATGTCTCCGTTTAACTACTGCCACTTGGTGTGGATGTTCTGCAGCAAAAGGGCACATCATTTGATCAATGTAACTCATCACAAGGCCCTATGTGCAAAGCTAAATACTTTTGCATACTCATTAGATGAGCTACTATTGATGTCCAATAGCATTCACATCCACACCAAGAACCTCCAGCTAATGGTCATTGAGGTATTCAAATCCCTTAATCAACTAAATCCCGAATTTGTGAGAGATTATTTCATCTTAAGGGAAACATGTGCGATCTTAGACAGGGTTCTTCTATTTTTGTTGCTAAAGCAAAAACAACAAAAGCCCTGAATTCCTTCATATTTCGTGCATCCTTAGCATGGAATCACTGCAATCACTGCAAACATGAAGGAATTAAAGCACTTGTCTAAATTCATGCACGTACTGAAGGGACAGAAAATATCAGTGGCGGATCTAGAGGTATGTCGAAATTTGTGTGGGAGAGTGTCAGCAATCTAACCATAAAAGAAAAGCGTTCAAATAATCCCATTGGTAATATAAATTGAATTCACAAATTATGTTAATGCTCTCCTACACAAATTTCGACATACCTCTAGATCCGCCACTGAATATATTGCAAATGCAAAAATTGTAATTAATACGCTTTAGCTTATAACCTTCATATTTTGTTTAATTCCTTATTCCTTATTATTCCATATTATTATATTTCTTCTATCGTTTTTATGTAGTTTGTTGCATGTTGGACTTAATTAGTATTATATACTATAGTTTATATCCAACTGAAAATAAAGAATAGATAAATAAAACAATGGCTTCTTTAACGACAAGACGTTTTTTTTCGTGAGTGAAAATTAAAGTCTTTTATTGAAATTTTTTTTACGCTAATTAAAAAGAACCTGTTTCTGATGGTGTATTTTATTGCATGGAAAAAGATCAAAAAGATCAAAAAAATCATCCGACAGCTACTCTTCGTATCCAGTCCAACAAAAGAAGATTCTGTGCGCCAATTAACATCTACGCGAACCATTCAGCCAGATTTCAGCTTGTTATTTCTGGTGATATTGAAACGAACCCCGGTCCACTCACTTGTCCCATCTGCGAAAAAACTGTCAGGAAGAACTCGTGGAATGCAAAGTTTGCCTAAACACCACACATGTCATGTGTATTCATCGAAATTTCAAACACTTTACTGAAAAACACTCTTTGTGGACATGTAATAACTGTCTGCTAACTGAACTACCATTTAATAACGCGAATATTGACTGTTACCTTCTGCCTGAAGCTGTTAACGTAAATGCTGCTCCTGAAGCAATGAATGTTTCAGACCAGCTCAATATCCTAAACTCAAACAGAAATCTCTACAGTATTGGTCACCTAAATATCCAATCTCGCAAAAGCAAAACCGCTCAACTCGAGGCTATGCTTGTGAAACACCAGTTCGACATCTTAACAATTTCAGAGACCTGGTTGGTTGAAAACCCCGGACTCGTAAAACAGCTCACGTTCTCTGGATACGCCCCGTTCAAATGTAACAACAGAACTGGTCAACGCGGCGGAGGAGTTGGTGCTTATTTCAAAGACGGAATCAAACACAAACTGAGAGCCGATATCGTGAAGAAAGAACCTACCATCGAATATCAATGGTTTGAAGTGAAGGGTAAGAACAGTCCTTTCCTTCTTGCCGTTTTCTATCGACCCAGCTCCGATGATGCAGATAAACGAATCTGGTTGCAAAAATTTGAAGCGTTGGTTTCCTATGTCCACACCATCTGGTCCGACCCTATCGCCATCACGGGTGATACTAACATTGACGTTCTAAAACATAACTACAACGTCGCGGAGGAATACAGAGAAACGCTTGATTGTCTTGGATTACGCCAACAAATAACAAAACCAACACGAAAAGTAAAGACCTGCATTGATCATATCATAACCACGTTCTCGAAAGTCCCCCATGAGGACGTTATCCCATGTGGCGAGATGAGTGACCACGATGCTGCCTTTGTCATTTGTAACTTGCGTAAGCCACGTTTTGAGCCGAGGTTTAAATACATCCGCATCGAAAAGAACTTTAATTCGAACTTGTTCAAAGCTGAAGTCGAACAGCTTCCTTTCAATCTTGTTTATGCTCTCGATACACCGGAACAAAAACTAGACACCTTTAACGACCTGTTTACCACCTGCTTAAATCGCCATGCCCCACTCATCAAACAAAAAGTTACCCGTCCACCTTCCCCGTAGTTAAAGGATCTTAATATTAACGAAAAGCAAAAAGAAAGAGACCACCTTCGAATGAAATGTCACTCATCACAATTTGACGAAGATTGGGTTGTTTTTCGAAACGCTCGAAACGAACTGAAAAGACTTATTAGACTAGCCAAATCTAACTTTTATAGACGAGCATTGTCTTCCAAGCGGCCAAAGGAGGTTTGGTCAACTATCCATCGTATCTTGAAACCACGCCCGCACAAGATCAATGCTGATCCTGAAACCCTCAACAAGAACTTTAAGACGACTGCTGGAAGACTGCTCAACTCAAAACCGAAATCAGAACATGTATTGCACCAACTTATCGAAAAACTACCTGAACCCGAAAATCCATTCACAATTGCTGAAGTTTCCTACGCTGACGTTCGTAAAGCCATACTTGGTCTTCGCAACGACTGTTCAACCGGCCATGATCAATTACCATCAAAATACCTGAAACTCTGTGTCAACGAGATATGCAGTCCAGTATGCCACATAATCAACACCTCCATCAAGGAATCCGTCTTCTCTAATCAATGGAAGATATCCATAATCAGCCCAATCCCAAAGATCGATAGCCCAGCTGAACCAAGCGATTACAGACCAGTATCCATTTTGCCTATCCTTTCGAAAGTGTACGAAAGACTCATTATGATTCAAATGACTAACTTTCTTGAAAATGAGGAGCTACTCTCAATGAACCAGTCAGGGTTCCGGAAGGGACATTGTACAGTCACAACATGCATTAAAATCAAGAACGACATCCTGAAAGCAATGAATCGTGGTGAGATTACCCTTGCTGTCCTTGCTGATTTTTTGAAAGCATTTGACACAGTCGATTTTGAGACACTAGTTAAGAAACTTCACACACTACGCTTCTCGAGAAAATCACTACTCATCATCTCAAACTATCTAAGTCATCGTTATCAATACGTTCAAATCGATGACAAAAAATCCTCCCTCCTCAACGTCACCAATGGATTACCACAAGGCAGTATACTTGGTTCGATCTTTTTCAACATTTACGTGCACGACATGGCTGCTACCACCACCGCCAAATGTGTTCAATATGCCGATGACACCAGTATCTACTGTCATACGAAACCGACGGCACTCGAAAGCTGTACAAAATACATGAACTCTGACGTCAACGAAATTGAAAAATGGGCAAGTGGAACGAATCTGATTTTCAATGCAACGAAAACTAAGTCGATGCTCTTTGCTGCAAAACAAATGGCAAGGAAGCATAACTTTGATCTTGACATCAAAGCGAACAACGGTAAACCAATCGAACGAGTTTTATCTTTCAAGCTTCTCGGCGTAACCTTCTCAGAGGACCTTACATGGAACAATCATGTCAAAAATGTCACAACAAAGGCTTATGGAACGCTTAAAAGCCTCTCGCTTATCTTCCGTATCATCTGCGTAAGCAACTCGCCGATACGATGGTTCTAAGCAAATTGGACTATGGCAACGCAGTTATCAACAATGCCCCACCGTACATGTTTAACCAGCTACAAAAAGTTCAAAACGCTGCAGCCAGCTTTGTCATGAAAAGCTACTCTAGATGTTCCGATGTTATCGACAGAAAATGGCTTCCGATGAAAGAACGCTCGGAACATAGTATTGCAAAACTGGCTTGGAAGTCCATCAATAAAAGCGATTTGCCGAAATTCTTGCCAATGGAAAGAGACGAGAACATTCGTCAACGTCCATTAAGAGATGAACAGATTGGAGGTACGAAATTACGTCGAACCTCGAACATTCATGCTTCTTTTGAGTTTGAAGCTTTGAGCATATTCAATGAGCTACCAAAGGCTTGTCGTAACTCATTGAGTTACAAAGATTTTTGTAATCAAACAAAACATTATTTTTTAGACAAAGCTCTTGCTAGGAGCTTATAGTAGTTTTTGTTTTGTTTTTTTTCGTTGTTTTTTTTAGACACTACATATATACTTTACACGCAATTTCAGATAAAAAGCCAAATGTAAATTTTGGAAATACTGAAATATACCATTATTATTATTATTATTATTATTATTATTATTCACGGTCGTTTAGTGCGTATATTTAATTGTGAGCATGCGCAGTAAAATAGCCGTTGCAATGATGAATTATAAACATGGCGCTATGTTCATAGGCCTAGCGACGAAGTTGTTTTTGAAAACCTATTGTTTAAATCAAAATAATTATGCTTTATATGGAAGATATGGTTGCATGCAAGATATGCACGTGTTGAATAATTGTTGAAGATGAACTTGAACAGTTACTGGCGGATGATGGTGTCCATGTCGCCACATATGAGCATTAGTAACTTTACCTTCGAAATTTTCGACATATCGTTACAGCTTATGCAATATCCTCGAATTGGGAACTTTAATGAATTTTTTGAGAACGTAAATATGGTTTTATTTGTTGCTTAAGACCCTAACAAAGTTTTCAAAGAGGTCTGGATGTCCAATCATTTTTTTACAGAAAGTTTTGAAATCTTTGCTATGAATAAGTCGTTTTTAGTTCAGTTAACTATCTTTTCTCAACACAGTAAAGTCAAAAACAAGGTAACTTAAAACAACTAGTCATATTTTCTAGTAGGGCGCCAATTTCCTTCTTTTTATTTCTGGTTTTCGTTTCTTGGCAATAGGATTCACACGTATATGGTGTTCTTTCAACATGCTTTGCAACCTTGATGTCCCATGCATGTGACAGTACATCCTCCCTAAATTATTAAATTCGGAGTGGATACTTTCACCACCCTGTTCACTGTAAACACCGAGTCCTAACTTCCATCTTCTTAGAAAATCAATGACATGGTCTTCCAACATATGCATTTTGGGTGTTATTGTTTCATTTGGCCATTTCTCACGATAAAATGAAACAAACTCTTCGATATGTTGACCTAAAAAAGTAAACATTTAACACAATTGATCTTAATGATGCATAATGTATACCTATAACTTGAGCTTTTTACTATTATATACTTACGAAAAGTTTCAATTTTTTCCTCATCAAAGTTCTCTGTTGTGTTCAGCATCACATGACATAGACCATATTTGTTGAAAAGATTTTTAAAATCTTGGCATATTGTTATGGCTTCCTGGTGTAAGTTTGTGTTTCGCAGACCCAATTGAACAACCAAAATTGGAATTGCATTGCACAACTTGATAATGTTGGTAACCTGAAAAAAAAGTTTCCAAAGTTAGCTTGAAATAGCTTATAAAATGACCTTGTTAAGTGTAAGTCAGTTCACCTTTAACATTTTGTGCACATGATTTCCCACGAAAGACTTCCCATGATAAGCTTGTCTTTCAACATTTAATGATTTTAAAATTTCATCAAGTTTTTGTACGCAAGGACCAGCAGTACGTTTTAGTTCGCATGTGTCAATCAATACTCTAATTTCATGTTCCTATTATGACAACATAAAATAAATATTGTGGAAGAACTCAGATGAAAAGTTTACAGAAAATTTCATACCTTCTCCTCCTTTTTGCTTTCCAAATATCTTAATCGAGGTTTGTATACGTCCATGATGGCATTTGTATGTTCTGGTTGTTTTAAAATATTTAAAGTAATTGCATCATGCACCAAGTTGATTGTCTCCTCAAAGTCACTTACTTGATTTTGTAGATTTAATATTAGTGACTGTGTAGCTATAAATTCATCAAATTGCTTCTGATTGATCTTTTTTTCGTTTATTGCCAATTGTCCAGCAATTTTCATGTCAAGTAAATAACAAGTACTTTCAAGTAGATTGAAAATTTTCAGGTAAACACCCAGTGAAATATGTAAGACTGGTAATGCAACCTAAAATTCACATTTTTATAATACTTAAATAAGCACAATCTGAGCTATGTAAAATCAGGCCTGCTGATAATCAGTTTTTTAAACTTTTCCCTTTTCATTATAGTGACACATAAATTCATTACCTAAATTCTAATAGATAATATCAAAATTAATTAACCTGGTCAAGTGGTATATTGAATATGGGTTCATCTATCACATTATTGTACTCCTTTGCATTTTTGATGTCTCCACCAGCAGCCATGAATGCACAATAATTATCTTGTAAACTTTTTAGGGAACGTTGTGTGGATTTTTCATGAGGTATCTGCATATCTGACTTAGTGATGTGGCAGAATAAACAAGGATGACGTCCTGTAAAAGAAGATGTCTATAATGAACCTGTTATATAATTGATTCAGGAATTCCTACATGTTTACATACCACTTGCTCCACTTATGCCATATATAGCACACAAAAATGCGTAGTCACCATACAAGAATAAACGTATCTTCCTGTTTCTAGATAGGTAAGATTTTATTGTTACAAATTTGAAATTCATTCAAGATAACACGAAAGTGTGAATAACTTACTCCCATTGCAAAGTTTGTAGTAGATCAACCTGTTCTGAAAACGGATTCAACCCAACTTTCAGGTTGGTGACATAATCCTTAGCTTCAAACATACTAAAAACTGTTGTATTGGCTTTGCTGTTAGGCTTATTCACATTAGCGATTTGATATGCCATCTTGAATGAACCACCACCGTGATCACCCCCAATTTTTATATGAATTTCATTGTCATAGGTTTTTCCTTCAATAAGTAAATCATTCCTGAAAATAATTGTAAACTTGAGATGCTTATTCTTTCTAGGAGAAAAATCCTGGTTCAAGTTATATATGAATGCATATTATATATTTTTTATGAAATAGAATATTCTCAACTTACTTGCTCAAACAGTCAAGCCTTTTCATTATGTTATCGTGTAGATTTTTTACATATCCCCAGGGAGCTAGCTTAATTTCATAATTTTGTTTGTGATTTTTCACTTCAAAAGTGAATGGCGTGTTCTCAACTATAATGTCATCACCAGCCCAAGCACTTGCAGTTTGTCTTTGTTTAGCGTTTGATGCTGCTTTAATATCGAAAGTTTTCAACCATCTGAAAAAGAAAAGTATTTTTACGTAATGTTTTTATTTCCATTATTATGCTTGTGAGTCTTGTTTCTTACCGTGCCATTGTTTTAATTTTTTCCCATGGAACACCCATATCAGCCTTGAGAGCAACCATATCTTCAGCACTTATTTCAACGAATCCAATGTTTGATTTTGCGATTATTTCTCTTCTTTCTTCCTTGTCAAATAGTTTCACTAACTCAGCACTTTGCAATGTTTGTGCAGAACCTGAGGCTCCAGCCGTTAAGGCAAGTGTGTCCAACATATTTTTTGCCCTTGTTTTTAGTGTTCTTTGACAGACACTATCACTATCTTTTACAGGCTTTTTTATAGATGTGAAGCAATGCGGCTAGGAAAAGGGAAATAGATATTATATATACAAATATATATATAAAAATATATCATTTGCCTTTTTGAAGAAGAAATTTTCAAAATTTACTTAAACAATGGAAAGCTATAAGCTTTTATTTCCTAACACGAAGAAATAACATGAAAAGTTCATTTAATTTGATTATTCACTTCATTGAAAATTTCTCCTGATAGAAGATTGTATCATATATGTAACATTTACCCTTGGTCCCCCAGAAGGAAACTCAATGATGTTTGATGTTGCATTTGCCAGTTTGTGCTTTAAAACATGGAGTGCAGCATCTTCCATATTTCGGGTCAATGAATCTGTTGGTTGAATCGAAAAAATTTGATTAATTATGTCGGTGGAGTTTTCTTTTGGTTGCGGACCATTGCAATTCTGTTCATGATGGATCTTTTTTCCTTTTTCAGAAATTTTAAATGTTTCTCCACAATTTTTTTCACATGGTATTGTAATGTATTCAATCATTTCGACAACATGGTGTGCGTATTCAACATCCCCTGGATAAATAGCTTTGGAACACATTTTACAAACTGTGTTTTCGAACGATTTTCCCTCTAGTGATGGAACAATGCAATACAAGCAGTACGAATGCCGACAACTAAGAACCACCGGTTGAACCACAAATTTCTTACATGAACAGCATCTGCAAAGATCTAAGTGGCTGTTGAGATTTTCGCAAATTTCTATGTCATTTACATCAATTGATTTTTCTTTTGCTACAGTGTTTATTAAAGTTTTTATGTGTTGTCTTGTCCATATTTTATTGTTGTTTATTTTAGGTCTTCCTGGGCTTTTCTTTTTTCTTTTTCTCCCTCCCTTCTTGTTACAAATTGTGCATGTTTCACTATGAGCCTCCCATGGTTTAATTTTTAAGGATGTTGTGGTAGATCTTATTTCCACATTTCTGATAGTCTGATAACATTTTTGACAGACTTTGTTTGGATGAATGGTTGAGTTATCAGCACTGACATCGGTGAAAAATACAGCTTTAATGTTATTAATAAGTGAAGAAATGGGTATAGAGTCTTTATGAAGGTTTTCTCCACATATTCTACATAATGTTTGTAAGTTTTTTAAATGCTGTTCAGCCATGATAGATCTTGAGAGGAAGGCGATGAGTACCCCCCCCAAAATGCGTCTGAAACTGTTTGTTAAAAAAATGATTGGAAAAGATGATATAGGTTTTTTAGAAGGCAAGACTATAAGGATCCAAGGGCTTGTTTTGGTTTTGCTGGGAAAATTCGATTATATCGGTTTTCAGTATCCTGAAATGAACCAGTTTTTCAGAATCTTCTCCTTAGCGATGTTCGCTTGTTTGGAGATGATCCTGATTCAAAAACATTAAAAAACTTATAGTTTGTTTATCCTTGGTCATTCTTTCAACTACTAAAATTAAATGTTACTAGGTATAAAACCTGTAATCTCGATTTAGAAGTGTTTTGAGTCACTGGGGTCTATATGGCCAGCGCTAAATTATGTCGCCAAGAGCATTATGCAAGACGTGTTGAACTGCGCATGTGCATAATTAATTTCCGAGTTTCGGCTAGCGTTGAACGACCGTGTATTAGCAAAACGATCCCATACACTTTTTTGATCAGCTTTTCAAATGATGCCACGTGCTATTATACTAATCGTGAATGTGTCTTGCGTGGTCGGACTGCCGCTATATGACCACGATTAAGAAGATTTTGACCATTAAAAAACAAAAAAACTCACGAAAAATAAAATTAAGTAATTGGCAACCGAAAGTGTTCCCATGTTGTAGAGCTCGAAAAACCGATCAAAAAAATGCATGGGATCGTTCCGCTACGATCAACCGTTACAGAGATATCATCGTTCGAAGATTTTGATGAAGTCAACACTAACATTTAGTATGGCCGCGGCCTGTGATTATTGCGGTTCTGCCCCCGGCCCCTACCGCGGGTTTGGTCCGGAGGGAGAAAAACCCCTCCATGCCGCACCCACGAACCGGGGGCGGCATCGGTGGTTGGCCCTCCTCGGGACAGCTGTTCCCGCAAGAACCTGGCATATACTGCAACTATAATAAGAAATTATCTTTTGTTAATAATTGAAGAATGATAATGATAAGAAGGTTATTTGAATTCTTACTGATTTGCGGGTTCGGCTCCCGGCCATCGTCAATTTGTATATTTTCTAAATTATGGAATGAATTAGAAATGGCATATCTACACATTAAAACCAACAAGAGGCCCTGAGGCCTGAAGGTCAGCGCTTTCAGGAAGAGTGATGGACTGTAAAGCAAAATCGAACACCTTTTTGCTCACCAGGAAGCTCGAAATAGGAATTTTTGAGATACAACTAGTCTGACAGTGAATAAGAAACCCCAGTTCAAATCTGAAACATATATTGAGCAATATAGCAATAAAGCAATATATATCATTGTAGTAAAATTTAATTCGAAACAATCATAGATATTAAAATACAACACATTCACTCAAATACTTATGAATGCACCATTAATGTCTACACATAAAATTAATAGAAACAACAGGACATGAGGCCTGAAAGTTAGTGATTTCAGCAAAGTTGAAAAATGTTGGACTGTGAAGCAAAATTGAAAAACACTTTTGCAGCAGGAAGGTCAGAATAGTGGCAGTGATTCAGAGAATAACATATTCCAGTTGAAAAAGCAGACAGGTACCCTTTCAAAATTGAGAATCATTACAAGAAAACTTAATTAAATAAAATCTTTATGAAAGAAATTAAAGATACGAAGCATTCACTCAAATATTTATTAATGTCTTATTTGTATATACCTGAATATGTAAAACTAAGTTTATATAAAAAAGACTTTCATGTAGGGGTTTTCTCTAAAGTAACTTATAAGAGATCTTTTCCAAACAAAATATGATTTTTTTTCAATTGAAGTGAATACAAATCTGATTTCGATTAAAAGAGTTTGTATTAAAGTCAAAATAAGTTACTTAGTCTTCAAAAGCTGTTTTTGAGTATATACTTCAAAAGATTTCATGCAGACCTTGTGTTATATGACCACAAAAAGTTCAAAAGTAAACCTCTTCCTATGCAGATGATTCCGAAAAGGAATGACTATAGATCATTAAAAATTTATGACAATATTAAAAAATACTGTGCTATTTATTTATTTATTTATTTATCAAATATTTATACAGGAGAGCTACACCAGTACTAAATACTGCTATCACGTAGGTCCTGTAGATAAAAATAAGTTACAGGGTGGTAAAATAAAAGAGCATATAGAATGATATAAAAATAGAAAATTATTTAGCAAAACGTGAGACGAAAGTAACCTAATTGTGTCAAAATAACCACAATGAAAATGAAAATTTGAAAATAGAAAAAAAAAAAAAAAAAAAAAAATAGAAAATGTAAAAATAGATAAAAGCGAAAGTTGATTAAATAATAAAAATTGATAAAAAGGAGACAAAAACAAACTATTATTTACAATAAAAACTGTTAATCATAGATAAATACTTATTGGATTTCTGCGTAAGCAAGAAAGCCTTTACTTTCGTCGTTGTTGGATTTCTGCGTAAGCAAGAAATACTTTACGATCGTCCGTGTTTTTCTGTTTTTTCATCTCACTGTCCAAACCTACGCATTTTTGTTTCTTAAATTTCATTGGTTCATAAAAAAGCCGTCTTAATTGTCATTGGTGCATAATGCCCGATTTCTCCGAAAGGGTGCTAATTTAGCCACCTCCACTTAAATAGCGATAGTTTATTGGCTGATTTTCGCCATGCCATGTGATCGTCCACAAAACGTTTTAAAAATGGCAGCGAAAGAACGTGTGTAGTTTGCTAAAAGTTTCTTTGATGGAAATATGGCTTTAAAAGAAGTTAATACAGCTTATAATTTTATATAAAGAATTGCATTACTGTTGGGAACTTATCATGTTCACAAAATTAAATTACAGTGTGGTTATTCTGTTTTTTGAAAGAAGTTTTCTTGAAGTTTAAAATATGAAAACAGTGCCAATACATGATGGTGTGTGGAAGAAAAGGTATTTCTTGTTTTATTTTTGCTCCAAGCCTTTTTAAATATGAAAGACCTTCGTGTATTTTGTATGTGTATGCATGTTTGAAGTCAATTTTTAGAAGCTTTTGGATTTTTAAAGCTCAGCTTAGCTTCCTTTCAGCTCCTCCCCAACATCACCAACATATGCACTTTATACAGCTATTTATACTATATTTAGTAGCAATTTTTGGATGTATTCTGGCTATATCAGCTTATCTCTTTTCTCCCTATGTATGTTGTATTTTTTTTATCTTTTAGATTAGATATGAGCTTTAATTTCTAAGTAATTATTATTTTGATATTTATATTTTTCATTCTGAGGAGATCAATAATATAGAAACTTTATAATTAGTTTGTGCTGCCCAAACGATATGTTGGTTACTGCCAGTATACACAATCTTTTTATAGGATTCATTATATTTAATGTGGTTAAATTAAAGTTTCGTATTGTGTCGATGCACTTTTTTGGAGTACGTGAGTGGCAAATATCCAGTAACAATCATTCAGCTTATTCGTACAAAAAAACAGATCTTCATAAATGATCTCCGCGATAGCATAAAGAAAAGCCCCTTTTTTATGTTATGGTAGGCTGACTTTCTTGACGAACATTGTCAGTCGCATCAATATTTTTGTTTATTTAATGCTGATGCCTCTCGAGCTGAATGATGTGACTGTCTTAGTTTTGCAGGACTAGTGTGCTAGTGTTGCATTTTTGTGGCATTTTCAGCAGCAAAGCTTGCAGAAATCCTTCTGCCCGGTAGGGCATCTTGTTTTTCTTAGTTTTTTTTTTTTTTTTTTTTTTTTTCATCTTACTGTCCAAACCTAGCGATTTTTTTATTTCGAAGTTCATTGGTTCATACAGCCACCGTCTCAAAGTTCATTGGTGCATGAAGCGCCACTATTACGAAAGGGTGCTAATTAACTTTAATAGCGCTAGTTTATTGGCTTGAATTTCCGCCATGTGATCATCCGGGTATTTTTCGACTTTACATTTGCACGCCGTTCGCATAATGGTATACCACAGCGTGACCGAAGAAACTTCCAAAAGTTGATTGATCAATGTTGAATAGATTTACAGTTCCCAGACCGACAGTAGAGGGTAGAAATTTATGATTATCTTACAAAGATTCTACTGTGTTCATTCATTGTTCATTTTTTAAAAACAAGTTCTCAATGTTTTATAAAAACAGTGTGTCAAAAAGGAAAGGTTTTTGTTTTTTTGAAAATATCTGGTATTCTTTTAAGCTTTTCTAAATACAAAAGCTCGTTTGTTTCATTTGTGGGCTGTAATGCCTTTTAAATTCTGGATACGTACAGCTCAGCTCAGTTTCCTCTTCAGCTCCAACAACAAGAATATCTGTCTAACCTCTGCCTGCATCATTTTATGTTTGATATTTCTCTAGCTATGTTAGCATATTTACTTGTATAGTTCTTGGCTGTATTATTATCAATGCCCTTAATTAGGAATGGGACTCCCTACTTACGATAGCAAATAGGAAACTTATCTTGACTGTATTTAAGTTTGAACTGCTTTCAGTTATGTTTGCTAATTTAAAAATCCAAATCTTTGTTTACTTTTTTTTGTTTGGGAAGTCTTTTCGTTATTAGGAAGATTGACCGTATATTGAAAGACTTACGTAATCACTGTGATATCTTACAGCATCTATTTAAATTTATTGTTCTTTTGTTCATTAAGTTTATTGGCAGTTAACGTAAGTTTCATATTGTGTCAGCTATGCTTTAATAATTTCCTGGGGTGTATGCGTAATTAAAAATCTAATGTTTTTTTAAGTTTCTAAGTTTTTAAGTTTAAGTTTCAGTTATGTATGTTGATTTTGTATGTATATGGATGTATTTCGTATCATTAAAATCTACGCTTTCCTTTTTGTCCTTAGGAATTCTGTTAGGAAGATTGACAATACATATTTAAATTCATAACATTTACATTGACTTACATGCATACTCATTGATCACTGAATACTTAATATCATTTCGTACCAACAAAATAAAGAACTTATGTCATTCAGATATAATCAAGTTTATTGATGTTTATTGGTATAAAGTTTTGCATAGTGACAATTATGTTTTTCCAGATTTTTGCGGAGTACATGATCAGAAATTTAATGAATATATATTGCAGATTAAACTTTTCTTAAATTTCAAGAATCTTGTAGTCTTTCTCTTTTCATACTTCAGCTGATTTTGCAGAAATCCTTATGCCTGCAAGGGCATCTTGTTAAAATTTCTTTCTTGTCGAATATTTACAGGGAGTTCGTTGTATAACTTTGCCCCAGTATAGGCAAACGACTTTCTTGAGAATTCTAGTTTTATATTCGGTAACTTAAGAAGGCAGCCAGCATTTCTAGTCACTCTATTATGATCGTTGATCCTAAAATATTGTGAAAACGTTTGACATGTTTTACCATCTAGACATTTCCTTGTCATGACACAGGCATTTCGTTTGAACAGGTTTTCAATCGATATTGATTTATCTGTTGAGATACTGTTGTACATTCTTTCCAGCGATTTGAGGTTTTCTTGCTGTTTTTTCGTTAGTACAAGATGAAGATTACTGCAGTAACTGATAATGGGTATGACCATTGCTGTATAGATCCTTTTTGTTGCATGGTTTGGTAGAAGTGGTTTCATTTTCATCACCAGGTTCATCCTCTATGTTAATGCTGAATCAAGTATATTCCCCAAATACGTATATCTTTCAGTTGAATGGAGTGTTACATCACGATATTTAACATCAATCTTTTTTCCTTTTCAATCTCTGTGCAGTTCCAAATAGCATAGATTCACTTTTTCCTTTCTTCATATTTAAGATTAGCTCGTGCTCGAAACAAAACTGCGATAAAAAATCAAGATCTTCGTTGATACAAGGATTCAGCACAACGATGTCACTATTTGCCAGATACAGAACAGTGTCATCAGCATACTTGATAACACTGGAATGGCGTAAAGATTCTGCAAAACTATCGAAAAATACCAAAAACATTAGAGGACCCAGTATAGATCCCTGGGGAACACCTGAAGTTACTGGTTCTTCTTTAGATCTTACACCATCAATGTCAATGATTTGTTTCCTATTAAACAAGTAAGACTTAAACCATTCAAGTTCTTTTCCGGAAATACCATAGGAAAAAAGTTTATCAATAAGAGTTGCATGGTTAATGGTATCAAAAGCACGGCTTAGATCAATGAATACACATGCAACTAGTTTACCATCATTTACATTTTTTCTGATCTCATCACATAAATGTAATGCTGCTTGGTTAGTGGAACGTTTCTTTCTATAGCCAAACTGGCTCTCTGACAAAAGATTGTGGTGTTCCAGATAATCACTGACTTGTGACTGCACGGCCTTTTCAATGATCTTAGAAAGTATAGGAAGTATCGATATTGGTCTAAAGTTTTCTGGTTGATTGTTTGGGCCTGCTTTATGAACAGGTGTTATTCGGGCTTTCTTCCAATGTTCAGGAAATGTTGCAGTTTGTAACGATAGATTGATGACATGAGTAATCATGGGTGAAAGAGAGCTGGCACAGTCCTTAAGCATGGTTGCAGGAAGTTCGTCTAAACCTGAAGCTTTCTTTCTTTTAAGTTTCTTTAACTGCTTTTGGACGAAAACGTTCGAGACATATGCAAAATGAAAAATTGAGCTAGTTTTAGTTTGAGATGGTGAGAGTTTTCTCCATGCGAAATTGACCAGCTTAAATGAATTTTGTTTAAGCTTGTTTACAATACCAGAGAAATAATCTGAGAATTCATGTACCTTTTCTTCTTTGTTCAAATTAGTCGTGATTGATTGACGTTTTGTAGGAAAGACTTTTTTGACGATATTCCAGAATTGTTTTGGTTGATGTTGATGTTCGTTGATTAGATTTTGGTAGTACGTGCTGCGACCTTTGCGTAACATGTTGCTGCATCGATTACGTAAATTTCTAAAGGCCTTCCAATCGTTCTCTAAGTTCGTTTTCCTGGCTTTTCTTAGCATTCGGTCACGATAATCCATTAGGCCCCTTGTAGCTTGGTCTATCCAAGGGCACGGTCTACCTTTAATTCTCTTCTCGATGAATGGTGCATGTCGGTTAAAGATGCGTGACAAAACCCTGTTAAGAATTTCAACAACCCGGTTGACATCCGTTATTTCGTAAAACGATGTCCAGTCTAGTTCATTGATCTCATTTGATACGTTGATAGCATTGTAATTTCGATAATTACGACATCGAATCTGTTTCGGTTGATATTTTATAAAGTTGTTCTTTCTAATGCAACCAACCATGTCATGATCTGAATATGACATTGGAATAACAAAAGACTTTTTAATGTTTATGGAGTTTGAAGCAATTATATCTATCAAACTGGTCGATTCCGAAGTGATACGTGTCGGTTCTTTTATCAACTGTTTCAAACCATTAGCCATTAGAATATTTTTGAATTCTTTACTGTTTCGAAGATTGCTATTGTTTTTACAAAAATTAACATTGCAATCCCCCAGGAAAATTACTTCATTAAATAATATAATTGATTTTGATAAAAGAATCTGCAAATGTTTATTGAAATTTTTTGAGAGATATTTAGAGTCATTTGGTGGCCTGTAAAAAGCAATTATGAGAAAAGATTTGCTTTTTTGTTGTGATATTTCGATAGCAATACTTTCAATATCTGTGTGCTCTAAATCAGGCCTTCTGTTCCAAACAACTGAATTATGAATATAGCAACAAATACCACCACCCTTTCCAGTGAGTCGTGCCTTACTGATAAACAAATAACCATCTACATTAAACAGCATTTCATTTTCATCTGGTGATAAATACGTTTCAGACAAAGTTAGTATATCGATCTCATTTCGGTTTAGCATGTCATGTATTCCTTCAAAGTTGTTTGAAAGACCACGTATATTCAGATGTAATATCTTGAACCCACTTTCCTTCAGTACGTTCAGATCAGTAGGGCCAGGACAAGGCTTAATATCTCCACTTAACAGTAACAACATAAGCAAGAAAATATTTCTCCTTGAGATAAAATCATAACGAAGGATCTTTTTCTTGATGTTATTGTAGAAAAGCATCGTCATAATTTCAGCAGTATCTTCATTTGTTAAATAATTATTCTCGGTATTCAGATTATTGTTCCAAGTAGTATAAGTATAAGTAAAGCCAATGAACAAAATCAAAGCAAGAGTGAAAACTGTACACAAGAACACGTCCGTTCTGCTTACCGCCATGTTGCCATGTAAAAAGCTAGGAAATCTGACACCTTACAAAAAATGACCTTGATTGCTCGTATGCGTGACAATGTGTCTTTCACACATTTTTGTTGTACTTCATTGAAAATAAAAAAGTATATAAGCAAAACAACTGCTTATTATTTGAGATTAAGAAAATAAGAGATTGCTGGCCAAGCAGAGAAACAGAAAAAACAACAACAAATTCGCAAAAGCTTTCGATTTAAAAATCATCATCAGTGCTGATGTAAAAATGAAAAAAATGAAAAAATGAAATTTATCTATTATGGTGAATGATAATTTTTTACATACATGAAAACATAAAAGATCATACGAATATATATGAGTGACAAGACAAGACAAGACTATGAAAGAAATAAAAAATATATGTGTCCATTGCTTTGATAATAAGTGCATTACATTACTAACACAGAATATTAGTGATTAATTCAATTATAAGTAGCACACAAATGCACCTTCACAGACAGAGCAGAGCTATAATAACTATGTCTTATATATATACATTTTTGGAGATGTTTTCTGTTTGGGTGACTATAGATTGAACACACATTGTGACACACACATTGAAAACTCTTCTAAGTTGACGGATGTAACTATATAACAGATTACAAAAAATAACATCAACATTCATTATGGAATGAAATGCATATCATAATGCATCATAGCATACATAGGTCCTTGCTTGGCTTGGAGGTAGCAGAGCTCTAATATCTCCTGGCCAATTTAGTGACACAAAATACAAAATCAGCAATAAGTAGCCAGCAAGGAAACTCAGCAGTATATAATCACAGTATCACTTATAACGATCATAATATTGAGAATTGCATTACTTCTCTGAAGCATTATAAATCCGTGTTTCCAGAAACGTGAACTCCTCTTTATTTTTATGGAGGCCGCACTCACCCTGATAAAGAAGTTGTAATTATCAATCATTAAACAATTCTTAATTAAGCCACAATCAACAAATAGCCTCTATTCCAGCCTTAAGATTAAGGCTTGTGTTTTTAAAGGTATCAGCCTACAACTGGGGACAAAAATTTATGGACGGACGGACGGACGAACACAAATGCTAATGAAAGATCAGCTGCTGCCGCGCTGACCAATTATAAAAAATAGAAAACGACTATAACAGCTACTTACGAAGCAGCCGCTCCATATCTAAAAATACAAAAAAAAATAATAAGCAACAACCAAAAAAGTATATTTTTTAGAGAACCATAGAAATATTTTGCGAAAGGAAATGGACATACCTATATTATTGTTATTATTCAAATTTAGAACTGAAAAGAAAATAAAGATTTAATGAAGCATTTTATAGAATTGTAATCAGTATTCATAAAACAAAATGAAATTATCATAGGTGCTTACATAACGCCGCAACTGCCGCTTGGACATTATTGCCCTGGAGATTATTATTTGCCATCTGAAAAAGTAACGATAATTATATTGTTAAGACTGCTTTTTTCTTGGACATACAGTGACTATGTCATTAACAAGTGATAATACGAACGTTGACTAAAAGTATTGTAGGTGTTAAAGGTACAATATTCCATATGACAACTTGAATGAGATACAGAAAAGCAACATATAACGGCCAATACGTTTAATGCTAATTTAGTCTGTAAAAGAGAAAATATTGGACAATAGTTCAAGTTATATATTCTCAATATATATTAACAATGTATAATCAGATAAATATGAAATTACTTTAAACACTTTTATAGAGAAAAACTGTGGATCAAGTTACTTCTGTGATTATTATACCGACTCCAGGGGAAAAACTCCTGGTTATCCCATGCCAAAGGGGATTGATTAAGTCTATTGTTCCAGAAGAAACCGTATAGATAGGGTGGGGGATGTCACTGAATTATAAACAAAACCACTTGTGAGCATGCAGCCATGTGTAACTTCCTAACTTTCTATTATCTCAATAAACATAGACCAATCTCTCAAGTGCAACGAAATTTCATCTTTCTTTACATTTAGCTGATATGTATTTTCTATTCTACGACTATACGCAAACTCTAAACATATGAAATTAAGTTGTGCTCACAACATGAACTTGTGAAAAAATCTTACTGAATCTACTTTCAATTTGTTAGCAAAGCCTCAAGTTTAGAGGAATATTTTCAAAAGATTTCTTACCCAAGTGTCTCAATCCAAAGCTACACAACATGCAAATTATGTGTAGAGGTTTACGCTTTGTCTCATTGTCTAAAAAAGAAAAGAAAATCTAAGAGAACTGCAGGTACAAAAAATAGTAATGGACTATCAGGTTAAAAAAGGAAAAGAATTGTAAGCAAAACATTCATACCAATTTTTAAAAGAAACCATGCAGTTCAACATGTATGGCCATATGTTACTGTATAACATTGATAAAACTGCCTTTTCAATGACATCAGAATCTCAAAAAAAGAGAATAAATTACAATATGTCACACATACAACGGCTTTTTGCCGCTTTCATACCCTCCTCCACCCGGCTCCATGCCTCTTTCATACCCTCCTCCACCCGGCTTCATGCCGCTTTCATACCCTCCTCCACCCGGCTCCATGTCGCTAATCTAATCTAATGCTATATACTAATCATTTGGCATATTCAATCTAATCTATTTAATGTAAACTAATCTAATTTCTAGGTCATCTAATCTAATGCTATACTCATTCAATTCAATTCAATTCAATGTAATTCAATTCAATGTAATTCATTTCAATGTAATTCATTTCAATGTCATTCATTTCAATGTAATTCATTTCAATGTAAACTGCTTTAATTTCAGTATTATTCAATTCAATGTATACCAATTTCCAGGTAATGTAATGTGATGCCTCCTCATTAACCTTGCGTAAAGTTTCAATTCAAAACATTTAATATCAATTGCACAAATATTTTTGCGAGGTAAAAATATTCATAATACCTGTTGGTAGATTACATTCCTAGTGTAGCATCATTGTCGGTGAGCTTGCGCTTCAAGTCGAGCAGCAACTTGCTCAGGTTGTTCGTTACCTCTTAACGACTGCTGTCGGTGAGCTTGTGATAGGAGTCGAGCAGCAACTTGTTCTGGTTGCTCATTAGCCCGTCGCTGTCTTTGAAGTTGTGCATCCCTCTCCCTTCTCAATTGACCACGAATCTCACTTTGATTTGCACGATATCTACTTTGTCGTTCAGCATTTCTAATGCGACGACGTTGTTGAGGGTCATCAGCAGGGGGTTGTTGTTGTTGTTGCCGTGCATCAACTACATTTCTATCAAATTGTGATCTAGGCAATGCAAACCTTTGAGGGATTCCATAGTCATGATCAGAATTCATAACTCGTTGAGAAAAAACTCAAACAAAAGAACAATCTATACGCAGGAATCTATTCACCACAAAAATAAAAACACAACAGGCCTTGTGCTTTTTGTCAGTTTACCTAGCTAAATAGACAACAATAAACAAAAAAGCAAACACAACTTTCCTTTGTTGTCTTTAGGCAAACGAAATGATCGTATTTCAACTTTCTTCACTTTCTTTTCGCGCGAATATATGAACCAAAAGGGTTCAAAGCAAACCTGATCAGTTTCCAATTGTTGCCATAACATTGAACGGGGGTTAACAATCACTTAAAACCTTATCACTAAAGGTCATTCTTAAGTATTGTGGAAATATTAAGTTATAAATTCACTTATATTACTCATGTACATATATTTCAGTTAAAAATATTACAATTTCATGCAATTATTGCTATTTTTTAGAAGCCAATTTTTTACGTTTATACTCCCTAATTTTCTTCAGATCTCCGCGATTTCTCCGTTGCAGATCCCCGATTTCTTTCGAATCGAAATCTACAATCTTACGTGACTTACAAACAAACGAACAAACAAACAAGCAGAGAATCGGCTATTAATATATAGACTAGACGCCAAGGCGTCGTCGCACGCCGCCAACGATCGACATGCATTTCAGGTAAAACATTTCTTACCGGTTTTTATTTCGAAAATGATCTCTTTATTCAAATCCCGTGTACGCGTATAAAAGTTGTTGTATGTACTGATAAAAAAAACTGACGTCAAATCAATGATACAGTAGAATCTGACGTCATTATAGAGAAAAAAACGTTCTCACCGCTGCGTGGTTTTACACGGACAATATAGGAAATCCTACGTAAAATTTAGTTAAATATATCACTCTCTAAGATAAAAGTGTGACACACAATTGTGAATTAGTATAATAAGACTAGTATTCCGGGTAAAACCTTTTTACCGAACTTAACTTCGAAAAGGATCGTTCAAAATCGCCTTTCCTGTGAACGATCCCCGTGATGAAAATTCCAATTTAGGAATTGGAAACGGAAAATGTAACCATGTTGTAGATCTCGAAAAACTGATCAAAAAAGTGTATGGGATCGTTTCGCTACGAACAATCATTGCAGAGATATGGTCGATCAAAGGTTTTGATGACGTCATATCCGCAGTACCAAATAAAATTTAGGCCCAAATGATGCGTCACCCCATCACGCGTATCGCTGACCCCAAAAAACGTCAGTTATCCCTATTGTTTCTTGAGATATTTCCCCAAAAACGTCGCGTTCGATTGGGGATGCAATGCAATGATTCCCCGTGATCATAAAAAATTGACGTCAAATGATGCCACGTGTTTTTGGAATGATCGTGAAAAAAATTTCTCTCGCATCTACGTGGTTTTACGCGCACATAAGAGGACGATGACCGTAAAAAATAAACAAATATATCACTCTCTAAAATAAAAGTGTGACACACAAATGCGAATTAGTATAATAAGACTAGTATCCCGGGTAAAAACTTTTTACCGAACTTAACTTCAAAAACATTAGGTCAAATCCACCATTCCCGTGTACGTACCCCGTGACGAAAAAATAAATCATAGAATCGCAACTCAAAAACATCCCAGGAGGCGTCGTTCGCCACCCATGTTCAGTATGCGTTGTGTCGCAGAATTTAACTCTTGCAAAAGTTTCTTTTCAGGCATTAATTTTTTAATTCATTTCTTACATTCAGAAAATTTAAAACAGAAACAAATAGCAACATGGCTCAGAATATATATTCATACGCAGAAGAGAAGTAACTTTAATGTAAAAATATGCAATATATAACACAGAACCGTTTACTAAGACATACAAAACCAAACATTGAATAACATTACAAAAATGATACCTTCCAACTTTTTCTTTTGTTCAAAAGTTACTTCTGGACTGCAACCATTAATGAATTTTTGAAATGATATAGTTAGTTCTTCCCAAAACCATCAACATCATGATTAAAACCATGAGTTTCATTTCTTTATGCTTTTTTTATTATTGCCTAAAAGAATAATGTTTCAATTATAATACCGAAAAAAAAAAAGAAACAAAAAAAAAAAAGGAAATTCAAGTACGTATTTATCCTAAAAACAATAACTAAGAAGAAAAATTTACACAAAAGGTAAAAAGTCACAAATAAAATCATAAATTCAAAGTTATATACCTAGGCATAGTACGTAAACGATTACCATAACACAAAATATGCATAAACGCGATAAAATATAAACTTAAGAAAAATACAGCCAACAACACTTATTTTTTGTAAGATAGTTTCATTGCACAGTCATTAAGTAAGTAAATCTTAAGTAACCCTCTCGACATTATAACCCATCATGTGCTTCATTTCTATTTTAACAGATCAAAACATTAAAAAAACATATACAAAAAACCTAATCATGCTATGATGAAATCTAAAGAAAAACAAAACAAAGGAAAAGAAACTTTGAAAATGTATTAACCTTAAAAATAATAATTAAAAACACAAACGTGATGACAGAATTAGTATAGCTGAAAAATTTTTAACATATGAAAACATTCGTGGAGCCATTTTTTATTTCCAGTTCAAAGCTCCTCTCTGCTGGAAAATTCAAAACACAACAGTAAACATCCCTCTTATCCTTTATGTATCCACTAATACTAACAGTGTTTAACTAAATAGATACTATTTTAACTTTACCTTTCAATACCAATTCACATCATCATGATAGTAAACAATATTGATCATGTTCTGTAGCCATTATCAAACACTTCTAAACTCTTTTACTTTCTGTATTTCATACCTGTAAACAAATTAATAACACTCGATTAACTTTCCAGCATACTTTCCTATTGTAAAGACACACTTTCTCTTTGCTTTCTACTGAAATTCCAATACCATTTTTATACAGTGAAAGTCATAAAAATGCTTTCTTCGTAACTTCACTTCATAACTGTGGAGCCATTTTGAATTAAATAAAATAAGGAACAGCAACTTCGTTACCAAAACAAATCATTAACTGCTCGAGGGACATGCATCTTAATGATTTGATCGTTTTAACTCTGTTTTTACTCTCTTTTAACGCTGTATTTACTAAATCCGTTTGACTCATGTACTTACGTATATTACTTTATATCTTTTCCAAACAATTTCTCTCCGAAAAAAGAAGTATAACCATTTTCTTCACCAATGTAAATAAACAGCATCCTTTCTGCAGCCATTTTTAAACAACTTCAACTTCATCTACACTACTCTACTGCTGCACTCCCATAACTATTTGATAACTATAAAAAGAAATACGTAAACAGCTCGTAAAATAAAAATAGACTTTCTTCATCTCGTTCTTCGTTTCGTTTTCCTCTGAAAAAACCTATATATAAAAAACAACATCTGTTTAAAAACTCACCTAAGCATGTGGTTATACCTGTTCTTTTATTAATCTAAAATAAAATCTAAAATACAATAACAATAAAAGTTTAACAATAAATTGATAACTAAAACGTAAACAAACATTTAAATACATTTAAATACTAACTTGTTCTTCTATTAATCAAAAATAACAGTTTTATAATAATACCTTTTGTTCGTTCGATCTTTCTGCAGCTAATTTTTAAAAACTTCACTGCACTTCTTCTGTATATCTAAATATGATTTTTCATTGTAAACAATAAAACGTTTTATAATAATAACAATACCTTCGTGCATACAAACCTGTGTTTCTTCGTCAGTTCTTTCGTCGATTTGCTGCCTAAAACAATCAAATTTAAATTAAAATATTCGTATACAAAAAGAAACACGTCTTCTTTGCGAAGTTTCTTGCTCACGAAATGATCGTTGACAAATTTCGAACGATTAACATTGCATTGCTCGCACTCCTCCAAAGACGCTTTTCGGCTGATTTCCAGTGCGCAAACCAAAAATAACAAAACGGAGGAGCATATACTAATCGCGGAAAATCAAAAAAAGTGTTCTCGCCTCTACGTGGTTTTACGACAAAAAGGGAAAAAATAAGAAGGATTTGACCGTGAAAAAAAAACAAATATGTCACTCTCTAAAATAAAAGTGTGACACACAAATGCGAATTAGTATAATAAGACTAGTATCTCGCGTAAAAGTTTTTTACGGCTATAATTTCGAAAAGGATGTGTCGAAAATAGGTGATCAAAAATTAAATCACAAAATCGTGACTGGAAAGTGTTCCCATGTTGTGGAGCTCGAAAAGCTGATCAAAAAAGTGTATGGGATCGTTTCGCTACGATCAACTGTTGCAGAGATATCGTCGATCAAAGATTTTAATGACGTCATATCCGCAGTACCAAATAAAATTTAGGTCCAAATGTTGCGTCAACTCATCACCCGTATCGCAGACCCCAAAAAACGTCAGTTATCCTTATTGGTTCTCGAGATATTTCCCCAAAAACGTCGCATTCGATTGGGGATGCAATGCAATGGTTGCCCGTGATCATGAAGACATCTGACGTCAAATGCCACGTGCTATTATACTAATCGTGAATGTGTCTTGCGTGGTCGAACTGCCGCTATATGACCACGATTAAGAAGATTTTGACCATTAAAAAAACAAAAACAAAACACTCTCTAAGTTGAATGTGTTACACACATTGCGAATTAGTATATACTAGTATCCCGGGTAAAAACTTTTTACCGAACTTAACTTCGAAAACATTAAGTCAAATCCACCATTCCCGTGTACATACCCCGTGACGAAAAAATAAATCATAGAATCGCAACTCAAAAGTGTATCCATGTTGTAGAGCTCGAAAAGCTGATCAAAAAAGTGTATGGGATCGTTTCGCTACGATCAACCGTTGCAGAGATATCGCTGATGAAAGATTTCGATGACGTCATATCCGCAGTACCAAATAAAATTTAGGCCCAAATGATGCGTCACCCCATCACACCCGTATCGCTGACCCCCAAAAACGTCAGTTATCCCTATTGGTTCTTGAGATATTTCCCCAAAAACGTCGCGTTCGATTGGGGATGCAATGTAATGATTCCCCGTGATCATAAAAAACTGACATCAGATGCCACGTGCTTTTGGAATAATCGTGAAAAAAGTGTCTCTCGAATCTACGTGGTTTTACGCGCACATAAAGAGGGCGATGACCGTAAAAATTAAATAAATATATCACTCTCTAAAATAAAAGTGGTATGCACAATCGCGGATTATTATAATAAGACTAGTATCCCGGGTAAAACCTTTTTACCGAACTTATCTTCGAAAACATTAGGTCAAATCAACCATTCCAAATCCGCAGTACCAAATGAAATTCGGGGCCAAATGTTGCGTCTCCCGTTCACTGGTATCGCGGACCCTAAAAGACGTCAGTTATCCCTATTGGTTCTCGAGATATTTCCCCAAAAACGTCGCGTTCGATTGGGGCTGCAATGCAATGATTCCCCGTGATTTTAAAAAAAACTGACGTCAAATGATGCCACGTGCTTTTGGAATGATCGTGAAAAAAGTGTCTCTCGCATCTACGTGGTTTTACGCGCACATAAGAGGACGATGACCGTAAATTTAAACTAAATATATCACTTTCTAAAATAAAAGTGGTATGCACAACGCGGATTATTATATAGACTAGTATCCCGGGTAAAAACTTTTTACCGAACTTAACTTCGAAAACATTAATTCAAATCCACCATTCCCGTGTACAAACCCCGTGACGAAAAAATAAATCATAGAATCGCAACTCAAAAGTGTATCCATGTTGTAGAGCTCGAAAAACTGATCAAAAAAGTGTATGGGATCGTTTCGCTACAAACAACCATTGCAGAGATATGGTCGATCAAAGGTTTTGATGACCTCATATCCGCAGTACCAAATAAAATTTAGGCCCAAATGATGCGTCACCCCATCACCCGTATCGCTGAACCCAAAAAACGCCAGTTATCCCTATTGGTTCTTGAGATATTTCCCCAAAAACGTCGCGTTCGATTGGGGATGCAATGCAATGATTCCCCGTGATCATAAAAAATTGACGTCAAATGATGCCACGTGCTTTTGGAATGATCGTGAAAAAAGTGTCTCTCGCATCTACGTGGTTTTACGCGCACATAAGAGGACGATGACCGTAAAAATTAAACAAATATGTCACTCTCTAAAATAAAAGTGTGACACACAATTGCGAATTAGTATAATAAGATAGTATCCCGGGTAAAAACTTTTTACCGAACTTATCTTCGAAAACATTCGGTCAAATCCACCATTCCCGTGTACGTACCCCGTGACGAAAAAATAAATCATGGAATCGCAACTCAAGAGTGTACCCATGTTGTAGAGCCTGAAAAACTGATCAAAAAAGTGTATGGGATCGTTTCGCTACGACCAACCATTGCAGAGATATCCTTGATCAAAGACTTTGATGACGTCATTTTCGCAGTACGAAATATAATTTAGACCCAAATGTTGCGTCACCCACTCGCCCGTATCGCAGACCCTAAAAAACGTCAGTTATCCCTATTGGTTCTCGAGATATTTCCCCAAAAACGTCATGTTCGATTGGGGATGCAATGCAATGATTCCCCGTGATCATCATAAAAAAACTGACGTCAAATGATGCCACGTGCTTTTGGAATGATCGTGAAAAAAGTGTCTCTCGCTTCTACGTGGTTTTACGGGCACATAAGAGGACAATGACCATAAAAATTAAACAAATATATCACTCTCTAAAATAAAAGTGGTATGCACAACGCGAATTAGTATATATAGACTAGTATCCCGGGTAAAAACTTTTTACCGAACTTTACTTCGAAAAGATTAGGTCAAATCCATTATTTCCGTGTACGTACCCCGTGACGAAAAAATAAATCATAGAATCGCAACTCAAAAGTGTACCCATGTTGTAGAGCTCTAAAAACTGATCAAAAAAATGCATGGGATCGTTTCGCTACGATCAACCGTTGCACAGATATCGTCAATCAAAGATATTGATGACGTCATAGCCGCAGTACCAAATAAAATTTGGGCCCAAATGTTGTGTCACCCGGTCACCCGTATCGCGGACCCTAAAAAACGTCAGTTTTCCCTATTGGTTCTCGAGATATTTCCCCAAAAACGTCGCGTTCGATTGGGGATGCAATGCAATGATCCCCCGTGATCATAAAAAAAACTGACGTCAAATGATGCCACGTGCTTTTGAAATAATCGTGAAAAAGTGTCTCTCGCTCTACGTGGTTTTACGCGCACGTAAGAGAACGATGACCGTAAATTAAAACTAAATATATCACTCTCTAAAATAAAAGTGTGACACATAAATGCGAATAAGTATAATAAGACTAGTATCCCGGGTAAAACCTTTTTACCGAACTTAACTTTGAAAACATTAGGTCAAATCTGTCATTAATGTGGTACGTACGCGTCACTCGCCACCCATGTTCAGTATGCGTTGTGTCACAGAATTTAACTCGTGTAAAAGTTTCTTTTCAGGCATTAATTTGTTATTACCTTCAGAAGATTAAAAACAGAAACAAATAGCAACATGGCTCAGAATAATATATTTATACGCAGAAGAGAAGTAACTTTAATGTAAAAAAAATGGCAATATATAACACAGAACTGTTTACCCAGACATACGAAACCAAACATTGAATAACATTACAAAATGTGAATTGAAAACAAATTGATACCTTCCAACTGTGTTTCTTTCGTGTGGAAGTTACATTATACAGCAACCATTAATGAATTTTTGAAATGATATATAGTCTGTTCTTCCCAAAACCATCAACGTCATGATTAAAACCATGAGTTTCATTTCTTTATGCTTTTTTTTTATTATTACCTAAAAAATTAATACTTGAATTGTAATACCGAAAACCTAATCATGCTATAAGAATATTGAAATAAACAACAAAGTTATATACCCAGGTACGTAAACGATTACCATAACACAAAATAATGCATAAACATTTCATTGCACAGTAATAACTAATGAACTTCTTAAATACATAATCCATTCACATCTACCTTATGAATAATAATTAAAAACACAAACGTAATGACAGAATTTATATATCTAAAGAGTTTATAAAAAATTGAAAACAACCACATTTTTAATCTGAGTTAAAATCTCCTCTGGCTAATTCACAACAGTTAAACAACCCTTTATTCTTATTTATCCAGCATACCAACTGTGTTATAACTAAATAGATTTATACTATTTTAACTTTAGCTGAACTTCAAACAAAATGGGATACCTTTCACTGCCAATTCACATGTTAGTAAACTAAACAGCATTGATCATCTTCTGTAGACATTTTCAAACACTTCTAAACTCTTTACTTCTATATTCATACCTGTAAACAAATTACTAATACTTTATTTACTTTCCAGCACAAACATACATAGGTATTTATAAAACATTTTCGCTACCATTTTTTTAAGTGAAATACATAAAACTGCTCTCTTCGTTTGGAAAAACTGCTAAACTTTCTGTATTTTCCAGTAGATTTTGTACTTTTTGGCAGGCAGACAAAAGCATCAAGCATCGATATAAATTAGATACAATAGATACAATCAGACAGCATAACACATTCCCCACTTCCACAGCGTCATGAGAAATAAAAACATTCATAGCTGTAGGACCATTTTTAATGTAATAATAGCGCGCGTTACCAAAACAAATTTCTCTCGGCTTCCTTTTCATCCAACAGCATATACACATACTAAACGACAGAATAACTGAGACATCCACTCAAAGCTAAATCAATTAATCTTTCAAAACTAAATTAAAACCATTCCTTACTGTGTAAATAAACATGAAACTGCATTTCTCCACTGCACTTTCTTCTGTATAGCGATATTTGATAACTAAAACGTAAACAAACATTTAAAAACCTGTTCTTTTATTAATCTAAAATATTAAACAATAAAAGTCTTATCGTTCTGCACAGCCAATTTTTCAAAACTTCACTGCACTTCTTCTGTATAAAAGTTTTATAATAATACCTTTTGTTCGTTCGATCTTTCTGCAGCTAATTTTTAAAAACTTCACTGCACTTCTTCTGTATATCTAAATATGATTTTTCATTGTAAACAAACAACTAACTCACTTACACGTGCTACCCGATAATAAAACGTTTTAAAATAATAACAATACCTTCGTGCATACAAACCTGTGTTTCTTCGTCAGTTCTTTCGTCGATTTGCTGCCTAAAACAATCAAATTTGAATTAAAATATTCGTATACAAAAAGAAACACGTCTTCTTCGCGAAGTTTCTTGCTCACGAAATGATCGTTGACAAATTTCGAACGATTAACATTGCATTGCTCGCACTCCTCCAAAGACGTTTTTCGGCTGATTTCCAGTGCGCAAACCAAAAATAACAAAACGGAGGAGCATATACTAATCGCGGAAAATCAAAAAAAGTGTTCTTGCCTCTACGTGGTTTTACGACAAAAAGGGAAAAAATAAGAAGGATTTGACCGTGAAAAAAAAACAAATATGTCACTCTCTAAAATAAAAGTGTGACACACAATCGCGAATTAGTATAACAAGATAGTATCTCGCGTAAAAGTTTTTTACGGCTATAATTTCGAAAAAGATGTGTCGAAAATAGGTGACAAAAACTTAAATCACAAAATCGTGACTGGAAAGTGTTGTCATGTTGTAGAGCTCGAAAAGCTGATCAAAAAAGTGTATGGGATCGTTTCGCTACGATCAACCGTTGCAGAGATATCGTCGATCAAAGGTTTTGATGACGTCATAGCCGCAGTACCGAATAAAATTTAGGCCCAAATGTTGCGTCAGCCCGTCACCCGTATATAGGCTAGTCTATGTAGAAACAGCCGGTTCTCCGTTTGTCTGTCGCGCAAAATGGTAGATTAAATTGTAGAGTGATTTTTTTTTTTTTTTTTTTTTTTTTTTTTGTTAAATATTTGTTATGGCTATACAATAAACACCATCCAGACAAAAAACTCGCAGTTACTGCATAAAATACAGTTCATCTAACAATTTGAGGCCATCCCATATATGGTAAAGTAACTGTAGAGTGATTATTTTATTTTATTTTATTTTATTTCGTGCGACGTCAGTGTGAAACCACCCTATTGAGACCCAAATAGAACGTGACGTTTAGGGAAAATTATCTGGGTAACCAATGGGGTCAACTGACGTTCTTTGGGGTCTGCGATACAGGCGATGGGCTGACGACAAATTTTGGTCTAACTTTTGAGGGGACGGGGCTTTATGACGTCATCAATATTTTTGGTCAACGATATCTCCGTAACGGTTGGTTGCAACGGAACGATCCCATACATTTTTTTGATCAGCTTTTCGAGCTCTACAACATAGGTACACTTTCAGTTGCCAATTCCATAATTTTATTTTTCCTGAAGTCAACGCAGGCTAAACATGGGCGGCGAGTGACGCCACCTTGGTGGCTAGTCTATATATTAATAACCGATTCTCTGTCTGTCTGACACGCAAAATGGTAGATTGGGCTACGAGAGAGATTAGTTCATTTCTGGTACGCGACGTCAGTTTGAAGTCAATGCATTGCATTCCCAATCGAACACAACATTTAGGGAAAATTATCTCGGTAACCAATAGGGATAACTGATGTTTTTGGGGGTCCTCGATACAGGCAATGGAGTGACGCAAAGTTTGGGTCGAATTATTTAAAGGGATGGGTCTGTGACTTCATCAAAACTTTTGATCTACCATATCTCTGTAACGGTTGGTCGTAGTATCCTATACATTATTTTGATCAGTTTTTCGAGCTCTACAACATGGGTACACTTATCATACCAATTCCTAAATTTTATTTTTCCTGAACTCTACGCAGGCTGAACCATGGACGACGAACGACGCCGCCTTGGCGCCTATATATTAATAGCCGACTCTCTGTCTGCTTGTTGGTCTGTCACGCAAAATGGTAGATTGAGTTGTAACAGTGATTATTTGATTTGATTTTGTGCGACGTCAGTGTGAAACCATTGTATTGAGGCCCTAATGGAATGCGACGGTTAGGGAAAATTTTCTCTGTAACCAGTTAGGGACATTCGTAAACTCGACGTGCCTGTTACACGAAAAAAATCAATTACTTGTGGGAATTTTTTAAAAACTGTCTACTAAAACGGTACTTCAGACATTTAAAGCCTTTGTTGTATCAAAAAAAACATCATTACTTTCCACGCTTACTTCAAGTATTCATATGAAGTTTCAAAGGACTTTGTAGGGAAAAATTCAGAAACAACTCTACTAAGTTGTATACAATTCCCTACAAATCTATAGAAAAGTAGTTTCGTGTAAACGGAACATGATTTTTCCGAATCCCGCTAATAGCGATAACTGACGTTTTTTGGGCTCCACGATATTGGCCATGGGGTGATTTAGGCAAAATGTTTGGGGACGGTTTTCTATGACGTCATCAAAACTTTTGATCGACGATATGTTCGAAACGGTTTGTCATAGACATATGATCCTATACATTTTCTTGCTCAGAATCTCGAGCTCTACAAGATGGTAACACTTTCCACTGTCAATTCCTTAATTCCATTTTTCGTGAACCAAACGAAGGCTGACGAAGGACATGGGCGGCTATTTTATTTTATTTATAATCTACTTATACTAATTCGCAATGTGTGTAAAACATTTAACTTAGAGAGTGTTTTGTTTTTGTTTTTTTAATGGTCAAAATCTTCTTAATTGTGGTCATATAGCGGCAGTCCGGCCACGCAAGACACATTCACGATTAGTATAATAGCACGTGGCATCATTTGACGTCAGATGTTTTATGTTTTATGCATCCCCAATCGAACGCGACGTTTTTCGGGGAAATATCTTGAGAACCAATAGGGATAACTGACGTTTTTTGGGTTCAGCGATACGGGTGATGGGGTGACGCATCATTTGGGCCTAAATTTTATTTGGTACTGCGGATATGACGTCATCACAATCTTTGACCGATGATATCTCTGCAACGGTTGGTCGTAGCGAAACGATCCCATACATTTTTTTGCTCAGTTTTTCAAGCTCTACAACACGGGTACACTTTTGAGTTGCGATTCCATGATTTATTTTTTCGTCACGGGGTACATACACGGGAACGCGTCGTATTTCTGCAGATTCCTTTCGAAATTAGAGTCGTAAAAAACTTTTAGGCGAGATACTAGTCTATATATACTAATCCTCGTTGTGCATACCACTTTTATTTTAGAGAGTGTTTTGTTTTTGTTTTTTTAATGGTCAAAATCTTCTTAATCGTGGTCATATAGCTGCAGTTAGACAAAAAATAAAATTAAGGAGTTAGCAATAATAAGTATACTCATGTTTTAGAGCTCTGAAAACTGATCAAAAAAAGGTCACATTCGATGGGGATGCAATGCAGTGGTTTTGAACTGGCGTCGGGCACAAGAAAAGAAATAATGTCTCTCACAACTCAATCTACTATTTTGCGTGAAAAACAGACAGACAAACAAACAGACAGAGAATCGGCATTTAATATATAGACTAGCCGAAAAGGTTTCGTCACTCGCCACCCATATGTTTAGCATTTGTCCAGTTAACGAAAAATAAAATGAAGAATTGGCAGTGATACGTGTGTCCATATTGTAGAGCTCGAAAAACTTATCAAAAAAATGTATGGTATCGTTCAGCTACGACCAACCGTTACAGAGATATCGTTGATCAAATATTTTGATGAAGTCGCAGAGACCCTCCCCCTAAAAAATTCGACCCAAATTTTTCGTCATACTATCGCCTGTAACGTCAGTTATCCCTATTGGTCGCCGAGATTATTTTTCCTAAACGTCGCGTTTTATTTGGGTCTCCATGGGATGGCTTGACACTGATGTCTCGCAAAAAAGATAAGAAACAACTTCTCTCACAACCAAACCTACCATTTTGCGTGACAGACAAACAGACAGACAGACGGCCATTAATTTATAGACTCGCCGGCCATGCTCAGCCTGCGTTGTGTCACCACCTGCTCCAAATTATTGCACTTAAAACCAGCAATAGGACTTCTTTTGCTGCTGGCTTTATCGCTTAATAAAGCTCGTTTACACGTAAAGAGAAATACGTTCCTGGTGTTTCAAATCTTGCATTTTCTTCACTCAGCCGTTTCTTGCTTTACACAATGCATTCAGAACGTGAAATTCACGTGTTTTTTATTTACGATTTTAAACCAACAAATATCAGTTTAACAATACACTCAAAACGCAGAGAGAAAAAACTTTTCAACTTATTATTAGCTTTTGTTTTACGCGCTTTAACATGGGTGCTGTCAGAAGTAGGTGAAAAAATGGTTTTTCTTAAAAAGATCACACGGGAGGAGAAAAAAATGCACGTGCTAAATGAATTAATAAAAAACGTTCGATCAGATTGAAATAGATTAAAAGAAATCGATTAAAAGAAATTAAGACAACTATTAAGACAAAAGCAAAAAAATATTTTGTTTGATGATACTCTTTTTTTTACCTATCGGTTTTTAAACATTTTGATTGCTCGAGAAAAAGTTCACCCGTCTCAGACAGTCAGGCAAGCGTTAGGATACGCTGGCAAACCGAACATGCTCCCACTTTCTGCCACTGCTGCTTTTTGTCCAAAATGTTTAATCAGTTAGTTTCTTTGTATTTAGTTGATGTACTGTCTTCAAAACTAACAATAATTTTACAAACAAAACGTTATCTCTATTGGTTCACCAGCCAAAAAAAGTCACGTTCGATTGGGGTTGCAATGAATTCGTTTTGAACTCACGTCGCACACAAAAAAAGAAATAATTTCGCTCACAACTCAATCTACCATTTTTCGTGACTTACAAAAAAACAAACAAACGGAGAATCGGCTATTAATAGACAAGAGACTGTGCAGCCGTTAATAGAACAGTTATCACCAGGCATGTTGATAATCTTTTGGGATATCTTCAACACAAAATCCAAATTACACACACATGTTCACGCAAAATGTGCAATTTTTGAAAATCTATGCACGAAGAAGACTGACCTCCAGTTAAGAGTAGCGAACAATAGCAAAAACAATAACACGCTTTGAGTGGCCAGACTATCTCTTTTCTTATGACTATGAATAAACCTCATATTTCCTTAAAAACGGCTCGTACAACTTGTGTTCAGCCAGAGGCAGATTCAAAATCAAATAACAAATATCAGTTTAAACAAATGGTTCCAAAAAACCCAAATTTCGTCCCAAACGATGTGCTATTTATTTACTTTTTAAAACCAATCGTTGTTTACTTTAACATTTACACTCAAAACGTAGAGAGAAAAAACTTGAACTTATTATTAGAATCGGCTATTAATATAAAGACTAGCCGCCAAGGCGGCGTCGCTCGCCGCCCATGTGCACCTGCTCTGTGTCACCCCGGAGACCCCAATAAACCATAGTCACAAGAAAGAGATAGTCTGGTGATACGGCCCGACAGAATTGTTTTTCCGATTATGTTTGTTTTCTTCTTACGGACTGAGCGTGCATGCACTCTGTTTTCCAAAATGGCTGCGATCGGAGAGTAATTCCTTCAAGTTGATGATTTAGATGCTGTAATCGAAGCTATCGACGACGATATATTTGAAAATGATGCCGAAATTGAATCTCAACTGGTTAATGTATTCGCTGATAGTAACTTGGAATGTACTGCTGTTCAGTTTTCTTGTACTTACTGTGATAAACTTTAAGACCAAAACAGGCCTTTCAAGATATGTTCGTGCTAAGCATCAAGAATCTTCATCCTTAAGTGATCACTCAAAAGAGAAATCACCTGAGGAAATTCTTCATCCATTACGTTTCAAGCAGTTTATGCAACAAAGTGCAACAAAACTTGCTTCTGACAAATGCTACTCTGAGAAAAAGCGACAAGAGTTTTCATCTTATTTGGTTTCTAACGAAGATGCTGTATACTCTTACCAATTTGTTCGCGAATTGATTGATGGATTTAATGGTGACATTGAAAAGTTTTATCCATTGTTTTATAATTGTGTATCGACTAAAGGGAATACTTTTAAAAAATTTGTCCAATACATCTTCCAGAATTCTTGGGTTTGAAACAGTAAATTATGTTGTTGCACATTTGACTGGCTCATCAGGCAAAGATAGCAGTGTCGAATTTAAGGACATTTCTTTTACTAACAAAGAAAAAGATATAATAAAGTATTTGTGTGGTTATGTTTTTGGAACAGTATATCGTCGTAACTGCAGGTCACAGTTGACTAGAAGTATGCTTGCTCAACAAAGTTTAAGTATTCTACTTGCTGTTGAAAGTTTAATGAACGACGAAAAAGAAGACCATTTGACCAAAGTAAAAGATAGAGGAGGCTTATGGAGTGTTACAAATACTGTATACTCAATTTTTGCTACTGTCGAATCCACTTTCCGTCAGTCGACTGCTGGTTGTCAAAGAAAAATTGACAGTAACAAAATGGTGGGTGAACTCCTGGAAACCACAACTGTTTTGTTGAATTTCAATAAGTTACGTACAGAAGCTTCTGAAAAAGTTAGTAAGGAGGTCAGTCTTAATTTATTGGAGTATCTAATAACCCTTTATATTCGTGTAAGGACGTTTTCATTAGTTAAAGACAAAAGAGAAGAGCATTACATTAAATCCAAAAGGAAGAAATCAAGATCACTTCGTACAGAAATCAAGAAAGCTTCGAGTAGTGAACAAATGCACTGATGACCAAGAAATTAATCCTGTCAAAAAGGCTTTTTTTTTAAAAGCCACACATTAAATAAAAAACATTATTTGGTCACCAATCATTATTTTATCACCAATCAAAGGAAAACTACAAGAATTCAAATATGACTATAAAGGTAAGGGAAATATTTCTAACTAATTTCTTAAATTTATTTTATTTATTTTATTTTATTTTATTTTATTTTTATTTATTTTCCCAATTACACACAAAAATTTCAGAAGTTATATACAAAAGTTCTCAATGCTTTCATTGGCATTGCTTATTTTAAGAGCGAATTTCCCATGATTCTACAAATCTGAGTTAATGCTATTCAATTGCAAAAAATTCCTGAAAGTACTTTATCATCTGTTATAAATCCGGAATTAAATGATTATCAATTTTAAAAAAAGAACAATAATATTTCGTACTTACCAAGTATTTCTTTCTTGAGATAAAACATAACCATATTGCCAATTCTAATGTTTTTTAACATTTGTAGCTATAAGAATAGCTGTTTTGACAGGATTATAGTCACTGTCCGGGACTTTCTTGCAATAACCTATTTTGTTCTAGTACGACAAGGCACAGTCTCAACATCAAGCTTAGCAAATTGGGAATTACTTTCACAGTTACCGGCAATTGACCTAAAGAGTTTTGTGGTACGTATAGTGTTATCATTGTAACCAAAATTACGAAGTGTTGGATTGTCTTTGCGGTGACCCATTGCCGTCTGACGACCAAAAGAGTTTTCAAGTGGGTCCTGACAAAGTCTTTCAGTTAAGACATATGGAATACCTGATTGAAGCAAAAATTGAATGAGTTCAACAGTAGAATGGACAGTAATTTCCAAACCCTCATAAGTTTGCCATGAGATGAACATGTGCACTGAAGTTACCAGGTCGTGCTTCAAATGATTGTTTGCCAATCTTCAAAATATTTTAGAAAAGTATCTAAGAGCCAGGTGAAACGTTCATCATCTACAGCTTCAAATGGTTTTAAAAATGGTTTTATCTTGGTCACACACTCGGTAGTATTTTTCACATTCATTCAATCAAAGAATTTGTCTAACATGCAACAATAAATGGCGGTTTCAATTGCTTCTGGTGGCCCATATGTTACAAGCGCTTGATACACAGATTCACTCAACACTTGAGCTGCTAGGCGGACATTCATAACAGAAAAACAGGTAAGATTGATGTGATTATTAGTAATTTTTGGAACCAAATGAAGTCCACAATCCAAGTCATTATAAAACAGCTTAGAAATGTGATTCCAAGTGAGATATTTACCATTCTTCACATACTTCTAGTACCTCTTTCTGCAAGCGAATTTCTCAGACAGTTGCGAGCTGTTTTGATTAAGTGAGGTGGATTAGAGATGAAATAAATATATCTCTCTTCTTCAGCCATAACATTCAAGGTACGGTAAACAACACCAGCATCAGGACCATCTTAATGTTGATTCATGTGTAAATGCATCCGATACATTTTGCAATTTGATGAAACACCATCACTAGTCACCCCAACAACTTTAATTCCTACATTCTCTTCAGGAATGCTGACTGCTTTCAAAAACAAAGTGAATAACTGTACAGAATCAGCAGTGGTTGTTGCAAAATTTGCAAATGAAAACTTTAATGGATTGACAATACTCCTAACCAGGAAAACTAACACATGTGAAGCAATTTCATCTGTCTTTTTCAATGTAGCATAATTAAGTTCGGTATCACCCAAGTCAACATAACCAATCAAGTCATTTGTAAATTTGTCCCACACTAGATTTTCTTGGACTTTCATCTCATCCATGAGAATGATGCCATATTTCTCAACGGATTCAAATTTACTGACACAAAGCTCCTGACCCATCTTTTCATTGAAACCGTGTTTAGGACGAATGTAGTTTTTGTAATCTCTTAGGCGTCTTTGACTTGGAAGAATGAGGGAACCACTATTTGTCTTTTCATCATAATGTATTTCATCATACATAGCTGGAGACTTAGCAGCCAATCCTAATCAACACCGAATTACCATTGGGTGATATCGGACACCTGTTTTTGATGATGATAGGTATTTTTGTTGTTCCTCCCAAAACATTTTCATGAAAGGATTAATAGATTTCTTGTCAGCCCCAGCCATAATTTTAATAAGATCATCACCAAGATTTCTATCTACTTCCAGAGACTTTGACTTGATTTCAAGTTGCAATTTATTTATTTCATCCCTCAGCTGCTTGTTTTCTAATCTGTAATTCTGTAAGCTTTACTCTCTCAGGAGATGTGAGAGAAATTGGTGCTTTTAGTTTTGCTGGTACAGTTTACTTGGATCTTTTCCTTTTCAAGCTTAACTTTTCTTTAGATTCAGCAGAAGTACAGGCATTGCACTTTTCAAGTTGACTATCAATTAACATCAAGTAAGATGAAGATCTATACCATATGGTTTGGTGAAGAGGATGACTATGGCTTACATTAGCAGAAAATAACTTTGGAACAGCATGCTCAATACAACTACCATTTAACTCACTTGATAAACCAGGGCATATTTTGTAACTTTTTATGAAGTTTAGCAATTGCGATAAATAAACATTCTTTAGTGATGATTGATTAGCTGTGTACAATGGATGCACTGACGAAATACTCCAAAACAGGACTTGAATGGCATAACTTAATTTCGTGATATGTAATTCATGCTTGGGTACCATATGAATAGAATCAAAATAGCAAATAGATACTGCATTCTCCTCTTGATAACTTATTTGCCAATCAGGGATTTTCAATTTTTCTAACCTTGAGGAAAATTCCAAAAATGATTTGTAACACTCCTTCTCTTTGGTTATATTGGCTACATCGGACAAAAATTCTTCTTTTTTATGCTGAATTCGTAAGGCAGGATCACGAAGATGAGAGGTGGTGATGCATGATGATGTAGGAATACTTTTAACTGGCAGATTTAGAGTTGGGATGGCCATTGGGTTTAAAGTACGTTTGTTATCGTGAGTTGCATAAGAATCCTCAGTAAAATAACGTTGACATATAAATAAACAGCTTTTATTGATCAGTCTTTCGTAATGATATTTATGAGTTCATTTCTCCATTCGGTTTCAAACTCTCCATTACCAGATGGAACTTTAAAAAGTGAAATTCCCTTATACTTAACCTTACGAGAGACTGTGCAGCCGTAAATAGAACAGTTATCACCAGGCATGTTGATAATCTTCTGAGATATCTTCAACACAAAATCCAAATTACACACACATGTTCACGCAAAATGTGCAATTTTTGAAAATCTATGCGCGAAGAAGACTGAAATCCAGTTAAGAGTAGCGAACAATAGCAAAAACAATAACACGCTTTGAGTGGCCAGACTATCTCTTTTCTTATGACTATGAATAAACCACATATTTCCTTAAAAACGGCTCGTACAACTTGTGCTCAGCCAGAGGCAGATTCAAAATCAAATAACAAATATCAGTTTAAACAAATGGTTCCATAAAACCCAAATTTCGTCCCAAATGATGTGCTATTTATTTACTTTTTAAAACTAATCGTTTTTCACTTTAACATTTACACTCAAAACGTAGAGAGGAAAAACTTGAACTTATTATTAGCTTTTGCTTTTAAAAAGTTACGCGCTCTAACATGGGTGCTATCAAACAGGGCGAAAATGGTTTCTCTTCTTAAAAATATCACAAGGGAGGAGAAAGAATGGCATGTGCTAAATGAATAAACTGAATAAAAGAAACGTTCGATCAGAAGCGCTTAACAATTAAAAGAAATGAAATTATTAAAAGAAAAGCAAAAAAATATATTTTGTTTCATGATACTCTTTTTTTTACCTATCGGTTTTTAAACATTTTGATTGCTCAAAAAAAGTTCACCCGTCTCAGACAGTCAGGCAAGCGTTAGGATACACTGGCAAACCGAACATGCTCCCACTTTCTGCCACTGCTGCTTTTTGTCCAAAATGTTTAATCAGTTAGTTTCTTTGTATTTAGTTGATGTATTGTTTTCAAAGCCAAGTCAACGTTGGCCCTTGGAATATAAAACTAACAATAATAATAAAAACAAAACGTTATCTCTATTGGTTCACCAGCCAAAAATAGTCACGTTCGATTGGAGTTGCAATGTATTTGTTTCGAACTCACGTTGCACACAAAAAAAGAAATAATTTCGCTCACAACTCAATCTAGCATTTTGCGTGAATTACAAACAAACAGACAGACAGACGGAGAATCGGTTATGCTTAAAAAATGCATAACTTCACGAAACTTACTTGTTTCGTACTGAAATTTTAAACAAGCGTTCCACTTCAACTAAAAAAACTGCTCCCAAAAAACTGTTACTGTATCTTTCTAAAACGTTTAGCATTGAGTCCCCTAATTCATGTTGCGTTTGTTTTTTTTTACCCACTCCGTATAACTTATTTTTTTAATTTTATTAGAAAGTTTTTGCAACATCTAACAAATTATGCTCTTTAGTGATGACTGGGCCTATTGCAGGTCATTTTTTTCAGTACATTGTTATTGAATAAGACACGCCTTTTAGCTAATGCTAAGCTGTCATAGTTAAATAATTAAATTATCTTTTGTTGTATTTTCCTCCTGTTATGTGGTCTTGTTCGTAACATTTTAATTCTTGTTGTCATTAGTAATGAACCTCACATAAGCTTGTGGAAGTAAGAATATGCATTATCAAAATTTTAACCTTCGTTTTTGTTTAGTCATAACATATTCTGTTTGATTTTGTATTTCAAAGCATGAATTATTCATTGTTTATTTGAAAAAAATTCAGCACATAGGAAATAAACTTGGTAAAAATTTCATTAGTCTCAAGTATAAAATGAGGTTTGATTCTGCATAACACAAAGTTGCTTTAAAGATGTCATATAAAGACCTTTTACTATCATCTTTGCTTGTGATTGTATTGACGCTTGTTGCCTTGACTGAAGGTTTATATGATGCATCCAAAACTACAAAAGGTAGCACACAGTCTCTGAAAAGTTTGGTACGACAATGGAACGAAGCTGATCATAGGAACGAAATCAAAACTTCAGCTTTTCCAGAAAACCATTTTAAAATCTATCCATATAATGGAAAATCATTGTCACGTAGAAGATTGGAGAAAAAGTTGTTCAAAAAAATGCAAGAGGATGTTTTTGGTATACTAGCTGAACCAACAAATCATATTAACGATTTCCCTGTGAAGCAACGTCGCATCAAATTGGAAATAAGTCCCATTCTTCTTCCAGGTGGGTTTGAAGCTGGCAAAGATTACACAGGGTGTTGCTGGATCGATTCCGATTTGGATGGAACACATAAACGCCAATTTAATCTCTCCAATTTCAAATTTCGCTTATTGAAAAAACCCCGAGAACATTAACATAAAAGACATTGTTGTAGCTTATATGCTAAGAATTGTGAATGACTGTTTTGGATATGAAGTTTATCGACTTCACAAAAACCTTGATTTTTGAATTAAGTCAAACAACTGTCTTTAATTCAATCAATTTTTTCATTTTGCTAGCTTTAATGAAGATCATGGCTTGGATTTTATATAAAAAAATTATTTACATTACATTATCATATCCATATGCTCATTGTAAAGCTCTCTGGTTATGAAGTGATATTTAAAAAGGGAAGACCGGCATATTCTCTTATTTTCAGTGTAGAATCTAAAGGTAAATTTTAAAATTTTAGACCATAAAGCGTTTAAGTTCATTCGTAATTTGTGAGACAGTATTAAAAATAGTCTAAATAATTCATTTTCTTGTCAATATTACATTGTTATTTGATTGGCTAAAAGTTCTGATTACACTGTCTCTGCCACAACCACCAATTACCACATCTGTCATTTTATTTTTCATCCTAATGATCAAGACACATCAGTAAAGGCTATTTTGAGCAGCAAATCATTAGAAATACTGTTGTCATCAGTTTTAAGCAATGTGGGTGGGGTGAGAGGTTATTAGGTGACACAATTACTGACGTCATCAACCTTCACAATTTTCAAACCCTTAATTTTTCTAATTAAGCAAACGTTTTGTTGTTGTTGTTGTTGTAATGAACTTCTATTGTGTTCAAAAATACCTTGGTTTGGAGGGTTTCTTTCCAAAAGATGACGTCAACTTAGGAGGAGGGGTAGAGCAAAGTTAAAACAAGTTGATGGAGGTGGGAGGTTGTCAAAACTCTTGAAAAAATGGTTGACGTCATTTCTCGTGAACAATCCCTATAATTTTGTTCTTATTTTTTTGGCCCAATCTGAGCTCTGTCATATTTGCAAATATCATTTTGGATGCAGGAATTTCTATATTAACAACAGACATTGATGTATTCTATAGAACAGCAAAAAAACTAATAACTAGCTACTCTTGGTAACATCAGCCAACAAACCTGATCAGCTATAAAAAGGTTATTCCATTCAAAATCGGACAACCTATAGTTTCTTCAGCTAAATCTACCTCTTGATGATTTATCTCAGTTGGAAAAAACACAAAACTTATATATTGGACTAGATTTAACTCTTCGTCAAGTTCCTTTGATTAGGTCAATTCTTTTTTTAGGTCAAACTCGTTATTTCTTTTATGGCCTTTGTGTATTTACATCTTTTTACGTCATTTATTTCCGTCATAATGATATATCTTATGCTATCCTGAAATGGCTTTTAACGTGGTCACTCAAGATACTTTCAGATGAAGTGGTCTCTTGCTTAGGGATTGTTCACAAATAACATCAACCATTTATTCAAGATTTTTGACACCCCTTCCCCCTCCATCAACCTGTGTCAACTTTACTCTACCCCTCCCACTTAGTTGACGTCAACTTTTGGAAAGAGCCCCCTAAGTCAAGGTATTCATACATATTTTTGAAATTTATTACAACAACAACAAAACGTTTGCTTAATTAGAAAAATCAAGGGTTTGAAAATTGAGAATGTTGATTTCAACATAAAGTTATCTACCTCTCTTTCTCCCCCGTCAACCACGTTAAGTTTAGCATAACCATCCCCTTTCCCTAATGGTTGAAGTCATTTCCAAACAATTGATGTATGAAAAACATTTCTTGACACTTTTTCTCGCTTGAATTTCTAGATTTCGAATCTTTGTCTGGAATGTTTTTGAAGCATTTCTATCAATTCAGTCGGTATAGTCTTCCTGCCACCTAATGTGAGGAGGTCCATGTGACAACTTAAACGGTATGGAAACAAGAAAATAAAAAGTCTTACATGCTTACAGAATCCTCGATCTTTCAAATATTTTTGTAAGACTTTCCTGCAAAAAGTTCGATGAACTCGATTTGTCGCACGAATGAAAGTTAAAAACACATCTTTCTCAGTCCTTCAAATATCTTTATATGGTTAATTAAGACATCTTACAGTAACAACTACAGTGTGTATCAAAAAATTGGAGTAGTATTGACGAATTTCCTTTTTCTTTTTACTTGTCAAGCGTTGTCATTTAAAATACTTGACATACTTGACATACTTGAGAGTTCTTAGGCATTATTAAGGCCTGGTTCAGACCTGACAATTACGACTATCAAGACGATTAAAATTTAGTGTAATCATCGTAATCGTCTAATGTGAACACTTTTGTAATCGTGGTAATCGTCACAAACGCCTGGCGTTTACGACGACAAAATATCAAAAAATTTTATTGTTTTAAGATTGTGACGGTACGTGCTTCAAGTTTTACAAAGAAGTTCAAACTTAACAAGGGAAAGAAGTATCCTGTGTTTGAAACAATTTTGAAATTAGTATTTTAAGATACTTGAGAGTGTTCAGACCTGGCGATTGGCGATTACGACGATTGATATTTTTTCAAAGAAAATTTTCGAGTCTGAATCGTCTAAAAACGCTATTTCGAGGGTAAAAAAATGAAGTGGAAACTTCAATTTCTTTTGAATAAAAACAAACTACAAATCGTAATAACTTGAATATAGATGGTTCGATGTTGTCTTTCATATTTTCCTCTTTATGCAAATGAAGAAAGCAGAACATTAGATTTCTTCACCAACAAACCTATAAAGGTGGATTTACACACGTCGAAATTTTTCGATCGAATAGATATTTTCGATCGAAAATTTCGCGTCGAATTTTCATTTTTAATTTACACACTGACGAAAAAAGGCGCCATTTCTTATGTTAACAAACATGAAGTGCAAGGCTCTTCTGTATAGAAAATAATATTAACGAGGTTGTTGCTCCTGATTAAGTATAAGAAGAAAATAAAAGCAGAACAAAAGAGAATGTGGGTACGTCTGATTTACCAAGAGTGTGAACAGAAGGGTGAATTCCATATGCTTGTACGTCAAATGTTATTACACGACTCTGAATATTTTTCACAATTCTCGTTACTAGCAATATATTCGGGAGACAGAAGTTCTTGTTGTTTCTTGCTGCTGAAACACAGCGCAAAATAAAGCATGCAGCACTTCTGGATCAACGTCCATGTTTGATTTGCACGTTTTGATGACACTGCAAAACAAGTTTAAAACAGCGATTTTGATTGGTTTAGCTTTTCTTCGAAAAAAATTCGTCACGAAAAAGTTGAAAAATTTCAACTTTTTCGAAGAGTATTTTTTTCGAAGAAGAAAAGTCAGATGATTTTTCTCAGCCAATCAGCAAGCTTAAAAAATTTCGATCGAAAATTTCGATCGACAATTTCGACGTGTGTAAATCCACCTTAAAAGGGAATATTTTCGTAGAAATAATGAACAATGGCATGGAAAACAGCACTGTTTCTGCCAATATCAGGCGTCATCAGCACAACTAGGTTAACACAATTGTGTAATTACCAGTTGTGGACAGCACAATATTAAGACTGATATAATATTAACACAACATTGGCATAACACATAGTCACACTTAACAAATAAACAAGTCATGTCATTAGAGATGCTAATCATATTTGGCCTCTCACATTTGAATGTCAGTTTTTAATATTTTCTTCTCAATATTTTCACATAAAATGAAAAGGAAAATCAAGATCAATTCATGCAGAGGAACTCCAAAATGGGGTACACTGTTAGACATTGTAAATCTAATTCTCATTCTTCTATTATCAAGTACAATTTGTTTCAATGTACAGTTTATGAATACACCATAACTAGTCTTTTGTAGCCAGAATTAAGTTGATAGTTTATAATAAAAATTAAAAAAAGTAAAATATCCAAGGAACCTCGCAAAAAATTTATGATGTGTAAATATGAGATCAATTTATATGATGCATATCCAATATAATAACAGATTTGAAGTCATAAGTGGTGATGATTTAAGAACATTGTGTCAAAGAAAATGGTTAAATTCTGATGTCATCAACTGTTTCCTTAAAGAGTTGGCAACCAACGAAATGGATTTTAAAGTGAGAGTGTTTGACACGTACTTTTACACATCCCTGGAACAGCAACGACCAACTCTGGCAGGAACTAATGCGAATGGTGAAGAACTGATAGCCGATGATTTAATTCTGATTCCTATAGATCATCGAGGGGCATCAGTTGATCGACACTGGTAAATAGTGGGGATTTATATGCAAGAAAGAGTGATGTGTGATTTCGATTCTTTTCACAGAATGTATCCAGAAGTTTTATCAACTGTTTTTTCGTTCTTAAAACACGCCATCAATCGTTCAGGCTTAGAAATAGATATTGACGAATGGAAGTTTATATCCCCAACAGATATTAGCATACAAGAAAATGGTTATGACTGTGGTGTACATCTGTGTTTTAATGCGTATTGTATGGTTAACAGAAGTATGGAAAAGCTTGATGAAGGTGATTTTGCCGAGTTACGCTACTGGATAGCGAATATGGCACGCTGTTGCACAAGGAAAAAGACTGTGTACGAAAAGAAACTGTTAACATCCATGGCAACCGATTCAGACTTGGTTAAAAGCAAAGTGATTTCACGTTCATTCAAATGTTTTATTGATACTTCAAGTTCAAGCTATTCTGCTAATGAAGAGCTGGAAAAGAATGTAGTAAACGGAGAGGAAATTGTCAAGTCACCAAAGAAGAAACGAGTTCACAAACCTTTAAAATGTCTCAGACCGTCTTGTAATGGTGAAGAACATAAACTTCAAGGTTTGGTTATGGATTTTTAGCAATTATGCTTGGACTTTGTCGTCGTTATATATTTTGTACATATTCTCAAAAAATGTTCACCTTTAAGGTGGTGTGACGACGCAACCACCTACGAAGACAAGCTCTGAAACAAAAATTGCCAACGTCGATGATAAACAACGTTTACATTCTGCATGGAATGATATTGATACTTCACCAGGTAAGCACTGATTTCTTGCATACGCATTCAGACGTTCTGATCTATTTTTACAATGAAGTATGTAAATCATAATTCGCTTAATTACTTAAACTCTTCTTTTGTGTTAACAATCCCTCTGAAATTTGCAATAAACGTAGAAAACTTCCAGTTTGCTTTATTGACGTTATTTTGTATTAATAATATTACACTAGACGCCAAGGCGGCGTCGCTCGCCGCCGATGTTCACCTGCTCTGTATCACTGTATCAATAAATGTCAAATTTCCTTATAAACGGCTCGTACAATTTGTGTTCAACCAGAAGCATATTCGAAGTCACAACCTCTGATAAAACCAATCTTTTATCAGTGTAACAATACACTCAAAATGTAGAGAGAGAAAACTTCAACTTTTTGTTAGCTTTTGTTTGGGTGCTATCAAACGTAAGGGGGAAATAGTTTCTCTTCTTAAAAACATCACGACGGAGGAGAGAAAAAAGGCACGTGCTAAATGAATAAATAGAATAAAAAACGTTCGATCAGAACGCTTAACAATTAAAAGAAGAAATTAATTTGTTAAAAGAAAAGAAAAAAAAAAATTTGTTTTGATATAATACTCTTTTTTTACCTATCGGTTTTTAAACATTTTGATTGCTCAAAAAAAAAGTTCACCCGTCTCAGACAGTCAGGCAAGAGATAGTGGCAAACCGCACATGCTGCCACGTTCTGCCACTGCTGCTTTTTGTCCGAAATGTTTAATCAGTTAGTTTCTTTGTATTTAGTTGATGTACTGTTTTCAAAGCCAGGTCAACGTGGAATATAAAACTAACAATAATAATAAAAACAAAACGTTATTCCTATTAGTTCATCAGCCAAAAAAATTCACGTTCGATTGGAGTGGCAATGTATTTGCTTCGAACTCACGTCGCACACAAAAAAAGAAATAATTTCGCTCACAACTCATCTACCATTTTGCGTGACTTACAAACAAAGAAACAAACAAACAAACAGACAGACAGAGAATCGGCTATTAATATATAGACTAGCCGCCAAGGCGGCGTCGCTCGCCGCCCATGTCTACCTGCTCTGTATCACTGTATCAATAAACGTTAAATTTTCTTATAAACGGCACATACAACTTGGAAAAGATTCGAAGTCACAACCTCTGGTGAGCAGTCAGTGTTACATCAGTGTTACATTAACTATTTTTCAGGTATTTCATGATGTGTTACTAATTTATTTTTTAAAACCAATCGTTGATCAGTACAACAATACACTCAAAACGTAGGAAGAAAAAACTTCAAATTTTTATTACCTTTTGTTTTAAAAAAGTTACGCGCTCTAAAATGGGTGCTATTAAACAGGGGGGAAATTGTTTCTCTTCTTAAAAAGTTCACACGGGAGGAGAGAAAAAAAGGCACGTGCTAAATGAATAAATTGAATAAAAAAAGCGTTCGATCTGAAGGACATAACAATTAAAAAAAGAAATGAAATTATTAAAAGAAAAGCAAAAAAATATATTTTGTTTCATGATACTCTTTTTTTACCTATCGGTTTTTCAACATTTTGATTGCTCGAAAAAAAAAGTTCACCCGTCTCAGACAGTCAGGCAAGGATACGTTAGCATACACTGGCAAACCGAACATGCTACCACGTTCTGCCACTGCTGCTTTTTGTCCAAAATGTTTAATCAGTTAGTTTCTTTGTATTTAGTTGATGTACTGTTTTCAAAGCCAAGTCAACGTGGAATATAAAACTAACAATAATGATAAAAACGAAACGTTATTCCTATTAGTTCATCAGCCAAAAAAAGTCACGTTCGATTGGGGTTGCAATGTATTTGCTTCGAACTCACGTCGCACACAAAAAAAGAAATAATTTCGCTCACAACTCAATCTACCATTTTGCGTGACTTACAAACAAACAAACAGACAGACAGACAGACAGAGAATCGGCTATTAATATATAGATGTATAGTTAGCCACAACGACAATTACAACAATGAGAGTGAATATAACGACGTGAAGAATACAATGAGAGAATCTGGTAAGGTTACTTTCCATTCCAAGGAGAAATCTAAAACAAAGTCATCATTCTCATTATACCTTTTTCTATTATCATGAATGATTCTTTCCTAATTTTAGATCTTGACGATGAAACAAACACAGATCTCCTTACTTTTATTCGCTCAAAGAAGTCGTTTTTGATTGACCTTATCAGCGACGATTTAAAAGGGTATCACAAAAAAAGAGGAACAAAGAGCTAAAAAGAGGAAAGTATTTATATAAACTCGTTGAAGTCAATGCTTGGAGATACCACAGAACAATATATAAATGAAATACATAATGTGTTACTATATGAAAGAAACAGGGACGAAGACAACATTGTGGATTTTGGTGGTACCGAACGCACGGAAATGAAAATCAACATGGTACTTATCATGACACAATTCGTTTTGTCATATTTCCAGAAGTTATAACATTGTATGTAATGGAACTTAAACATACTAGTTATAAAGAAGCTTCTAAGTTCATATATGGTACCTACCTTCCTACAGCACATCATTCCCAATTCCTCATGAATGTAAGTACACAATTAAAAATGTTTTCAAAATTTGAAGCAAACTATTTGAATATCATATCCAACTTTGTAATGCAACTATATATATCATGTATTAAAGGAACAAATATGTGCAATGAGTTATTTGAATCCATCCAAAGAAAAAACCGTTGTGATTCAAGGTAAGACACTGTATTCACAAGTTCGAGGAAAGGGCTCCTTTTTCGATTGAAAGTAACGATGCACATTTTCATTGGTTAATCGATTTAAAGATAGATCTACTTAATGTTTTTACTTTTAAGTTTTAAACAAAGATATTTCGCTTGAACGAACGCATGCAATTGTAAACGCAGCAAACAGCAATCTTGACCACGGAGGAAGTGTAAGTTCCATTTTTCTTTCAGTACAAGTTTCATGTTCAACTGCTTTGATTACAGTTGATTGTTAATATTGTTATTATTGACAAAAGATTTTATCATACTGTAGGTAGCAAAAGTAATTGCCACTCGAGGTGGACATGTTATTACTGAAGAAAGCAGGGCTTATGTTTCAAGGAACGGCACTTTGTCGGTTGGGGAAGCAATTGCCCTTAATCCAGGGAAACTATGCAGCTATTATGTTATCCACACTGTAGGTAAAAAGCAAAATTTAGTTTACAGTGCTAAATATCAGCATAAAGAAAATTGGACACAAACAAACAGATTTTGTTCTGCCCTTTTTTCTATTCTAGGACCTCGATGGGGGAAAGATAAACCCGAACCAACTTTGCTTACCAAAGCAATAAAAACGTCGCTGTTAACAGCTGACAGATTATCCTGTCGCTCTATTTCCCTGCCAACAATAAGTTGTGGTATCTTTGGAACTACCAAAACATTGAATGCATCAATTGCAGCGATCAAAGACGCCATCTTTACTACGATAATGTTTGAGAAGTTAAACAATCTGGAAATTATAAGAATCGTAGTAAATGATGAAGACATTGTGAAAAAATTTTACAATATTGACCGGTACTTTAGAAAAAAACTTAAAAAGTAATGTATCAGCATGCTTTATAGTTCCCTAGTCTCCTTGTTTGGTTCTGAAGATACGTAGTTCGTGGGCGTCAGAGGTACTTCGATGTTTGGAATTTTTACGCCAAGGTGAAGGATGTGACACAGTTTGATTTTAGTCCAAAGTGACCCTCATGGGTTGGGCATTTGTCTAATAAGAGTGAAAAGTTGTACCAATTTAGTTCCCAGTTCCCAAATTGCAATGATCTGAAGATATGTAGTTCTTGAGCGTCAGAGGTATTTCGATGTTTGGAATTTTTACGACAAGGTGAAGGGTGTGACACAGTTTATTTTTAGTCCAAAGTGACCCTGTTGGGTTGGGCATTTGTCTAATAAGAGTGAAAAGTTGTACCAATTTAGTTCCCAGTTCCCAAATTGCAATGTTCTGAAGATACGTAGTTCGTGGGCGTCAGAGGTATTTCGATGTTTGGAATTTTTACGCCAAGGTGAAGGGTGTGACACAGTTTGTTTTTAGTCGAAAGTGACCCTGTTGGGTTGGGAATTTGTCTAATAAGAGTGAAAAGTTGTAGCAATGTAGTTCCCAGTTCCCAAATTGCAATGTTCAAAAGATACGTAGTTCGTGGGCGTCAGAGGTATTTCGATGTTTGGAATTTTTACGCCAAGGTGAAGGGTGTGGCACAGTTTGTTTTTAGTCCAAAGTGACCCTCATGGGTTGGGCATTTATCTAATAAGAGTGAAATTTCTATTGCTAAGTAATTGTTTGTGGGGTGGGGGAATTAAAAATGTGGTGCTGGAAAATGTGGTGCTAGAAAAATGTGGAGCGGAAAATGTGGTGCTAACTTCACGTTGGTGTAGATGGGGATAGACAGAATGCTTTTTCGTATGTCTTTCGTAATTTATTACTATATCAAACTATGTTATTAGGAAGTTCGTATGCTAAAATTGCTTAGACATTTTTCGTATTACGTTTGTGTTGTTTTAGTGAAGTGAACGACTAGGATTTTGAAGCACAACTTGAAATCTGAAATTTCGCCATCAATACATTTTATTTTTGTATATGTTTTAGCTCTGAATCTTTCAATGTACTGATTGAAACTGATTATTCAATGTACTGATTTTTGGCGGATGTTGCCTTAAAAATACTTTAATTGGATTTCTGGTAGCTACATTATGTGCATTATGTGCAACCTTCAATTCTTCACCCTGGCCAACAACAACTATCTCCTTTGATTTATTGATCATTGGAGCAACTGTCAGCTTTTAACTGTCAGCAATTTATTCTTGCACGTTGTGATGTCACGTTTCCATGGAGATCAAGTTTTGAGCAAAAAATTTAAACAGCAATATCTCGTGAAAGAAAAGTGATGTTTTGAAAATTTAAAAACTGACTTTCATCATTTTTGAAAGTCTTCCAAATGGTACAGAAAACTAAATTTCGATTTTAAAAGTAGACTTCCCCTTTAATTAATGATTAATTATTAATAATATTAATAATGTTTTTGGCTTATAAAAATTATAATATTTGATAGAAGTGAATCAAAATCACATGAAAAAAGTTATATAGATTGTAGACTTGTATGCCTCAATTGTATGCCTCAACACTATTCAGGTCTATTGCAACCAAATAATTAGGTCAAGTTGAAGGCATATGCCTATTTTTGCTAAATTAGAAAAAGTGACTGAAAAATTTGAAATAAACACTTTCCACATCTTCTTTGAGTACTCTTTAAAAAGTTGGCACAAATTGGGAGCAAATTGCGAATTTTGTAACAAGCATACAATATTATATAATATAGATCTACTAAAACCAGCAAACTTACATTTCATCAGTTGCAGCTTATCAATAATACATTATGAACAAAAAGATGAAACTTTTAATTAACTTGAGTGCGTTTACATGAGAGCCATAATGAACTCAAACCAATTTGAAATTTTAAGATGTTTGAAATTGGGCCTTCTGTTTACATGAGAAATTTCGATACGGCCTTGGCGAGTTTTGTCAAGTAAAAATCGAAACAATAGATTTACTAGTTTCTAGCTCTCTCTACGAGTGGTTTTTACATGAGAGCCATACTGAACGATTTGAGATTTCAATACGGGTAGAAAAATTTTCTATAAACAATGGAATAAATTTAGCACATTCTACTTTTTTATTTCATTATGTGTCAGCAAAATTTAATTAATATGTGCATGCTTGTTAACACATTTTATGATAAAACAATGAAATGTGAAAACTTTCACACCTTTCCAAGCCGTATTGAAATTTCAAACCCATATACTTGAGAAACAGGTTTGAAACCATCACAGGTAAAATTTCAGTACGGCCGTTATCATGTAAACATCACTGAAGGTGTGACCATGAACAGTACCGAAATAGCTCGAAACTCGTAACTGGAGGCTTGAAATTTCAAACCGGTTTGAGTTCAGTACGGCTCTCATGTAAGCGCACTCTTTATCGCAACCACTTTTTAATTTACTATAGCTTATCCACATTTCGTAGCCAGAAAAAAACTTAACACTGTATTGCACATGATGTTTATACTTCTTTTAGTATGTAGACACAATCTACATTCAATTCATTTCCAAATTTTAGAAATTTGTCCTTCCTTGGCAGTTCCAGTTGTTGTCTACGTTTTTTTCGATATCTTCAAGTGTCAGTGCTCTCTTGAAGACAGTTAATACAAATACCAATGTTCTATCACCAAGCATTATGAACATATTCTTAGTTAATATAACATTCTCTTTATAAAGTTTTCCGTCAGTTCTTTCATAAGTCGATAAAACTTTTTTTTTGATTGGTCTGGAAAATAGATGATGTTGTCACTTAAGCTGTGACGGCAATGCAAATGAGCGTCGGCCTAAAACAACAAAACTCCGCGGCACACCACGACGATTTTAAACACGATCTCCACTTACATTACAATCGTCAATAATGCGAAATAAATACAAAATACAGCCCTCTTTCGTACGAATAAAGTTCTTTAAAGTATTTAGAAATTTCCAGGTAACTTTTGCCCACTCTATCAAGCTTTTAAATTTTATACTTTTCCGAAGAAAGAGCCATGATTACCCTCCAAAAGATTTAAGTTGTTGTTATCTTTGTCTGAAATCTATATATTAATAGCCGATTATCTGTCTGTTTGTCTGTTGTCTGTCACGCAAAATGGTAGATTGAGTTGCGAGATACGTTATTTCTTTTCTTCTGTCCGACGTCAGTTCGAAACATATGCATTGCATCCCCAATCGAACGCGACGTTTAGGGAAAATTTCAATATACTTGGAACTCGTTTCAACGAAAATCTAGACTGTACAGAACACGTCAACTCCACAGCAAGAACTTGCTTTTCCACACTGAGAACCTTAAAACAGTTTAAAACCTCGGCAGACTGGCATCGACGTAAAATGCTGGGTGAATCTTTGATTCTGACCAAGTTACATTACGGCAGTGTACTTTTGTATGATGCTACCAAACACCAACTCCAACGACTGCAAAGGGTTTACAACGCTGCTGCCAGCTTTGTATTGAAGCGCCGTGCCAGCATCACTGAAAGCATTGATATGGCCCTGGCAAAAGCTGCACATAATGCCGTTTACAATGCAGATTGGCCCGCTTACTTTCGACCATCCAAAGCTCCTCCGCGACGCAGGGAATTGCGATCTACAGCTACAAACACGTACGATATTGAAAACAATAGCCGCCTAAATGGTATCTTTACACATGAGGGTGCGAGGTGTTTTAACGAATTATCCACTTATATAAAGAAAATCAACTCGATAAAAATTTTTGGCATTAAATGCCGAAATTATCATTTTGATAAAGCTATTGCTAGAGTGCTTAATCTATCCTGAAATATAGAAGATTTTATCGTTTTTATAATTATTACTAACTATTTAGTTATTTAGAATATGGTTTATATTGTACACAGCACATACACTACTTTATAACTTCTTGTAAAAAGAATCAATACTATTTTTGGAGACAAGAATGTATCGATGAAAAAAAAAATTATCTCGGTAACTAATAGGTATAAGTGACGTTTTCTGAAGTCCACGATACAGGCGATGGGGTAACAAAAAATTTGGGTCTAATTTTGTTGGGGGATGGTTCTGTGACGTCATCACAATGTTTAATTGATGATATCTTTGTAACGGTTAGTCGCAGGAAAACGATCCCATTAGCGGTATTCGGAAAAATCATGTTTCGTCTAGACGAAACTATTCTTGTATAAATTTGTATAGATTTACTAAGTTGTTAAATTTTGGAGGTTGCGTGTCTATTTTCTGGTGGTCTTGAAGAACCTACAGGAGGAAACAGTAAATATTTTTACTTACCTTAATGGTAGAAATTTTCACGTGTATTTATTTTCGAGCACGAAAAAAAAATTTTTCACGCGTACTAAATTTCACACACCCCAGTAAAAATGTTTACTTCGCGCGTATTATTTTTCGGGCGAATCGTACTTTCCAAAAAAAGAAACTTATAAGAAAATAAAACAAAAGGCCCTGAGGCCTGAAGGTCAGCGCTTTCAGGAAAGTTGAAGAGTGTTGGTCTGTGAAGCAAAATCGAAAACCTTTTTGCTCACCAGGAATTTTTGAGATGTAACTAGTGTGACAGTGAATAAGAAACCCTAGTTCAAATGTGAAACATATATTGAGTTCATATCATTGTAGTAAAATTTAATTTAAAACAATCATAGATATTAAACATACAACACATTCACTCAAATACTTATGAATGCACCATATGTCTACACATAAACTAATAGAAACAACAGGACTTGAGGCCTGAAAGTTAGTGATTTCAGCAAAGTTGCAAAACACTTTTGTAGCAGGAAGGTCAAAATAGTGACAGCGATTCAGAGAATAACACATTCCAGTTGAAAAAGCAGACAGGTACCCTCTCAAAATTGATTGCATATACCAGCATCATTACAACAAAACTTAATTCAATAAAGTCTTTATCAAAGAAATTAAAGACACGAAGCATTCACTCAAATATTTATTAATGTCTTATTTGTACATACCTGAATATGTAAAATTAAGTTTATATAAAAAAGACTTTCATGTAGGGGTTTTCTCTAAAGTAACTTATAAGAGATCTTTTCCAAACAAAATATGATTTTTTCTCAATTGAAGTGAATTTGTGACTCTCGAAGATGGCTTACTTTGGGAAGAGAAAAATGTAAAACTCCTTGGAATTACAATAGACAATCAACTGGAATTTGATAATCACGTTAGAACAATCTATTCAAAAGCATGAAAAAAGTTAAGTGTTTTGACGCGTATGGAAAAGCAACTAACAGTTCGGAAAAAAAGAACAATTTTAAAGTCTTTCTTTGAATATCCAATTACAAAAATAATTTGGATTGTCCAAAGCAAAAAATCCAACAACAGAATAAACCGACTCCATGTGAGAGCTTTGAGATTAGTCTACAGAGATTATCAATCAACCTTGGATGAATTATTAGACCAAGACAGCTCATTTACTATCCATCATAAAAATATCCAAAAACTAGCCGTAGAAATGTTCAAAATTGTTAGAGGAATAGCTCATAAAGCGTTTACTGAATTGTTCAAAATGAATGATCAGATTAATTATAATTTTCGTGCACAATCTTATTTTAAACTTGCAAAGGTAAAAAGTGAATTAACAGTCAATTAGATGTTTGGGTCCTCAAATCTAAAATATAATCCCCGACCACATGAAAATGGAAAAAACCTTTTTAAGAAACTAATAAAATTGTGGAAACCAACAAAATGCCCCTGTAGACTCTGCAGAAGATTCATTACAAAATTAGGGTTTATTTAATGTGTTCATGTTTATACACACCAACGTGTTATTGTTGTTCCTATATAATCGATGTAAATAGGCATGTTTATACACACGTACTATTGTTGTTATATTCTATATTATATTCTAAATATTCGGTGTAAACATGGAGGTAGAAAAAATATGGTGTAAATATTTTTTTTTAATATGTAAACCGAATTAAATTAAGAAATGAAAAAAAAAGTTCATGCATCATCAATCAAATTATTCTAGGGGTCAAAAGCGCAAAGAATTGTAGCAAAAAAAACATTATTAATTTTCGCGCACAGCCCTTTTTGCTCATAATTTTGATACTAATTTTTGCGTATTTCCGACTTTTTTGCGTGAATGCGCGAAAATTAGTACACACGAAAATTTCTACCAATAAGTTAGCTGAATAAATTCAGTTCACTATTGCGTGTTGTAAAAGTGGATCTACCAGCAAAACAGCTTAGCTCGAAAAAAGTTGAAAATTCTCTTATGAGAAATATTATTGCTGCGGTAAGTTGTAATTTATTTTTGTTTTTTTTAGTTAATAGTTAATCGTAAATCATGAAAACGTCAATTTAAAAATGGATGACTTTAGATTCCTACTAAAAGCATGGTTGCTTGCATTCGAGCAACGTCGACAAAAGATTTGGACGCAGCGAGGAAATTGATTTCCAATAAGCGTCTTGTAATTGACAAAATGTTTGAAAAGGTTGCCGGCATCCAGTTTATCATATCATGTGTGACAGGCACCAATTCAAACTTAAAAGGTGCGAATACTGGTGTGAACAGTAATGTTCTGGTGAGATCAGCTGTCAGTTACTTTATTGTTGGTTGTATTGTTGACGTGTCACACACATTTTCCATTTTGCATAATACGGGCTTCGACATGGAAATTTCTGAGGTAATTAGCTTCTCCAACATTCTAACCAAAATTAGAGATGATTTGTATGAGAATCAATCGACCATCGCTTATTATAGGTGATGCCCAAGACAGCTTCTGGCGACATGAGAAGTGATTTATTAAAACAATTGAAAATTATTGTAAAGGTATAATATTTGTAGTTATTGTTCGTCATCTACAACCACTGACGTCGCATTATTTTACATTCCATTTTGCAGGACTACAAAAGCCCGTATGCCATGGATATGATGAAAGAAAGCGTTGCTTATTGTTTACGTACTGTGCACAGAAACATCGATGATGAACAGATTCTGGAGCAATCGTGTTATAAAGACTTTCATAAATGTCCATGTAGGTTGGTTATTAGTGACGAAAATCTGAAAAACAGTATGGAAATTACCGCCCAGAACTTGATAAGAGATGGTTTCTAGATTTCTCTTACGATGTCTGCTCTAAACATCCAGCTGCAACAGCAACCAACATCAACATTGGGAAAAACGCTAAAAGCATTTGAAACCTGCTTGAAGAAATCAGGCCATGCTCTCTACAGAGGTGGAATCTATTCCCGATTTGACAAAGGCAGTCCTATTTTATATTCAATAGCTGAAAAGGATGAAAAATATACTATTCATACCCTTGAATGTTCTGTTTCAGGAGACTTCTCCTATCAGTATATGTGACCGTCCAGGGGATTTTGATAACAAACGATAAAACGTTAGAAAACGTTAAAAACGTTTTTTATTTTTGGAAAAACGTTTTTTTAAAAACGAAAAAACGTTTTAACGTTTTTTGAAAAACGTTTTTAACGTTTTTTAAAAACGTTTTATGGTTTTTAAAAACGTTTTTTCAAAAACGTAAAACGTTAAAACGTTTTCTAAAAAACGTTTTTTCAAAAACGTAAAAAAACGTTTTTAAAAAAACGATTTTGGAAACGGAATGTTTAGACCTACTGCGCGGGCAAACTACGTGGAGAGCCATGCACAACCTCGATCCCAGGCTGGGATCGAGGTTGGAGCCATGCATTCTATGGCAAAATAACATTTAAACGTTTTATCATTAAAAATGTTTTTATTGTTAAAAACAATTCCTCATAATAAAGAGCTAAAGAGCTCTTGCTTCAGCTGCTATTTAGCAAGGAAGACGGAACTATAGCCCGGTTTTCACATCGTTCACTGTCGTCGCACGTATAAGCGAACTAATTTTTGATTTAGATTTGAGTTGAGTTGAATAAAGTGGAAATTGGCCTTTAGTTGAAATTTTCGGGAGGTTTTAACTTCAGCAAGTCATAGCTGCCGTTGATTGGGCGAATCAAATCATATGACAGCCAATCGCCCCAAAACCTGAAAACGTTATCAAAATAAAGTCCATAAATATAACTAAAAACGTTACCAAGCAATTTGATTAACAGTGCATCTTAATTTTGTGAAAGTGAAATGTTTCTCAAAACAGAGAAAATAAGATTTATCCAGATCTGTTTCTGTAAAAATTAGCCGTTTTCAACTCTTTCACCTTCACCGAGTGAAAATACATCTTTACGAAAATAAACATCAAAACTTTTCCCCGAGGATTTACTAAAATAGCAATTCTATCAAATTTGTTCTATTATGGAATCAATAGAATTATAGCGGACGGTTTCTATTTGTGGAAACTTTGAAAAGAGCTGTTGTTTCTTTAATCTTTAAATGAATGAGAACCAGGTAATCAATGTATTGTAATATTTAACATGTGTTACCTGCAAATGCATATTTAAAAAAGTACACACTTGAAGAACATTGACGTCATTAAAATAAATCGAAACAAAAGAACGCACCTTGTTCATTAAAAATCAAAATAAAATCAAAGTATTATTAAGTAAAGATTAAAATAATAACGAACTTTCCAAAAATGGCGCATACGAATGTGATTATAAACAAACCGCTGGACACTTCTTCAAACAAAACTTGTTTACGTTTGCAGAGAAATGCAACGATACCAAAATCCGCTGGACGGTTTAAGTTGAAAATGTTTTTTTGTAAAAAAATGGATTAATGTAAAAACTTTTTTTATAAAAACATTTTTAAAAAAACATTTCAAAAACGTTTTTAGAAAACGATATCTACAGATATGAAGATTTTCTCAGTACTACCACGCTCTCTCAGAACACCACGCTTCTCGTGGAACGAAGTGGAACGGAAAACTAACAGAAGATTTACCGTTTCGGTAATCGCTGGGTTCATAAACTGCTGATTAAACCCGTTTCTTTTCCGAGTAGCTCCGATTGAAGGTCGCATGTTTCAGAAAAATAAAAAAACATAAATACTTTGAAACATAATTCGTATCACACTTTAGGCATTCTTGTTATTATTATTATTGTTAGTATCAATAAAATTTAAAAGGTTTCCTAGGTAGCATAAAAGTTATTATTCAAAGTTTATCTGTATCGCGGAGGCAAAACAAGTAATCTTTTTTAACTAAAAAACGTTTTTTAACGTTTTTTTACGTAAAAAACGTTTTATAACGAAAAAACGTTTTTAACAAAAAACGTTTTTAACGTTTTTGCTTTCGAATTTTGCAACGTTTTATCGTTTCCATAAAAACGTTTTTACTTTTTCATAAAAACGTTTTTTAACGTTTTTTAACGTTTTCTTCCATTGTTTAATTATCGTTTTTAACGTTTTTTGAAAAACGTTTTATGGTTTGTTATCAAAATCCCCTGGACAGTCACATATGTACTCTGTGGAGGAATACTTGAATATGCTGCTGGCTCTTCTCTCCATGCAAGAGGATATCGTGAAGTGCTGGTCAACTTTGAGTAAGATCTTGCAAAATGCTCACTGTGAGGTACGTTTCTTTTCAAGATGTTTCTTTAAGCTTGTGTTCTTTTCTGTATAAGCCTACTTGACGTCAGATATGAGAGATGGAGGATATTTTGCATCATCCATACTAAACTCATTCCTAGACGTTTATAAAAGAGTAAACTTTCTTAATAAGTTTTACCAGTGCCTCCTGGTTGGTCAGCTGCCATTGAAAACAAAAAAGTTAGTGGTAGTTGGCCCAACAGACTCGGGAAAATCGTCTTGGGCAAATGTTTTGTTTGGATTGATTCCACGCAGCAGAATTGCTTGCATTTCAAAAGAAAAGACCTTTGGTTTTTCCATGGTCAATGAGGATAGCCAATCGGTAATTATCGACGAGTGGTCTGCAGAAATGTTTGGTAGTGATATGGCCAAAGCATTTTTTTACAAGGTATATTACATAAATAGAGAGAAAGTTGTTGTCTGATAAGCAACAATGTTTGAGATTTCTTATTTCTATTTGAATTTAGGTGGTATGTTTACACAGGCAGTAAAGCATAAATCTCCTCAGATTCTAAAGAATGATGCAGGTATCTACATTACCTGCAACAAATTACCATTCTTTGGTGAGGAGCAAGAGAATGTAGAAAGAAGATTAGCCATCTATCAAACGCGTTCACTTCCCGTCCTCAATACAGAAGCGCCACAGTGGATGTTTGAAAACGCCATGTAATGTTTATGTTGGGCGGTCAACTCAAATGACGATGTAGTAGATGAAAATGAGCGTTTTTATGAGAAGTACGTAGTTCTAACCTTTAATTCCATAAACTTAATTTCCACAAAGCCTTTAACAAGAACGATTTCCATCTTTAGGGACTTCAATGACTTTATTCCAAGACGTATGTTTAGTTCCATACCAATTAGCCAAAAGCGGAAGCTTGAAAAGATAATAACGTGTTCTCTGTACCCGATCGAAATACGAAAGGCCTTACATGTTGACGGTGACATTTTGTGTGAAGCATTCACCAATAGCATTACTGGTAAGTAATGCACGATTTTTGCGAATAACCTTACAATTTAATTGGTTTAAGATGCTGTTTAATCCGATGATGATGATGATGATGATGATGATGATGATGGTAACACACCGGTTGTATCGAAAAGAGCACGTCTGTAGCAAATTCGAAGTGATAGTTCGAACGATGACGAAGGTAAAGAACTGTATTGGTTTCTTTAAAGTTCAAGATAATGCATTTCTAAACACATTTCTGACATTTAACTTTCATCTTCCAGCTGGTTCAAGTGGCTGGAAACCAAACAGAACGACACTTCAATCTACTTTAACTTCGCCAAAGTCGTGTTTTGGTAAGTTAAGTTATTTTGCTGATCCAGTCATTCTTCACAATGAAACAGACTGCTCTACTCATTTTAAGTGTTGCAGTCAGTTAATGCAAGACGATTTAGGAAATATATTCCAAACCATTTGGATGCTGTTGAAGATGACACTGATGCCTGTGGAAAAGCTGTTCAAGTGATTTTGGGTAAGTGTCTTTTTAAACTTCTACTTAGCAGTTAAATGGACTCTACAAGTTAATTAATATCTTTTTTTTACTACAAAACAGAAGATATCGTGGACATTGCAGTGAAAACCACATCAACTGTGAATAAAGTTCCACAGGACAACAGAGCTAGCATGATTCACTTATTTCATAAAGTGGAAATCTATGGACCAATTCCATTTTTGATTTTAGTTAGTTCCACCAGCGACATTACTGACATTTATTCCGAAACTGAAAAAAGACTGCTGAAACCAACGGATGAAGAAAGCGAATATGATTCGTAAGATGTCATAATTAAATCTAGCAGGAAATTTTCCCTAAGTCAAGTGAACACAAAGGAATACCTGCGAGAAGTCCGCCGAGTCATATTAAATGACGTGGATATGCCAGCTGGGGAAAGAATAAACGGTACTTAATGTTTACGCAACGGTACGACAAATGCATTGGAAGAGTTTACCGAGGTGCCAGTCCATCCTATGACGCCTGGATGTGCGTCAAAGGTGAGAATCGGGAGGCTTTCAACGTAAAAAGTGTTTTCAATATGTACCCATCAATAAAACGGAATACTGAGGAAATAAGACGCAAATGTAACATTTGTATAACAGAAAAATTCACGGAATACGTGAAACAGTAGATAAGAGTACAGTAAAATTTCTCAAATTCCTTTCAACACTGAAGCACACCATCTAAGAAGATATGTGCTACACCATCTAGAAAAACTATAGTATCAGTTCTCAGAACTTCATCAAATCTTAGGCACTTTAGGCTGCAAAAACTTGTCCATCACATCAAAATAGTCCCGTTTATTCAGGTCATAAGACTTCGTTTCAAACAAAGCATTCTAAAACGCAGGTTACTCTTGTCGTGAAACATAAACTTGACATCGTTTCCATGATGAGCCTCACCTTCAAGAAGGATATTACGTAGACATTATGAATGGATGTCAGTGCATGTAAGATGTTTTTTAAATTCAGAATTTCCGCTACACAATCGTTCAAGTACCTTGCAAAGGGTAGCTCGTCGTTTATTTGTGATAGCCCATGGGTAGCCCGTCCTTTTTACAAGAGTTTGACTGGTAGCCCGTAAGCCAGTCTTTTTCGAAAGATTTCGATTTCTTTTCTAAGGTAGATCGTCAGGCTGGATTCTTATCCATTTTATTGTCAGACTAGTTTTGAAATTAAGTTTTCTGCAAAACTGTGGGCTCACAGGCTACCAGTGAAATCCTTGTAAAAACAACGGGCTACAACGGGCTACCAAAGTAAAAGACGGGCTACCATCACTTACAAGGTCTTAGACAGTATTGGCAGCAAGCAATTGGTGCTACACCATCACGAAAGACGCAGTCCACCTCGTTTTCACAGCTAGCTTCGTTTTCATGTAAAAGCATTATAAAGTCGTTATATATGAAAACTGGTCTGAGGAGACGTTTTGTTTTTCGCAGGGTTTGCAATTTTTTTGCCTTGTTAAGCAAGTGTCAATATCGACCATAAGACCAGCTAGTTACCAGTACGTTCGCACACAATTTATACAAGCGTTGTTGGTGGTGTCGGACCGAAGTTGCCGTCAGCTTGGATCAATTTAAAGGCGTGATCTCTTTATTTTTTAATCTTTCAATGAGCATTGGATCATGGCCAATGACCTAACTGACACACAGTTGATGCAGCATTTCGACAGTCCAATTTTTGTTTTTGACGAAGAAGACACGACTCAGATACTGCGTAGAAAATTCGCTAATTCCCTTGAGCCGATTGAGCGGATTTGAAACCGTTGGCCGTATTCCGACGAAGAAGGCGTTTTCTTGTCCCAGACCGAAACCGCGGACAATGACATAAAAGGTAAGATTGTGATTTGTGATTTAAATCTTTATTTTTTCGTTTCTCTTTTAAACAACTGTCTTCTTTTACATTCAAATAGAAATGAACCTGACTGTTCCAATGGAAAGCAGAAAAACAGCTGGCAGAATTTAGTTCATATGATATTATGTACCATAATGATATGGTACAAAAGTATATTGTAGATTACAAGGAATTTCAAAAGAAACATACCAAATTAATATGATCACTATTTTGTTTATATAAGGGAGAAATCGAGGGTGAAGCAAAGATTAGCAATCGCTGAGATTTTCAATTGAAAGTAGTATATATGTGCTTCATACAACTGAAATACTTTTTAAATATTCTTCTGCGTTTCGTTTATATGCTTGAGATTGCGAGTGCATTCTCAGCGTGTCCTTGTTATGACACGGATGTGTATTCATGATCTTTAAGTATAAGTTTCCAAAATTCTTTGCCATATTTTGCAATGCCTTTACACAGAAAAACGTCTTCTTCCCTTTTTACCCGCGTTTTGGTTTGATCATTTACAACTTTTTTCTTCAAATTCACGTCAGAACTTATAAGACATACAAGTGCTCGATCTACATGCAAATCCGTAGTGGCAGAGCTTTCTAAGTAGGGGGAATGGTAGTCGTTATTGTTATATTGTCGTTTTCGTTAGCCTTGCCAACAGCCTGTACAGATGAACTACTGCAGGGCTGTGACATTATCGTTTCTGCTTGATCAAGTACTTGGTGATCGAATTTACGCCCCCGATTGATCTTAAAACATCCATCATGCCTGCACTCACTTCCTTTCGTTTATCGCCAATCAGTTTCTCCATGCATTGCTTGCTGCGTGAAGCAACGTCTCTTTTGATAGGCTACTTTGGCCACGTAAGAACTGTCCTTTTGGTTACGTGAAATGATTTCTCTTTCCGATTGGTTGAGTCTTTCCGCACTTTCCGTCTCCACAATTTGTCGATAGCGAGTCGGGTGTATGTATTTCCCAAAGGCTTCATGAAAAAGGACGCTCATGACTGATGAGAACGCGGTGTATTGTTTCCCCTTCTTTGTTACGAGCAAGTAGTCGCAGTTAGGATTTAGTTTCGGTCTCACCAGCTAGATATAGAAATCGAGAGTCTCCATGGTTTCGGAATCGAGAATCACAGTATCAAATAAGTAGGCAGTGTTACATTCCTTTTGGTCGATGTAATCTCCATTGGTCTTTGCTTTATCAATCATTTCTTTGGTTAAGTATTGATAGGTCATTGGTCTGCAGCACTGAACTCGAACAAATAAATACGTAGCAATAAATCTCATTGTAAACGCCAGTTGAGATGCCGACACGTTCCGTTGGTCTCTGCATTCTTGTAGGATGTCTCGAAAATGATTGATGTGATATGGGATGACGTTTTCCATTTCGTCCAAGATCGCCCGACTGTTTCGAGCAATGAGCGTTTCCAAATCCAGATTGCGAGAATACTCGAGTCTCTTTCTCTTTCCCAGATTTTCTTTACCACGTCGTATGTAAACTTCGGTGACCGCAAAACAACGTAATGTGCTGTCGGATACACCGTTCGCTTTTCGAAAGTCAAGTATGTCTGATATTGATTTTAAGTAATTTAACGAAGCCGAACAACTTAGTTTCCGATCTTCTTCAAGAGTTTTAAGGAAGTCCATAATGATAGAGGGTGTACCCAAGCAACAATCGACAAATTCTTCGGTTAAACACGATTCTGATTCAAGGTCATCAAAACTAGCCATTAAAAATTTCATACATCGTTGTGCACATTGTTTTGCTTCTTTTTCACACTTCCCTCCTCCACATGGTGTACGCAGCCAGTTCCAAAACGTCTTTCCAATACCATCGTTAATAGAAAAGGAAGGCTTGTGTGCCGTACATACTTTCTTTCTGATTGGCTGTGGTGCCTCGACTTCTTCCCTTTTGATATCTGAAGCTTCGTCAAAATAGTAATACCAACAATGCTTGACATCGATATGCTTGCGAAAACCTCGACTGCTTTTAAAACCAATGTGTGGGCAATTTTGCACAGGACAGATGTAAATATTTCTATCATTTGGACGTAATACCAACTTTCTCTTGTGTTTTGCAGCGCCATTGATTCCAAACCAGTTCACAAATAATGTTCCCTTCGACATTTTTAAAAACAAAACAACGTATCTTTTAACTTTTGATACTTTTTGTAACTTTGAAACCGTTCGTGTTTTTTGTATTCCTGCGTAAGCAAGGAATACTTTGAAACCGTTCGTGTTTTTTTTGTTGTTTTTTTTTTCACTGTCCGACTGATCGACCGATTTTTGTCGATGGGAAATAGTCAGTCAAATCCTCTAAGTTCCAAACTTACATTTTTTTTATGTTTTAAATATCTTAACTTACACTACATTCATTGTGTGCAAGTACTTTGCTTGAAAAGACTCTAAAGGTGTATAATATAAGCTCTACTGAAAGGAATAGTTGACATATGGCTAAATCGCAGATGCCAAGGTAGAAATGTTGTTTCATGTGAGTCTTATGCAACGTTCTTACGTTTTCCGTAGTTGTTTTAAAAATGGAAGCGAAGAAGCACGCGTAGATCTGAGAAAATTTCTTGGTTGAATATATGGGTATAGATGAGTTTATACGGCTGTCAAACTTAAAAGAATCAAGAACATTTATGATCCAAACTGATAATCTACGTGAAAGTAATACTCTTAGTAGTTGTTCGTGATAAATAAGCAGTTTTGATGCTTCAAATCAGATATGAACGACTACAAAAACAGTATGCTTACATCGATTTACAAAAATGCGTAAGGTTTCTATTGGTCTTTTTCTAAATATAATAGAATTTTCTATTTCATGTTCCTAGGTAAGCTATCCTGTTTTTATAAAGCTCTGGAGTCTTGAAGCACAGCTCATCTTCCTCATCAGCTTATACCCATTTTATTAATCAATAGATGACCACTTTTTTAATTGACTAGTCGAATTTAAAATATTGTATGATTCTAAAATTTGTATACTATCAAGCTGACGATAAAAAGGAAACACAGTTATTTTTATTATTTCGCAAGGCCAAGTAAAAGTTTTTATTATGAAGTTCAGGTACAAACAACATAAAGATTTTCATACTGTATAGTTTTAAAAGGAGTATTTTGAAACGTCCACGGAAGAGTGTTCTCTAACGAATTTTTAAACTGACGGTGTTCCTTTTTAAGCTTGATCTCCGGCAAAATTTTTCAAAGTCTCTTAACTTTTATGATGCTCTCGGGAATGCAATTAAATGAATTCGAAGTTATTACTATTTACGCCACAGATTTTCCCTTCAAAACTTAATGTGACAAAGTTTTCATTACTTAATTACTTTTTGAAGATGCTTTACGGAATATAACTATGAATAAAAAACTTTTTGAAAAAATCTCTAAATGATGCAAAGCAGTGCAGTTTATATGAAATAACAAATATTACTTCTTTCACAGATACAAAATAAACTGTAAAACACAAAGAACATCATACCACATTATGCATATTGTTTTAAACCATGAACAAACATTCACCTTTTAAAGCACAGATTATTCTTAACGCGATAATCTTTTAATTAGTTAATTGCTTTTTAAAGATGCTTTAGGGAGTGCAACTTCGAATGGAAATCTTTTTAAAAAAATCTCTAAATTGATGCAAGACTGAAGTTTTATATGAAACAACAAAGTTTAATAGTTATCGTAGCTAAAAGGTAAAATGTAAAATACTGCAAACATCATTCCGCATTATGCATATGGTTTTAAAGCGTGAACTAACACTCATTTCTTTCTGAAAAGTCTTACAGTCATCCGCAGGAATACTTCTGCCCGGTAGGGCATCTTGTTTGTTTTTGTATTCCTGCGTAAGCAAGGAATACTTTGAAACTGTTCGTGTTTTTTTTTTTTTTTTTTTTCACTGTTCAAACCTAGACCAATTTTTGTCGATGGGAAATAGCCACTCAAATCATTAATGTTCCCAACTTACATTCTTTTTATGATTTAACAGTCTAAACTCACACTATACTCATTGTATGCAAGTACTTTGCTTGAAAAGACTCTAAAAGTGTAAAATATAAGCTCTACTGAAAGGAATAGTTGACATATGGCTAAATCGCAGATGCCAAGGTAGAAGTGTTGTTTCATGTGAGTCTTATGCAACATTTTTACGTTTTCCGTAGTTGTTTTAAAAATGGAAGCGAAGAAGCATGCGTAGATCTGTGAAAGTTTCTTTATTGAATAAATGGATATAGAAGAGGTTGTAGTACGGCTGTAAAACTTAAAAGAATCAAGAACATTTATGATCCAAGCTGATAATCTACGTGAAACTAATATTCTTAGTAGTCATTCTTGACAAATAAGCAGTTCTTGATGCTTCAAAACAGATATGAACGACTACCAATAGGGTATGCTTACATCGATTTAAAAAAATGCGTAAGGTTTCTATTAGTCTTTCTAAATGTAATACAATTTTTTAATTCATGTTCCTAGATAAGCTACCCTATTTTTATAAAGCTCTGGAATCTTGAAGCACAGCTTATCTTCCTCATCAGCTTATACCCATTTTATTAATCAATAGATGACCACTTTTTTAATTGACTAGTCGAATTTAAAATATTGTATGATTCTTAAAATTTGTATACTATCAAGCTGACAATAAGAATGGAAACACAGATATTTTTATTATTTCGCAAGGCCAAGTAAAAGTTTTTATTATGAAGTTCAGGTACAAACAACATAAAGATTTTCATACTGTATAGTTCTAAAAGGAGTATTTTGAAACGTCCACGGAAGAGTGTTCTCTAATGGATTTTAAAACAGACGGTGTTCCTTTTTAAGCTTGATCTCCGGCAAAATTTTTCAAAGTCTCTTAACTTTTATGATGCTCTCGGGAATGTAATTAAATGAATTCGAAGTTATTACTTTTTAAGCACAGACTTTTCTTTTTATTACTTAATTACTTCTTGAAGATTCTTTAGGGAATACAACTTTGAATTAAAATCTTTTTAAAAAATCTCTAAATTGAAGCAAGACTGAAGTTTTATATGAGACAACATAGTTTAATTGTTATCGTTGTTAAAAGGTAAAATGTAAAATACCGCAACATCATTCTGCATTATGCATATCTTTTTAAAGCGTGAACTAATATCAGTTCTTTCTGAAATCTTTCTAGAAAGTCTTCCAGTCATCTGCAGGAATACTTCTGCCCGGTAGGGCATCTTGTTTTTTTTGTGTTTTTTTTCACTGTCCAAACCTAGACCAATTTTTGTCGATGTGGAATAGCCACTCAAATCATTAATGTTCCCAACTTACATTCTTTTTATGATTTAACAGTCTAAACTCACACTATATTCATTGTATACAAGTACTTTGCTTGAAAAGACTCTAAAAGTGTAAAATATAAGCTCTAGTGGAAGGAATAACTAACATATGGCTAAATCGCAGATGCCAACGTAGAAATGTTGTTTCACGTGAGTCTTATGCAACGTTCTTACGTTTTCCGTAGTTGTTTTAAAAATGGAAGCGAAGAAGCATGCGTAGATCTGTGAAAGTTTCTTTGTTGAATATATGGATATAGAAGAGGTTGTAGTACGGCTATAAAACTTTATGATCCAAACTGATAATCTACGTGAAACTAATATTCTTAGTAGTCATTCTTGATAAATAAGCAGTTCTTGATGCTTCGAAACAGATATGAACGACTACCAATAGGGTATGTTTATATCGATTTAATGCGTAAGGTTTCCATTACTCTTTCTAAATATAATACAATTTTTTAATTCATGTTCCTAGATAAGCTACCCTGTTTTTATAAAGCTCTGGAATCATGAAGCACAGCTCATCTTCCTCATCAGCTTATACCCATTTTATTAATCAATAGATGACCACTTTTTTAATTGACTAGTCGAATTTAAAATATTGTATGATTTTAAAATTTGTATACTATCAAGCTGACGATAAATAGGAAACACAGATATTTTTATTATTTTGCAAGCCCAAGTAAAGTTTTTATTATGAATTTCACGTACAAACAACATAAAGATTTTCATACTGTATAGTTTTAAAAGGACTATTTTGAAACGTCCACGGAACAGTGTTCTCTAATGGATTTTTAAACTGATGGTGTTCCTTTTTAAACTTGATCTCCGGCAAAATTTTTCAAAGTCTCTTAACTTTTATGATGCTCTCGGGAATGCAATTAAATGAATTCGAAGTTATTACTATTTACGCCACAGATTTTCCCTTCAAAACTTAATGTGACAAAGTTTTTGATTACTTAATTACTTTTTGAAGATGCTTTACGGAATATAACTATGAATAAAAAACTTTTTGAAAAAATCTCTAAATGATGCAAAGCAGTGCAGTTTATATGAAATAACAAATATTACTTCTTTCACAGATACAAAATAAACTGTAAAACACAAAGAACATCATACCACATTATGCATATTGTTTTAAACCATGAACAAACATTCACCTTTTAAAGCACAGATTATTCTTAACGCGATAATCTTTTAATTAGTTAATTGCTTTTTGAAGATGCTTTAGGGAGTGCAACTTCGAATGGAAATCTTTTTAAAAAAATCTCTAAATTGATGCAAGACTGAAGTTTTATATGAAACAACAAAGTTTAATAGTTATCGTAGCTAAAAGGTAAAATGTAAAATACTGCAAACATCATTCCGCATTATGCATATGGTTTTAAAGCGTGAACTAACACTCATTTCTTTCTGAAAAGTCTTACAGTCATCCGCAGGAATACTTCTGCCCGGTAGGGCATCTTGTTTGTTTTTGTATTCCTGCGTAAGCAAGGAATACTTTGAAACTGTTCGTGTTTTTTGTATTCCTGCGTAAGCAAGGAATACTTTGAAACCGTTCGTGTTTTTTTTGTTTTTTTTTTTTTTTTTTCACTGGTCAAACCTAGACCAATTTTTGTCGATGGGAAATAGCCACTCAAATCATTAATGTTACCAACTTACATTCTTTTTATGATTTAACAGTCTAAACTCACACTATATTCATTGTATTCAAGTACTTTGCTTGAAAAGACTCTAAAAGTGAAAAATATAAGCTCTAGTGAAAGGAATAACTAACATATGGCTAAATCGCAGATGCCAGGTAGAAATGTTGTTTCATGTGAGTCTTATGCAACGTTCTTAAGTTTTCCGTAGTTGTTTTAAAAATGGAAGCGAAGAAGCATGCGTAGATCTGTGAAAGTTTCTTTGTTGAATATATGGATATAGAAGAGGTTATACGGCTGTCAAACTTAAAAGAATCAAGAACATTTATGATCCAAACTGATAATCTACGTGAAACTAATACTCTTAGTAGGTATTCGTGATAAATAAGCAGTTCTTGATGCTTCAAAACAGATATGAACGACTACCAATAGGGTATGTTTATATCGATTTAATGCGTAAGGTTTCTATTAGTCTTTCTAAATATAATGCAATTTTTTAATTCATGTTCCTAGGTAAGCTACCCTGTTTTTATAAAGCTCTGGAATCATGAAGCACAGCTCATCTTCCTCATCAACTTCTACCTATTTTATTAATCATTTGATGACCACTTTTTTAATTGACTAGTCGAATTTAAAATATTGTATGATTTTAAAATTTGTATACTATCAAGCTGACGATAAAAAGGAAACACAGATATTTTTATTATTTCGCAAGGCCAAGTAAAAGTTTTTATTATGAAGTTCAGGTACAAACAACATAAAGATTTTCATACTGTATAGATTTAAAAGGAGTATTTTGAAACGTCCACGGAAGAGTGTTCTCTAATGGATTTTTAAACTGACGGTGTTCCTTTTTAAGCTTGATCTCCGGCAAAATTTTTCAAAGTCTCTTAACGTTTATGATGCTCTCGGGAATGTAATTAAATGAATTCGAAGTTATAACTTCTTAAGCACAGACTTTTCTTGACGCGACAAACTTTTTATTACTTAATTACTTCTTGAAGATTCTTTAGGGAATACAACTTTGAATTAAAATCTTTTTTCAAAAATCTCTAAGTTGAAGTAAGACTGAAGTTTTATATGAGACAACAAAGTTTAATTGTTATCGTTGTTAGAAGGTAAAATGTAAAATACCGCAACATCATTCTGCATTATGCATATCTCTTTAAAGCGTGAACTAATATCAGTTCTTTCTGAAATCTTTGTAGAAAGTCTTACAGTCATCCGCAGGAATACTTCTGACTGTAGAAAAAGTCATTATAAATTGAATTAGCGCCGCACATAACGTAATACCGACGTTGAAGCAAACTCATATGAACGTCATGTTGATTTGACGTTGATGTAACATCAATAACGTCGCGTGGGTGGCGATAGGAAAACATTACATCATATGAAAAAGTGCCAGAAACACACGTTCCTTACAATTGCATGATCATAATGAAAGGCATAAATTATCTTAAAATAATGATAAGAGCATATATATTCATAAATAAGGAAATACATCAGTATTCATAATTTGAAAGTCACAGTACAAGAATTTTGCGATAAAATCACCATCAAACCATCGTTTTACACCGAAAATACTCCTCAATATCACTTTCCAGATGTTACATCAAAGAAAAACTCAAAGTGTTTCTACTTCTTGTGGGATACTTTGCAAAAACTTCTCGTTTAATTTATACCACTTCAAGACCGCTCTATAACACGTCTGCTCTTAACGTATGCTCTTAATAATGATCCAATGTTCATAATTGCCCTGTAAAAAACTGACCAGGTCCTTTCCAATTTCAAGCAAACTTTCAGTTATTCGAACATTCAGTTATTTGAACTTAGTATTCTATCCCGCCGTGGCGTTGGTCCGAATGATCGGGAATCTATCTCCCGTGTGTAACTTTGCAGAACGGAATATTATCATTGGCGCGAAAACGGGGACGGCCGCCAGTTATAACTAGAAGTTAGTTTCTGGATAATAAGAAGGTCTTTGTATAGTTCGGAAATCTGACAAGAGTAAGGTCAAATTTTTTAAAAAATCTGCTTTTTCATTCTTGTCGTTTAATTTTAAAATTTCACCATGAAAATTGATCATTTTCACGGCATCATATACGGTGTGTTACGCCAAGGTCTTTTCCTTCTCTCTCCGCGCGCGTGCTGTCTGCGTATTGAAAAGACAGAAATACTAGGTTCGAGGTTGCCATCACACACTTGTCATCTGTGTGAAGTACTCGTGCAATCTTTCCCCTAATGCCATTCACTTTACCACGAGACTTGATACGAATGCGACTGAGTTACGCAGTGAATTGTGAGCTTTGATTGTGCTCACGATTAGTACACGAGTTTCTTTGAGAGTGATTTACTAAAGTTAATTCTTTCAGGTAATTCATTTGAATTTAGAAAGCGTAGATTGATTTTTGTTGAATCCATGTATAATGTGTTATTTTTATAAATGATAGTTTTATAGACGAGCCTCAGATTGGGGTGGGTCACTACTGACAGGGCCCGCGCTACCGGGGTGGCCAGGGGGGGCCCCCCCCCCCCCCCCCCCACCACTTTTTTGCTTAGTAAAAAACTTTTTTCACACATAAGTTTAAAAATTAAAAAAAAATCGGGTGTGGCTACGCAACTGAAAAAGGAACAGCCAAAAGCTTATTATGCATTCAGGCTTTAAAGACCACTACCGAATCATTTACTTTGATGCAATGGACACCGTAGTCATGGCCATTAAGGACCGTTTTGAGCAACCAAGCGCTATCAATTCTTTTCAAGCATCGAGCAGTTTCTTTTGACATCCATATCAACTCCGACGACCCCTACCAGACAGAGATAGGCGCTCTTGAAAAGTACTCTGATGACCTTGACATCTCTGCACTGCCTGCCAAAATCCAAGTTCTGCGCTCTCGTTTTTAAAAATGAAAAGGTTGCTCATTTCGAGGAGATAACAGACAATATAGTCAAATCAAGCGGCGCACTAGAAAGAAGTCTCTTAGGAAAAATCATCAAGTTGATGAAGCTAGTCCTTGTTGGTGCAGCTACAAGTGCAACACCCGAGCGATCAAAACTTGGGTTCGAGCAACAATGACTCAAAAGTGTTTCAACTTTTGGCAGCTTTCTTTTCACAAAGAACTTACGGATAACATTTCTTTGGTATGGTATGTTTAGTATATATGTTTCTATTAACTATGGGTAAATATAGCCAACGAATTTGTTGCCTCGAAACCATCCAGAAAAAATATTGTTGGGAGATTTGTGGATTCTGATTTATGGTATATATAGTTATAATTACTACTATAATTACTTACGTTCTCTTTAAAAATGATTAAAAGATTATTGTAGGTGTATAAATCTTTAGGAATCAGTACATTGTTAGCCAATCTTGAGCTGTCAAATTTGCAAAAACATTCCTTGCCCTCCGGCGCCAACCATAGTGGCGCCTTCACTCTAAATTGCCGATTTCAAAATTAATCAGTATAAAATGTGGCCCCTCCACTTTCAAATTCATAGCGCGGGTCCTGTGACTATTTAACTGTTAAGCTAAGGAGCTCAAGATGTGTGTACTTTGTTGATAGTTTTTAATTTCTTAAACGTCTGTGTTTCTATTTCCAGGATGATTACCGTTGAACAATGGCGAGGATCTTGCATTGGCTTTTATTGTTGTGTTCAGGGAAGTTGTTATTATAGTGATTTGATTTGCCATGCTTATGTTTCATATCTTGTCATGTGTCTTGAGTGTAGTGATGTTAGTTTTCTTAAAGTAATGCTGCTTCTGTTAGATGGAGACATTGAAAGCAATCCTGGTCCGACTTACAACATTGCAAAAATAGTCAAAGCATCATTTCATCAAGGTGATGAAATGTTTGGAGCAACTGCTGGAATGCAATGCACATGTAATGCCTTGATAAGTTTATGTTGGTCTAAATTTAAGAAAATGTGTTACTGGAAAACCGATGATCTTGATTATGTCATGGTCAAAGGCAATGAGCTGTTTGCAAGTTTGAATTTATTTCGATATTTATCAGTCGATGATTTACCAATCCAATTGGATCTTGAGCAAAACATGTTTAAGATGTCATATGTGGAAAATGTGACAGCAGAAATCGTGCGAAATCAACACATTTTTTTAAAACAGTCATTTAAAGAGTTTTCTAGTAGAAGCAATGGTATAATTTTCTTCGTTAACCAAATGTCATTTAGTATTTGTTGGGACACCAAATCATTTTATCTATTTGACTCGCACAGTCGAAATGAATTTGGTATTACTGATGGAAATGGCACTGGAATCCTATTAAAATTTCAAAGCATTACACAACTGCAAAAGTACATTACTGAAGTTCATTTAAATCATAGACAGTCTATATTTTGTCAAATGCAGTATATAATGGTTGAAATGATAGGATCAGACACAAATATATCAAAAAGTGGTGCCGCTAAAAAGAGAAAACTGTCATTGTCTAAACATCTTTATTCAGAAGATCATCAGAAAAAGCTGAAACGGTGGAGTGATGAGAATAGGGAAAGTTACAGCAAAAATAAAGATGGGATTCATGAGAAATATTTGGCAAATAAAGATGTGATACATGAGAAGTATTTAGCAAATAAAGATGTAATTCATGAGAAGTATTTGGCAAATAAAGATGTAATTCATGAGAAGTATTTGGCAAATAAAGATGTAATTCATGAGAAGTATTTGGCAAATAAAGATGTAATTCATGAGAAGTATTTGACGAATAAAGATGTGGTCCAGCAGAAATATTTGGTAAATAAAGAAGTTATACGTCAGAGATACATTGAAAATTCAGGAACAGAAAAACACAAGGAAAAACTTCGGAAAAAGCGTGAAACGTATAAGAAGAATAAAGGAACCCCAACAGATGTAAGACTGAAGGAAAGGTTGCAACAAAAGTATGTGTCCATGAAGGGTACTTCACAACATCAAGACTTGTTATCAAAATTACATAATCAATATGAAGCAAAGAAAACATCCGGAGATCATTTGGAAGTGTTAAGAATTAAAAGAGAAAAATATGCAGCTGCAAAAGGAGATGTACCATCCGAAAAACGTGTTATAAGATTCAAGCAGATGGCCTGTGATGGTCCGTTTTATGTCTGTGTTGTTTGTAATCGTTGTTTATATAAACGATCTGTTGTAGCATTTGATGAAACTAAATATGTTATTGAATCAGAAGACTTTGAATTTTATCCAGTTAGTAGTTTTGATGGTTTTATGTACATATGTATAACTTGTCATCGAAAGTTAAGGGTAAAGAAGATTCCTTGTCAAGCGGCCTTTAATCAATTGCAAGTGTATAATTTACCACAGCATTTAGCCGGCATCAACCGTTTGGAAAAAGTCATATTATCAAAAAGGATTCTCTTCAAGAAAATTGTGATAATGCCAAAAGGAAATTTTCCCAAGGTTAAAGGGGCAATTTGCAATGTGCCGATGGATTCCGAAAGTGTAACTAATGTGTTGCCAAGACCTGCAGATAGTAATGGTTTGTTGTTATTGAAGTTGAAACGTAAGATGATTTACCGTGGACATGTTTACTTTGAACCAGTTCGTCCAGATTTAGTTATGCAAGCTCTCCAGTTTTTAAAGGAAAATAATATTTTGTATAATAACATCACAGTTGATATGTCAAATGTTTCTGAGGACATGGTCAATTTGGGTGACGAGGACGAAATTGTAGCAGAGGTGCCTAGTGTGGACGAGGAAGTTGAGAATCCCTTAGATGATTATCGCACAGCTACAAATGAAACCTTCTTGACATCTAAAATACCTATAGATATCAATGAAGATACAGTTATCATTGCTCCAGGTGAAGGATGTTCAGCCATCCCAATTTATGCTGATCAACATTGTGAGGAAATGGCATTTCCACATTTGTTTCCTTATGGAAAATTTGGTTACAATGTCAACCGAAACATACCAATTAGTCCAGTAAAGTATTTTAATCAACGATTGTTAAACTATACCCAAAAGTTTTCATCTGATGCAGATTATATATTTTTTGCGAATTATGTTGTTCAATATACAAATATTCATAGCAAGATAAATATTGCCATGAAGAAAATGTCAGCATGCAATCTTACAGCTGGGATTTTTAGTCAGAACTTTACAGAGACCATCCGATCATTCATTGCAAACGATGAAGCATTTAACTTCATGAACCAAATAAAAGGGACTCCAGCATATTGGAAGAGATTTTTACTAGAAGTTTTAGCAATGGTTAAGCAACTTGGTATTCCTTCATTTTTTATGACTTTATCATGTGCTGATTTGAGATGGCCTGAATTGCCTTCCATTTTGTCAAAATTGTATCAAATGAATCTTACGGAAGAAGAAATTGTGAACATGAGTTATGAGGACAAATGCCGAATTTTGAACATGAATCCTGTTTTTTTGGCCCGACACTTTCAATACCGTGTTGAAACATTCTTCAAGGAAATTGTTTGTGGTGGTTCACTAGGGAAAATCAGTTATTATGTAATTCGTGTTGAATTTCAAGTACGCGGGAGTCCACATGTTCATGTCTTTCTGTGGGTTGAAAATCCACCCAAATTGATGGAAGACACCAAAGTTAACTACATAGCGTTTGTTGATGGAATTGTCAGAGCTGATTTGCCAAGTCCGGAACTTGAACCGGCGTTGTTTGAATTGGTGAAAACATACCAAATACATACACATTCCAAAACTTGTCGGAAGTACAAGAACAGTTCATGCCGTTTCAATTTCGGTCACTTCTTTACTGATCACACGATAATTTCTAGCCCTCTGCCTGAAAATATTGATATTGAACATAAAGAAACGATTTTAGAGAACAGAAAAGCTATTTTAACTAAAGTAAAAGATTACATTGATGAGTTTCTCTACCCCAAAAAGCATAATTTCATGGATTCCACAAAGGATGACTACGAAAACCCTGGAACAATTTCGGAGATTTTGGATAGTTTGGATTTAACTGAAGAGTTATATTATAGTGCTTTATCTATTTCCAAGGATGCAGACTATGAAATACATCTACGAAGACCACCGAATTCTTGCTTTGTTAACAATTATTTTACTGAAGGACTATCTGCTTGGGAAGCCAACATGGATATCCAACCTGTTTTTAACCATTATAAAGCTGTAACCTACATGTGTAAATATCTATCCAAAGCTGAGGACGAGTGCTCTAGGGCAATGAAACAAGCATTAGATGAAGCAAAAACTGACAACCTGAATAAATTTGAGCAAATGCTATCTATTGCTAAAGCTTATTCTTCGAAAAGGGAATGCTCTGTACAAGAAGCAGTTTATCATATAATGCCTGAATTATGGTTGCGAAAGACATTTCCTAAAGTAATTTTTGCTAATAGCAATCTTCCAGAACATCGGTACAGAATTTGTAAATCTAAGGAGGAATTGGATGAGCTACCTGAGGACAGTACTGATATTTTCAAAGCCAATATGTTGGATCGATACGTTGATAGACCAAACAGGCTTTATAAAAGTGGAAAGTTTTCATCTGTTGACAATATGTGCTTTGCAGAGTTCTTGGCATATTATGTTGTTGATTCTAAACCTAATGATTTGACTGAAAATGATAATCAACCTGTTGTACTGAGTGATGAGGTGTTGGAGGGTGAAAATTCTGAATATCCTTACCCACCTGTCATTCCACTGATGAATAGTAAAAGTAAATTGAAGTGTAGGAAAACTCGAGCTGTGTTACGGTATCATGTTCCCAACAGGCACCGCTATCCTGAAAGATATGCACATCATCTGTTATTCATGTATTATCCTTTCCGCAAAGAAGAAGAATTGCTAGTGAATACTTACTTAGAAAAACTTGCAGAGCCTGGCATTCTTGATATTGTAAATACAAACAAAATGAAGGTTGAACCATATGATGAGCTAGTTGATGAAGCTTTCCGAACTTATCGTGCTGATTTGGAAACAAGTTTTGATCCATATGCGCAGCAAGAAAATGAAGAAGTACAAAATCAACTTGATGCATGCATTTCTGATGGTGAGGATTTGGAGGATCATCCAGCTCCAACATCAGGAATTGTGCCAGCTCGACAGTATGTGCTTGATGATGAGGAAATTAACCTGAAAATTCGCTCTCTTAATGCCAAACAAAGAGAGATTTTTGACGTTATTTTATCATGGGCGAAAAAACTGATCAAATACAGAAACAGTGTTATGAAAGAAAATGTTGATCCATTGTATGTATTTTTAACTGGCCAAGGAGGTTGTGGGAAATCACATCTATTGAAAACTTTGTATCATGCTATTTCGAAACTTTTACTGCGTAAAGCAACCTACCCTGAAAAACCAAGAGTTTTATTGTTATCACCCACTGGTGTGGCTGCTGTTAACATTGGTGGTACAACAATACATTCAGGCTTGGGGATGTATGGTAATCGTTTTGGACCATTGAGTGATAAAATGAGAGTGTCACTACGAACTAAACTTTCAGAAGTAAGCATGGTAATAATTGATGAAATATCTATGGTTTCTGCAGAACTGCTAAAAAATGTGCATTTACGATTATGTGAAGTATTTGGTGTCAGTACCCATAATCCATTTGCTGGTAGAACTGTTATTGCATCTGGTGATTTTTTCCAGTTACCTCCAGTTATGGGGAAACCTGTTTACATGTCAAGTGGATTTGTTGAGAGTTTGCTAAAGCTCTGGGACAACTTTCAAATTGCTGAATTGACTGAAGTTATGCGACAGCAAGGTGACAATGTATTCATTGACTTGCTTAACAATGTCCGTACTGCCAGTCTAACTAGTGAAGATGAACAACTCATAAGATCACGCTTCATTTCTGATAGTTCTCCAGATTACCCAAGTGATGCACTTCATTTGTTTGCAGAAAATGCACCAGCTGTTGCTTTTAATCAAAAGAAATTGGAAAGTCTGCATACATCAGAATTTCTGATAAATGCAATTGATGTATTACCAAAAGATGTCCCGAACAGATTGATTAATGATGCCTTAAGTAGAAAACATACTGACACTGGTGGTCTTCCTACCAAACTAGCTGTTAAAGTAGGTGCACGAGTTATGTTAACTTCCAATATTGACATAGCTGATAAACTAATTAATGGGCAAATTGGTATTGTGAAGGGCATAAAAGCTAATCAACATAAAGTTGAAAGAATCTACGTCAAATTTATGGATGAGGAAGCTGGCTTAATGAAAATGGCTTCTGACCAATATGCAAGAATTAACAAGTGTGTTCCTGTAGACCGGATTGATACTGATATTCAAATTAACAAAAGAAAAGTGTCATCGCCTGTAATCAAACGAACCCAGTTCCCTTTAGTTCTATCTTGGGGAACAAGTATTCACAAAGTGCAAGGTCTGAGTGTACCAGAAGCAGTTATAAGTTTTCAGTTAGTGAAACAGAGACAGTTCAATGCAGGTCAAATGTATGTTGCAATGAGTCGTGTTAAAACGATTAGTGGTTTACATTTCACAGGAATGTTTAACAAAAAAGCCATAAAATCAGACAAAAGAGCCTTTAATGAATATGATCGAATGCGACAAAAGTGTCCGTTACCGTCCCCAGAAACACTTGGATCTTTATCTGCAGAATCTCTTACTGTCAGTCTACTGAATGTACGATCATTATCTCTACATACTCCTGATATTGTGTGTTTGAAAGAACTATTGGAGAGTGACGTAATTTGTTTTACAGAAACACAATTACTGTCAAATCATGATGTTTCAGAGATATGTAATGTATTAGATAATTTTGAAGACATTACCTTTTTCAATGCTGAAGATAAATATCAAAGTATGGCGGTTGGTGTTAAGGTGATGGAGTATTATGATGGTGGATCATTTGAACCAGGATTTTCATTAATTTATATTGACAAAGACTCTTTTTCTAGTGAGCTGATTCGTTTAGGATTGTTGTACAGAAAACATGGAGAACCAACACGATTGTTTTATGATAAATTATATGATTTTGTTTATTCTAATGATATTGACATTCTACTTGGTGATTTTAATATTGATTTTTTGAAATCCAATGATTCCTTTTCAGACATACTTACTAATTATGACATGGTTGTATCAGAGCCAACACATCTTGATGGATCGTTACTGGATCATTGTTATGTCAAAAAAAGTTTACTTAAAAAATATAAGGTGACCACATTGATTAAATCTGTTTTCTTTTCGGATCATGATGCTGTGAAACTAAAACTACATTTGAAACATCCATAAAATGAAACTATTACCATTTTATTTTTATATTGAAGTGTATCACATTCGCTGCAGACATTATGTCTTGTCAGTTTATCTGGCTACGTGGCAGCAACGTAGAAGTATATTACATCAGCTGCAGACATTATGTCTTGTCAGTTTATCTGGCTACGTGGCAGCAACGTAGAAGTATATTACATCAGCTGCAGACATTATGTCTTGTCAGTTTATCTGGCTACGTGGCAGTAACGTAGAAGTATATTACATCAGCTGCTAACTTAATGGCTTGTCAGTTTATCTGGCTACGTGGCAGCAACGTAGAAGTATATTACATCAGCTGCAGACATTATGTCTTGTCAGTTTATCTGGCTACGTGGCAGCAACGTAGAAGTATATTACATCAGCTGCAAACATTATGTCTTGTCAGTTTATCTGGCTACGTGGCAGCAACGTAGAAGTATATTACATCAGCTGCAGACATTATGTCTTGTCAGTTTATCTGGCTACGTGGCAGCAACGTAGAAGTATATTGCATCAGCTGGAGACTTTAGGTTTTGTCAGTTTATCTTACATAATTATCATATATAAAGGTTTCGTCATTTGCTTCATTCCAATGTTTGTAATACGTTTTTTGACTCATTCGAAATATTCTTTTTAACATTGTTTTTTGACAACATGCATTTATTGTCAAAGTAATTTACTTATCCCTCGCAAGATTATGTTCAAGTATATTCAAGGGGATATGCACCACAAGTCTTTAGGAATGTGCCAAGTGTAACTTTGAAAAGAGAATTCTAAATTGGAACTGCAATATTTTTTAACATTTTGGTTTACACGTTGTTTTTTTTATAAGCATAGTGGTTTTTGAGCTCAGCCTCAATATGCTTAGGGAAAACTGAATTTTTAGGCTGAGATATGCTTTATCATATGTTTATCTCGGGCCTTTTTTTAGGATTTTAAGGAAAATAGGCTTGAAAAAAGCAAAAAAATGCTTCATTTTGGCCAAATGAGGCTCAGCATATGCTTAGTGAATGCTTAAATTTTGGCCATTTCTGAGCCTTCATATGCTTATAGATGTTATGCTTATAAAAAAAAAAACGTGTATGATTTTATTGATTTTGTGTCGTGATATCTTTTCTGAATTTTACTAAGCTTTCATTCCGTGTGAAATAGTGTTTTAGTCTTAAACTTGGGAGCATTAATTTATTTTATGTTGAATATTAGTCTATCTTATACGATGCTCATTTTATAAGTTAGTTCTTTTTTGTTGACAATGTAGTTTTAAAAAAATTGTTTGCCTGCAGTTCCAATATTAAGGGTACTTAACTTTTACTGATAAAATTACTTATACTCTTACGGCACACTTAGAATGATCACTTTTAAGAAATTACCTATAATCTGGAATATCAAGAAAGAAACCAATAGATAATTATTATGTTGCATCTGGGTGCATATCTTCTTGAAAACTGTTAGTTATATGATTGTTATTAACCAGGATTTCCACTTATCACTTTTGCTACGCACATATTTGCTACCACATATCGCTGATTTTTCTTGAATATTTATAATTATTCGTTTCTGCAATTACATTCGATACGTGCATCGAGTCAAAGAAATTGACTTCATTTTAACTTTTTATATCTCTTACCGTAGCACATCATGATCATGCAGTCTGGCCAATCATATTTACGATACACGTATTACACTCATTTTTTATTATTTTTTTTTGTTGTATAAGTATATGTTATACGTTTTTCACTTAGGCTAGCTATGCAAAAGAATTTTTCAATGTCAGCTTGAAATTATGCTTAATTCTATGCTTATATAGATTCTTTGTAAAATTTTGATTTGAGAACTTAAAATATACACCGCCATTTGCCTAGTGAAATGAATCGAATGTTTGTCACATTGATTTAAAAATTACAAATTATGAAGTCTTACTATTTGCTGAAACAAGGCCATCAGTAAAGTATTATGCTCAATTGTTAGAGGATTTTTAGCTATTATATGCTTTTTATGCTTAGTTAAAAAAATAATAAAATAAAATGAGTGTAAAACTAAGTGGAAATCCGGGTTCAGAGAATTCCTTGGTCTGGAAATCTATTTTGATAACTTACTTTCTTTGTGCTCTTTTCGATTTGGTAAAACTTGAGCTGTTGATATGATCAAAGCAAATGTTATGCAAGTGATAAAGGTTAACAATAGACTTTCAGACTAATGAATATTCTAATGACCATAGGTTTATATTGATATTTTCATGGTTTCAAATATGTTTTGGAAATATGTTTATTTGCGTTCAAACAGAATATTATGCAGACGATAAAAAAAAAATTTAATGTAAAATCCAATTTTCAAAATTTATTAGCCAAACTGTGCCGGTATTTGACCTGACAGTATTTCCTGAATCAATAATACAGCTATGATATCGAAAATCAGTAAAGCCGATCGAATAAATGCGCACAAATCATAATACGGCCTAACCAGTTCTTCGGTCGTTGTATATCTCACAAACTTGGTTCTAAAAGACTTAAAATTAGATCCTTGGACTGACGTTTTCAATGACTATTACTTCTTTGGTGGTGTTCCAGTAAATGCATCATTCCGTTAATTACTTTCAATGAATGGGAGGAGATCTATGACTTAACTGGCTTATTTTTGTGTTTAAGTAGTTTATTCACATTCATGGTTGAGTCATACCAATGACGTATAAAGTAGCCTCTTCTCTTGTTAATATGGGATGGATGTCCATGGAGTTTGTCAATGAGCAAGCGGTTGACGTACTGTACAGCTTATGTAGCTAAAATTTTGACTTTAATTACTTGAATGAATGAAAAGGTAAACCTAGGTAATTAATTGATGATTGAAGGTATTTGGTATTATTTTTGTCTACTTCCAGTTATGAAACATTCTGTAAATTGTTATTTGATATTTAGCCGCTAACATGAAAGTCGAGAAATCATTACTTAATTTTGTTTTCGTAATTCCCACTGTAATGATAGTAATCTGGGTATGTAATATAAACTTCTGTTTAGGCTTATGGAAACATACTGTTGATATCGTTGTTATCATTTTTAATCTATTCTGTTCAGGTCATTGAGTTACTATGACACGTGATGGTTGATTTTGTGACTTCGTTTCAAAGCAAGACAGTCATTAACTACAAACATACGATTCAATGTTTTTGAACAAGCTGTAAAAAACAATTATGATTGGGTGCAGCATAAATTTTGACCGGGATGATTTGAATTCATGGCAATGGAAGTTGCTTTTTTTTGAAGAAGGAAATTTAGCTTTTTTATTTACATCGGCTTTTGTATTTTGATGAATAATTTTAATAAATAATTATTGTGTATTGATTGTAATCTTTATCTCACGTCAGCACTCAGTGATGTCACGGAGTGCCAAATTTCGAATTCGGGCTTTCTCTACTGGCACTTAACAAGAGAAGAGGTAATCGACTCATTATGTCACTTTCAATCCGAACAAGCATCTCTCGATTCTAATCATTGTAATGTCATTTCTTTGCATGATAAAAAGATGTAGCTAATGTCTGAACTTTATTGTTCTCTGTTGTCAGTAAAAAAGAATGTCATAATTATAATGATTAGAAACGAAGCCATGTTTGTAAGTAGTGAAAATGACGTAATTAATGAAATACCTTAAGAGAAGGAATTTTAGGGGGAATAGGGTTTGGCGGGAATTTAATTTGGCGGATGAGCAAACTTCTTAGTTTTGACGGGAACTTAATTTGGCGGATTTTTGTCAACCCACCAAATTTTCAGGTATTTCGGTAAAACTGCAGGTCGAATGTTGAAGGTTGAATCGTCTTCGAAAATTTCGCGAATTGAGAAGATATTAAATTTTAATGGCAGGATTTTCCTAAGAAAAACATTTGTCATGCTACTAAGTAAATAAACCTTCGCGAATAGTAGATCAAAAGAAATAATGAAATTTTTTATGAAACAGGAGTGATAATAAAACGAATCTTATCGAGTTACAATTTAAACAGGTTAATTAATTATAACAGGTTCATGCCCGCTTTTGGTTATGGATTAGGATGTCATGGACTTAGCGTTTATTAAGCTGACGTCATCACTTTGCAAACAACCTTTTCGCACTTCTCGAAGCTCTTATACACAGTAACTGTGTAATAATATAAAAATAAAACTGATGCATTTGATACATCGAAGGAAAGTTTCGTCGTGTTATCACCTAAACCGTCAAATTGAGTCGTATTGTAGAGGACACACAAGAATATGTCTGTCAAAAAATCAATCGTATAATTGATAAGAAACATAAAGCAATTAATAGCTTTGTCAGTTCATTCCAATTACGCAGAGCATCCCAACCGGCACATGATGTAATAACTAAAGACGTCGAAAAAACGGCATATCAATGTCGTTACATTGGTTCGACGTTTATGTGACGTCGAAATAACGTCGCGTGCCGGTAGGGATGATATATGCAATTCGATAACTTTCGTCAATATTTCGAAAAATCTGAGTCCTTTGAAAACTAAAAGACGAACTACAGTGTTGCGACGACGAACTACAATAGCCACGACCAACTACAATAGCCACGACCAACTACAATAGCCACGACCAACTACAGTGGCCACGATGAACAATTTTAATGAAAAAGGAGCTACATTGATGATTTCTACAACGACATCTTATGCGATTCGACAGTCGGCGTATTAAGCGACTGCTACTCGCGAAGGTTGCCGTACTTCTGCGACGACTTCTGCCAACCTTTTGGCACCCTTACGGCATTCTGACACGTACTTTTTAATGGCACGAGCACACGGTAGCATAGGGACAATTGGAACTCAAAAGATTTCAGCAATGACAATAAAAACATACGTTTTGTCAATTTCGAAAATCTTTATAGAAATTGACAGCGCTCAACCCTCCTAGAGAGATTCATTTGGTATTCCCTTGTGCGTGCAACAGCAGCTGAAAATGTGATAATGAAAGCCAGGTGATCGCGAGAAGTTGTTAGTTTAGAAAATTCTCTATAGAGTCATCGAAAGTTTATTGACTGTTAAAATTTTCTTCCAGTTGAAACTTTACGTGCGTGAACATTAATGGGACAACACTCTGCGTGTGATGAATGTCTCAAGGGTACAGTCAACTTCAACCTAATTTGTGGAGTTTTGGTTTTATCAACAGTATAAATGGTTCCTCATGTTCCATTCTACATGCATGTAGGGAAGAACTGAGGGGAGAAGGACGGTTTCTTACACATTTTCATCGATCAGTGTTAAGTAAGTGTAATTATTTCAAGGGAATTGATTTCCAATTATATTTCACATTATTAATCTCATTATGTAACATTTAATAGGTTGTTTCGACTGCATTTTCTGCTGCTTTAACGTAAAAACCCAGGGAGCATCTGCACCTTGTTGAATATATACCGCTGGACCGAGGGAATATAATGCTTTACAAAATTTCTCTTGAGTTTAGCACATAGAAATACAAAACATTTAAAAAATATTTTGTATTTCTATAGCTAGCTTCCTACTTCTGCATTATACGTCCTGCTCAGCATAAAGCCGACGGATTTTAGCGCGACGAAAGTATTTTTAGGCGTCATAAATTTATAGCGGACCACGTTAAAATCATTCTTACTTTACGCGGCATAGTTTTTGTCCGATATGACTAACAGCCAAATGACCTTTCAGTATTGTGTAAACATTATGTAATTTTCTCGAATAAATTCTCGATAAAACAAAATAATAAAACAAAAGTGATGTTGAACGGAAATTTATTAATCCAGCGACAGTTGTTTCTTCTACAATACATAATCAGAAAATGTTATATAGTTTATATTTTATTTAATAAAAACAAACATCTACTTTTATAAAAATTTTAGAAGAAGCTTTTCCGTAAAACCATCAGTGTTAAATCAGTAAAGAGGTCAGGGTCAAACTTGTGAATTTTATAAGCGTGCGTTGTTAATCATGTCTAATGCACGTGCAAAAGCGATAATCTGATTCGCTCAGACGAATCATTTGACTTGATTCTTATTTAATTAATATTATTAAACCCGTTATACTTGCTTGAATGTTTGAGAGTAAAAAAATACATTCACAAGAGAAATCTGAGTTATTGTTTAACATGTGAATTGAGCATAAGGATATTTTCCATGGAATATATATCATTACGTTCGTATTTCTTGTCTGAATAATATTTGAGAACAAAAACTGACATACAAATTCAAAACATGGATTATATATTATGATAAATAAGAAAGAAAATGATAATGAGGTGATTGAGTTTATACATCTCACGTTTTCATGTTTCTGTTCATATTATTTGTTATGGTTTTTGCCTCCAATACCGCGCGGGGGTCTGGAAACAACAATAATGAAACGTCACACGAAATCCGTCTATTAGCAAATGAAAAATATCAAAAAGCCCCTCTCTATCTCAATCAGTTTGTTCTTCAACCGGAGCTTGAAGATCAGCTTCCATATCTTCTATAGGATGCGTATAAAAATAAGCATGCTTTAAGCATATTTCACCCTGGTTTAAAGGTAAAATTTAACCATACTTGACCCTGCCCCAAATTTGCCTATATGCTTATAAAGAAAAAGCGTAGCTATATTCAGATGACAAATTACACCTTTCCTTCACCCAGAAAATTAAATTCTGCGAAATAATGAGTTTGGTTCATCTTGAAGTTAAACTCCCAAAAAATTTCTTTGTATATATATATATATATATACATTCAAAAGATCATGTATATTCAAATAAATCAAGTTATAACAAAATTAGAACCTACTTAAGAAATCGTTTTACAGCCCTCGTAATTCACTTCGGCAGTCGGCAATTGCCGAAGCATTTGCCGAAGCAAAAGCCTCTTTTTGCACCTTCACTTCGGCAAAATAATTGCCGAAGCCAAATTCTCTCACAACAAACCTATTTTCCCTTTTAAAAATGCATTTTCTTAACTTTTTTGCAAGCTTCGCCACCATATTTATTTTTATGTTTCTGCGCTCGATCACAAATTTTTTCGCTTACAGCCCGCTTTTTCATTAGTCAGCGGCTTTACCCACCTGGCTATTTGAATAGGGTTTCGTCGTCGTCGTCGTGTCGTCTATAATTAATTTTCACGTGATCACTTTGTTTTGAAATGATTGAGATCAATTTTTTTCATAAAACAATTTATAGACTTTGTTTACAAATACCATGAACCTTTTTCGATGAATTTAAAATTTTATTTACAGAATGTGCGTGTTACAACTAGTACTATTTAGGAAGTTCCTCTTTGTTCTACGTTCGTTGTTACGAAACTTCCTTGCGTCACGTGGTTTTCATAAGAACATTCTTTTAGTTTGTTTCGAACGATATTCGAAGAAGAGTATAAATTTCAGAATTCATGCTAACTATAATGAAAAAGATACGTAGAAAAACATGCTCAACTTATTACATTAGTGTTCGTGCTCAATTGACAACGAAGGATAACTTAGGTATATTAAGTAATTATTCCCCAATTTTCTGTTGCTAGGGAAAACGACCACCGTTGCTAAGGGAATTTTGAAATTTCCTTCGTTCTACGAATTCATTTCTTCACCTAACGAAAGAATATGAAAACATAAGTGGTACCAGCAGGACTCATTTTCGTGTTACTCAATGAAATTAAAAAGCAAATTAGTTTCCAGCTCTCTACATATTGAGAAGACTGGTTTCCTATCCATATTGAAAGCCCTAAGTAACTTTACGATATTTTTTCTAGGTTTTATGATAGTGTTTCACTTTTTTGTAAACAAATTTATGAAATTTACAAGATGCAAGATATTTGCTTTTTTTCTTCACCTTACCCACAATTATTCAGGACTATACAAATCCATTTATTCGCGATGGTCATTATTATGAGGCAAAAATCAATTGACAAGTTGTCATTGAATTGAAATAACTTTATTCCGAGATACTTTTGCGGAATCTGTTAAGAAAAATATAATATTTTTTAAGTTTAATACTTCAAAGATTCGCAAACTTCCCAGGTCACGAAAGTTTCTTCGCATGAAGACCTTCAAGTCTGTCTATTTTGGTGGTTTTTCAGCTATATTTATTAGGTAAGGGGCAAAGTTAAAAGATAAGAGTGATTTAAATAGCGGGAATGAATTTGCCGAACCGTTGCCGAAGCAAAATACAATATTCCAGTTTCGCTTCGGCAAAAATTTTGCCGAAGCCAAGAGAACCGAATTACGAGGGCTGTTTTATTAATTTCCTCAAAGTTCAAACAAAGTCTACATTGAGAATATGTTTCATAATAAGTTATAATATATATATACCAAATTATTATAAACAATTATTTCGTGTTTGATATCTGCTTCACTGACTCAAAAGATCTGGTGTTCTTGAACACAGTGTCGCTATTAACTTGGGCGTCTGTTTTATTGCAATTGGATTTCTCTGGAGGTTGACACATGTTTGTGAGGCGTACAGCATGCTTGCGATGTGCAGAATGTGATCCTCTGAAGTAATTCCAAGGCGTCTCCAGCTCCATGTGAAAGTGACTTTGTTTACCATCTTTCTTTGAAGTTGTGCATATATATACCCGTTACTTCTAAACGTATGTAATTGAAAAGCCTGTTTTAGACTTATCAATTTAATAACTATGTAGCAAATGATGTAGTTTAAAATGGTTTTATATATAAAATTTAGTATACACACCATTTTTGATTGTCATCCTCCGCTTTAGGTTTCGCAAAACTGAAAGAAACAGTATTAATACGAAACATTAGAAGATTGCCCTACACAAACGGTCTTTAAGACGTAAATACTAATGCATGTTATCTTTATACCTTTGCTATCAAGAGACTGTGTTTGATCCAAATGATCCAGTTCTGGCAGGAGCTGGTACGTTTCTTCGTCTGAAATTTCAATAATAAATAATTTTGAGTCCTGTTAATTCGCAGTATAATGAAGAGACTAAGGTTTGCTTGTGGAAGTCCCGGCAGTTTAGATTGAAAGACAGGTAATGCAACCAAGAAAAGATAGATTGGAGTAGTAAGGTAAGTCTAACACAACAGTTTATTTAATTTAGTCAACTCACAGATACATCAGCAAAATTAATAAAACTTCAGTTAATAACTCATTTAGACATAATGTTTAACTGAAAAGACAAATTTAAATGATCCGAGAATAAGAGAATTTCCTAGACAGCCCTCAATCCCCCTTGGTTTCCTGTCAAAAATTGCTTTTTCTGTATACCAATTGCCCAATGTTAGTTTTCATTGTCATAGACATGATGAGTAGCATTGGCAGCAAGCTACCCTTTGTTGAAGAAGATAATCAGAGAATTGTAACAAAGTTGTCAAACATCCAGCTGCTGATGGTCCTCCGGTATGAATTACAGGTTATTTGAGATGATGACGATGTTCCGTTGGATTTTAATGACAAAAAGCACACATTTGATTGCCATAGTGACTTTCCCTCTTTATGCACAGATATGTTGTCAATGAAATTTTGGCAGTTAATTTGGATGTCTGTTTTATTTGAATCGAAGTGGTCTGGAACTTCAATTCGCATTCAAGGAAGTCGGCTTTCGAATGGTCCTTCTGGCACGAGCTGCAAATGTAGAAATTGGTGGCACGAACGGACAATATAGGAAATTTGTGTTCTTCCTCGTAGACCGTCTTTACTTCAAATGGAGTGTAATGAAGCGCCTCGTCTGCGCCTGGACAGCGTATAACTTGGGAAGCCTTACCAACATGCAACACAAATCCACCATTACCATACCTGCGGTAAGTCGCATCCATGATCTTGTATACGCCATCTTCATGGCCGTTTCTAATCTTCTGATCCCACAGTGTGAGGTTAATAGGTGTGTCTGCATCATGCCCAACAACTTCTCTTTTTTAACAGGTTCATCGGAGAACTTCGAAGAAGTGGTCACGACCCGGCTGTCTGCAATATTCAGAAAGAGCTTGCACGATACTCTCTGACGATCTGTCGCACCGTCTCTGATGCACTTCACAGACTGAATGGGTGCATGTTTAGCTGGCTCTGCATGCAGAAAAGATACGTTGGCACTCTCAATCAATGTGTAACGATTGATTTGGATGTCTGTTTTCTTGTTATCGAATTTGTTGGGGACTTTACGTATATTTGAGAGCCGCACAGCAGACTTTTGCACGGTCGCATTTTGCAGGAACTCATGCTTTTGTACGTCAAATGCTACAGTTCTAAAGCAAGTTGTAGCCGTCTGGAGCTCCATGTGGAAGTATTTTGTGCGTTTGCCATCTTTTATCACCGATAGGTTGTGCACATACCCTGTCGTACAACGGTTTTTGTCATGCTTGTGTTTTACGGAATCTTGTGCTTTTGTACATCAAATGCTATAGCTCTGAACTAATTGTATGTCGTCTGTAGATCCATGTGAAAGTACCTTTTCCGTTTACTGTAGTTGATCCTTGTGAGCGTTGCTTCTTTCACGTCCCACAAGATGAGGTTGATAGTTGTTTTATCTGTGATTATTATAGAATCGTGTTTTTGTAAAGTGAAAGGAAAAAAAAAATGACAAATGTTTTTTTCTTCAGCGATTTCGAAATTTAGAGAGAATGAAATAGTGGAATGATTTGAAGATATCACAATGCAAACCTCGGAAAAGAAACTATAAACAAAACGCAACGAAAGAAATTGTCCTAGAACATATGAAAAATGTTACATAACAGAAACAAGGAGTGAAAAGCTCTGCCAAAGATTACTGCTAACAAAACGCAACGAAAAAACTTTAAACTGCTATGAAGAACAACTTTTAAGTAAAAATCAAACGCAACGGAGAAGTACCAGTAAGTGAAATATTAAATCCTACACACGTTTCCTACTGTTTGCAATCTGAATCGTTTCCTTGTCTTGAAACATGTCTATTTCGGTTTTCGCAAGGGGAATCTGTTTTCGATCGTTATACAGCTGTACCTGATGACGATGTACGTTGATTCGCTGATCATTTGGAAAAGACAAGTTTAACTGGAAATACCACGAGGTTGTATCGTATCTGCAAACCATTTTACACGATGGGCATTCAATCACATTATTGTCGATACCCTCCTTCAATTCAGCTTCAACAAAGTCGGCTTTCGAATGGTCCTTCTGCCACGAGCTGCAAATGTAAAACTTGGTAGCACGAATGGACATTATGGGAAATTTGTGTTCTTCCTCGTAGACCTTCTTTACTTCGAATGGAGTGTAACATAGCGCCTCGTCTGCATCTGCACAGCGTATAATTTGGGAAGCCTTACCACCATGCAACACAAATCCACCATTACCATACGTGCGGTAAGTCGCATCCATGATTTTGTATACGCCATCTTCTGATCCCACAGTGTGAGGTTAATAGGTGTGTTTGCATCATGCCCAACGACTTCTCTTTTTTTAACAGGTTCATCAGAGAACTGGAAAGAAGTGGCCACGACCTGGCTATCGACAATGTTGAGAAATACTTTACAGAACACCTGACGATCTCTAGCAATGTCATCTATGCTTTTCACAGAATGCGTGGATGTTTGTTTGGCTGACTGTGCATGGAGGAAAGTCACCGTGGTATCGTTAATCGTGGCGAAATAATAAATTTGGATGTCTGTTTGGAACTTTGCATGTATTCTTCAGTCGTATACCAGATTAATGCTTGTGTTCATCTTTTTAAACACTAAAGGTCGCACCTCTGAAGTAGTCTGTGCCTGTCTGCAGCTCCATGTGAAATTACTTTGTATGTTTATAGCCTTTGATTGAAGATAGGCTGTGCACACGCAGTCTCTCCATGCATGTCTTTGTGGCTTTGAATGAAAATTTACAAGGGCATGAACATGTACATCTGCTATTTTTGTGAAAGGAAACCAAGTGGAGAATTGAATTTGCTACACATCACAAAATTAAATAATTATAAAAATGTTCAGACACTGACAGACTGTAATTGACGGGTGTATCACTCATTGTTTGACATGTATACTTGTAAAAACCTGGGAAAAATTCAATGGTTCCTTGACTGTAATCTGAACTCAAAAAGCAAGCAAATTAGAGACTAGTTTGAATATAGAATTGCAAATCTCTAAGGTAATTTAATTTACTGCCAAATCTTATAGATAGAACATGAACGCAACGGATAAGTGAAAAACTCTCCAAAACGGTTGTGCACACATAATTACAATGCAATGTTATATTTACAATGGCAGAATTATGTCAATGGAAAGACATCAGAAGAAGATTCACTTTCTACACACCGGTAGATACTTAAATTTAAGGTAATGTTCGAAACACGACTTCTTTGATTATTGGAAATGCTTATTGAGAAGTTAAGTAGAAAAAATTCGATCGAAATTAATGATTATACTTCCACTGAATTCCGACTTTTAGGAACAGCAAATCAGAGAAAAGTTTGACAATGTTACAATGCAAATCATCGTATAGAAACTGAAAAGGAAGCCTGACAAGAAAAATCAAACACAAACAACATCCTTACAATAGATAATGAACGCAACTGAGAACGCAACTGGCTTCCCAGTTACACTTTAAATCCTACACACGTTTTCCTACTGTTTGCAATCAGAATCGTTGTCTTGTCTTGTAACATGTCTAATGTTACTTCTTTTTCGGTCTTCGGAAGGGGAATCTGTTTTCGATCGTAATACAGCTGTACCTGATGACGATATACGTTGATTCGCTGATCATTTGGAAAAGACAACTTTAACTGGAAATACCACGAGGTTGCATCGTACCTGCAAACCATTTTACACGATGGGCATTCAATCACATTATTGTCGATACCCTCCTTCAATTCAGCTTCAACAAAGTCGGCTTTCGAATGGTCCTTCTGGCACGAGCTGCAAATGTAAAACTTGGTAGCACGAATGGACATTATGGGAAATTTGTGCTCTTCCTCGTAGACCTTCTTTACTTCGAATGGAGTGTAACGAAGCGCCTCGTCTGCGTCTGGACAGCGTATAACTTGGGAAGCCTTACCAACATGCAACACAAATCCACCATTACCATACGTGCGGTAAGTCGCATCCATGATCTTGTATACGCCATCTTCATGGGCGTTTCCAATCTTCTGATCCCACAGTGTGAGGTTAATAGGTGTGTCTGCATCATGCCCAACAACTTCTCTTTTCTTAACAGGTTCATCGGAGAACTTCGAAGAAGTGGTCACGACCCGGCTGTCTGCAATATTCAGAAAGAGCTTGCACGATACTCTCTGACGATCTGTCGCACCGTCTCTGATGCACTTCACAGACTGAATGGGTGCATGTTTTGCTGGCTCTGCGTGCAGAAAAGATACGTTGGCACTCTCAATCAATGTGTTACGATTGATTTGGATGTCTGTTTTCTTGTTATCGAATTTGTTGGGGACTTTACGTATATTTGAGAGCCGCACAGCAGACTTTTGCACGGTCGCATTTTGCAGGAACTCATGCTTTTGTACGTCAAATGCTACAGTTCTAAAGCAAGTTGTAGCCGTCTGGAGCTCCATGTGGAAGTATTTTGTGCGTTTGCCATCTTTTATCACCGATAGGTTGTGCACATACCCAGTTATTTCTAAACATTTGCAATCAAGACATTTGAGATTAGCAACTCACTAAATAATTTCCAAATAGCACTTGATGTAATTTCAAATGGTTGAATGTTTAAAGAGTTCAGTATAATACACACCATTCTCATTGTCCCCCTCTAGTTTGCCATCCTCCAGTTTCCGCTTCACAGGAGGTTTTGTAACTGAAAGAAACAGTATATACGAAACTTAAGTAGATTGCCCTACACAACCGGTCTCTAAGACGTAAATACAAATGCATGTTATCTTATATACCTTTGCTATCAAGAGACTGTGTTTGATCCAAATCATCCAGTTCTGGCAGGAGCTGGTATGTTTCTTCGTCTGAAATTTCAATATAAATAATTTTGAGTCCTGTTAATGTGCAGTGTAATGAAGAGACTAAGGTTTGCTTGTGGAAGTCCCGGCAGTTTAGATTGAAAGATAAGTATTTACCTGAAAGATCTTTGTTTTCCATAATTAATTTTTTTTAATTTTTCTGGACACTAGAAATTGATAAAGAAGAAAATAGTTTAATTCAATCAACAAAGACTGTTTTGATGAAATTATCAATAGGCAAACAATTTCTTGGAATATCACTGCCTTTTGGAAATGACACAACAGATAAAAAAAATCAGATAATGCAACCAAGAAAAGATAGATTGGAGTAGTAAGGTAAGTCTAACATAACAGTTTATTTAATTTAGTCAACTCAAAATACATCAGCAAAATTAATAAAACTTCAGTTAATAACTCATTTAGACATAATGTTTAACTGAAAAGACAAATTTAAATGATCCGAGAATAAGAGAATTTCCTAGACAGCCCTCAATCCCCCTTGGTTTCCTGTCAAAAATTGCTTTTTCTGTATACCAATTGCCCAATGTTAGTTTTCATTGTCATAGACATGATGAGTAGCATTGGCAGCAAGCTACCCTTTGTTGAAGAAGATAATCAGAGAATTGTAACAAAGTTGTCAAACATCCAGCTGCTGACAGTCCTCAGGTATGAATTACAGGTTATTTGAGATGATGACGATGTTCCGTTGGATTTTAATGACAAAAAGCACACATTTGATTGCCATAGTGACTTTCGCTCTTTATGCACAGATATGTTGTCAATGAAATTTTGGCAGTTAATTTGGATGTCTGTTTTATTTGAATCGAAGTGGTCTGGAACTTCAATTCACATTCAAGGAAGTCGGCTTTCGAATGGTCCTTCTGGCACGAGCTGCAAATGTAAAACTTGGTAGCACGAATGGACATTATGGGAAATTTGTGTTCTTCCTCGTAGACCTTCTTTACTTCGAATGGAGTGTAACATAGCGCCTCGTCTGCATCTGCACAGCGTATAACTTGGGAAGCCTTACCAACATGCAACACAAATCCACCATTACCATACGGTGCGGTAAGTCGCATCCATGATCTTGTATACGCCATCTTCATGGGCGTTTCCAATCTTCTGATCCCACAGTGTGAGGTTAATAGGTGTGTTTGCATCATTCCCAACGACTTCTCTTTTTTTAACAGGTTCATCAGAGAACTGGAAAGAAGTGGCCACGATCTGGCTATCGACAATGTTGAGAAATACTTTACAGAACACCTGACGATCTCTAGCAATGTCATCTATGCTTTTCACAGAATGCATGGGTGTTTGTTTGGCTGACTGTGCATGGAGGAAAGTCACTGTGATATCGTTAATCGTGGCGAAATAATAAATTTGGATGTCTGTTTGGAACTTTGCATGTATTCTTCAGTCGTATACCAGATTAATGCTTGTGTTCATCTTTTTAAACACTAAAGGTCGCACCTCTGAAGTAGTCTGTGCCTGTCTGCAGCTCCATGTGAAATTACTTTGTATGTTTATAGCCTTTGATTGAAGATAGGCTGTGCACACGCAGTCTCTCCATGCATGTCTTTGTGGCTTTGAATGAAAATTTACAAGGGCATGAACATGTACATCTGCTATTTTTGTGAAAGGAAACCAAGTGGAGAATTGAATTTGCTACACATCACAAAATTAAATAATTATAAAAATGTTCAGACACTGACAGACTGTAATTGACGGGTGTATCACTCATTGTTTGACATGTTTACTTGTAAAAACCTGGGAAAAATTCAATGGTTCCTTGACTGTAATCTGAACTCAAAAAGCAAGCAAATTAGAGACTAGTTTGAATATAGAATTGCAAATCTCTAAGGTAATTTAATTTACTGTCAAATCTTATAGATAGAACATGAACGCAACTGATAAGTGAAAAACTCTCCAAAACGGTTGTGCACACATAATTACAATACAATGTTATATTTACAATGGCAGAATTATGTCAATGGAAAGACATCAGAAGAAGATTCACTTTCTACACACCGGTAGATACTTAAATTTAAGGTAATGTTCGAAACACGACTTCTTTGATTATTGGAAATGCTTATTGAGAAGTTAAGTAGAAAAAATTCGATCGAAATTAATGATTATACTTCCACTGAATTCCGACTTTTAGGAACAGCAAATCAGAGAAAAGTTTGACAATGTTACAATGCAAATCATCGTATAGAAACTGAAAAGGAAGCCTGACAAGAAAAATCAAACACAAACAACATCCTTACAATAGATAATGAACGCAACTGAGAACGCAACTGGCTTCCCAGTTACACTTTAAATCCTACACACGTTTTCCTACTGTTTGCAATCAGAATCGTTGTCTTGTCTTGTAACATGTCTAATGTTACTTCTTTTTCGGTCTTCGGAAGGGGAATCTGTTTTCGATCGTAATACAGCTGTACCTGATGACGATATACGTTGATTCGCTGATCATTTGGAAAAGACAACTTTAACTGGAAATACCACGAGGTTGCATCGTACCTGCAAACCATTTTACACGATGGGCATTCAATCACATTATTGTCGATACCCTCCTTCAATTCAGCTTCAACAAAGTCGGCTTTCGAATGGTCCTTCTGGCACGAGCTGCAAATGTAAAACTTGGTAGCACGAATGGACATTATGGGAAATTTGTGCTCTTCCTCGTAGACCTTCTTTACTTCGAATGGAGTGTAACGAAGCGCCTCGTCTGCGTCTGGACAGCGTATAACTTGGGAAGCCTTACCAACATGCAACACAAATCCACCATTACCATACGTGCGGTAAGTCGCATCCATGATCTTGTATACGCCATCTTCATGGGCGTTTCCAATCTTCTGATCCCACAGTGTGAGGTTAATAGGTGTGTCTGCATCATGCCCAACAACTTCTCTTTTCTTAACAGGTTCATCGGAGAACTTCGAAGAAGTGGTCACGACCCGGCTGTCTGCAATATTCAGAAAGAGCTTGCACGATACTCTCTGACGATCTGTCGCACCGTCTCTGATGCACTTCACAGACTGAATGGGTGCATGTTTTGCTGGCTCTGCGTGCAGAAAAGATACGTTGGCACTCTCAATCAATGTGTTACGATTGATTTGGATGTCTGTTTTCTTGTTATCGAATTTGTTGGGGACTTTACGTATATTTGAGAGCCGCACAGCAGACTTTTGCACGGTCGCATTTTGCAGGAACTCATGCTTTTGTACGTCAAATGCTACAGTTCTAAAGCAAGTTGTAGCCGTCTGGAGCTCCATGTGGAAGTATTTTGTGCGTTTGCCATCTTTTATCACCGATAGGTTGTGCACATACCCAGTTATTTCTAAACATTTGCAATCAAGACATTTGAGATTAGCAACTCACTAAATAATTTCCAAATAGCACTTGATGTAATTTCAAATGGTTGAATGTTTAAAGAGTTCAGTATAATACACACCATTCTCATTGTCCCCCTCTAGTTTGCCATCCTCCAGTTTCCGCTTCACAGGAGGTTTTGTAACTGAAAGAAACAGTATATACGAAACTTAAGTAGATTGCCCTACACAACCGGTCTCTCCTAAGACGTAAATACAAATGCATGTTATCTTATATACCTTTGCTATCAAGAGACTGTGTTTGATCCAAATCATCCAGTTCTGGCAGGAGCTGGTATGTTTCTTCGTCTGAAATTTCAATATAAATAATTTTGAGTCCTGTTAATGTGCAGTGTAATGAAGAGACTAAGGTTTGCTTGTGGAAGTCCCGGCAGTTTAGATTGAAAGATAAGTATTTACCTGAAAGATCTTTGTTTTCCATAATTAATTTTTTTTAATTTTTCTAGACACTAGAAATTGATAAAGAAGAAAATAGTTTAATTCAATCAACAAAGACTGTTTTGATGAAATTATCAATAGGCAAACAATTTCTTGGAATATCACTGCCTTTTGGAAATGACACAACAGATAAAAAAAATCAGATAATGCAACCAAGAAAAGATAGATTGGAGTAGTAAGGTAAGTCTAACACAACAGTTTATTTAATTTAGTCAACTCAAAATACATCAGCAAAATTAATAAAACTTCAGTTAATAACTCATTTAGACATAATGTTTAACTGAAAAGACAAATTTAAATGATCCGAGAATAAGAGAATTTCCTAGACAGCCCTCAATCCCCCTTGGTTTCCTGTCAAAAATTGCTTTTTCTGTATACCAATTGCCCAATGTTAGTTTTCATTGTCATAGACATGATGAGTAGCATTGGCAGCAAGCTACCCTTTGTTGAAGAAGATAATCAGAGAATTGTAACAAAGTTGTCAAACATCCAGCTGCTGACGGTCCTCAGGTATGAATTACAGGTTATTTGAGATGATGACGATGTTCCGTTGGATTTTGATGACAAAAAGCACACATTTGATTGCCATAGTGACTTTCCCTCTTTATGCACAGATATGTTGTCAATGAAATTTTGGCAGTTAATTTGGATGTCTGTTTTATTTGAATCGAAGTGGTCTGGAACTTCAATTCACATTCAAGGAAGTCGGCTTTCGAATGGTCCTTCTGGCACGAGCTGCAAATGTAAAACTTGGTAGCACGAATGGACATTATGGGAAATTTGTGTTCTTCCTAGTAGACCTTCTTTACTTCGAATGGAGTGTAACATAGCGCCTCGTCTGCATCTGCACAGCGTATAACTTGGGAAGCCTTACCAACATGCAACACAAATCCACCATTACCATACGGTGCGGTAAGTTGCATCCATGATCTTGTATACGCCATCTTCATGGGCGTTTCCAATCTTCTGATCCCACAGTGTGAGGTTAATAGGTGTGTTTGCATCATGCCCAACAACTTCTCTTTTCTTAACAGGTTCGTCGGAGAACTTCGAAGAAGTGGTCACGACCCGGCTGTCTGCAATATTCAGAAAGAGCTTGCACGATACTCACTGACGATCTGTCGCACCGTCTCTGATGCACTTCACAGACTGAATGGGTGCATGTTTTGCTGGCTCTGCGTGCAGAAAAGATACGTTGGCACTCTCAATCAATGTGTAACGATTGATTTGGATGTCTGTTTTCTTGTTATCGAATTTGTTGGGGACTTTACGTATATTTGAGAGCCGCACAGCAGACTTTTGCACGGTCGCATTTTGCAGGAACTCATGCTTTTGTACGTCAAATGCTACAGTTCTAAAGCAAGTTGTAGCCGTCTGGAGCTCCATGTGGAAGTATTTTGTGCGTTTGCCATCTTTTATCACCGATAGGTTGTGCACATACCCTGTCGTACAACGGTTTTTGTCATGCTTGTGTTTTACGGAATCTTGTGCTTTTGTACATCAAATGCTATAGCTCTGAACTAATTGTATGTCGTCTGTAGATCCATGTGAAAGTACCTTTTCCGTTTACTGTAGTTGATCCTTGTGAGCGTTGCTTCTTTCACGTCCCACAAGATGAGGTTGATAGTTGTTTTATCTGTGATTATTATAGAATCGTGTTTTTGTAAAGTGAAAGGAAAAAAAAAATGACAAATGTTTTTGTCTTCAGCGATTTCGAAATTTAGAGAGAATGAAATAGTGGAATGATTTGAAGATATCACAATGCAAACCTCGGAAAAGAAACTATAAACAAAACGCAACGAAAGAAATTGTCCTAGAACATATGAAAAATGTTACATAACAGAAACAAGGAGTGAAAAGCTCTGCCAAAGATTACTGCTAACAAAACGCAACGAAAAAACTTTAAACTGCTATGAAGAACAACTTCCAAATAAAAATCAAACGCAACGGAGAAGTACCAGTAAGTGAAATATTAAATCCTACACACGTTTCCTACTGTTTGCAATCTGAATCGTTTCCTTGTCTTGAAACATGTCTTTTTCGGTCTTCGGAAGGGGAATCTGTTTTCGATCGTAATACAGCTGTACCTGATGACGATATACGTTGATTCGCTGATCATTTGGAAAAGACAACTTTAACTGGAAATACCACGAGGTTGCATCGTACCTGCAAACCATTTTACACGATGGGCATTCAATCACATTATTGTCGATACCCTCCTTCAATTCACATTCAAGGAAGTCGGCTTTCGAATGGTCCTTCTGGCACGAGCTGCAAATGTAAAACTTGGTAGCACGAATGGACATTATGGGAAATTTGTGTTCTTCCTAGTAGACCTTCTTTACTTCGAATGGAGTGTAACATAGCGCCTCGTCTGCATCTGCACAGCGTATAACTTGGGAAGCCTTACCAACATGCAACACAAATCCACCATTACCATACGGTGCGGTAAGTCGCATCCATGATCTTGTATACGCCATCTTCATGGGCGTTTCCAATCTTCTGATCCCACAGTGTGAGGTTAATAGGTGTGTTTGCATCATGCCCAACAACTTCTCTTTTCTTAACAGGTTCGTCGGAGAACTTCGAAGAAGTGGTCACGACCCGGCTGTCTGCAATATTCAGAAAGAGCTTGCACGATACTCACTGACGATCTGTCGCACCGTCTCTGATGCACTTCACAGACTGAATGGGTGCATGTTTTGCTGGCTCTGCGTGCAGAAAAGATACGTTGGCACTCTCAATCAATGTGTAACGATTGATTTGGATGTCTGTTTTCTTGTTATCGAATTTGTTGGGGACTTTACGTATATTTGAGAGCCGCACAGCAGACTTTTGCACGGTCGCATTTTGCAGGAACTCATGCTTTTGTACGTCAAATGCTACAGTTCTAAAGCAAGTTGTAGCCGTCTGGAGCTCCATGTGGAAGTATTTTGTGCGTTTGCCATCTTTTATCACCGATAGGTTGTGCACATACCCTGTCGTACAACGGTTTTTGTCATGCTTGTGTTTTACGGAATCTTGTGCTTTTGTACATCAAATGCTATAGCTCTGAACTAATTGTATGTCGTCTGTAGATCCATGTGAAAGTACCTTTTCCGTTTACTGTAGTTGATCCTTGTGAGCGTTGCTTCTTTCACGTCCCACAAGATGAGGTTGATAGTTGTTTTATCTGTGATTATTATAGAATCGTGTTTTTGTAAAGTGAAAGGAAAAAAAAATGACAAATGTTTTTGTCTTCAGCGATTTCGAAATTTAGAGAGAATGAAATAGTGGAATGATTTGAAGATATCACAATGCAAACCTCGGAAAAGAAACTATAAACAAAACGCAACGAAAGAAATTGTCCTAGAACATATGAAAAATGTTACATAACAGAAACAAGGAGTGAAAAGCTCTGCCAAAGATTACTGCTAACAAAACGCAACGAAAAAACTTTAAACTGCTATGAAGAACAACTTCCAAATAAAAATCAAACGCAACGGAGAAGTACCAGTAAGTGAAATATTAAATCCTACACACGTTTCCTACTGTTTGCAATCTGAATCGTTTCCTTGTCTTGAAACATGTCTTTTTCGGTCTTCGGAAGGGGAATCTGTTTTCGATCGTAATACAGCTGTACCTGATGACGATATACGTTGATTCGCTGATCATTTGGAAAAGACAAATTTAACTGGAAATACCACGAGGTTGCATCGTACCTGCAAACCATTTTACACGATGGGCATTCAATCACATTATTGTCGATACCCTCCTTCAATTCAGCTTCAACAAAGTCGGCTTTCGAATGGTCCTTCTGGCACGAGCTGCAAATGTAAAACTTGGTAGCACGAATGGACATTATAGGAAATTTGTGTTCTTCCTCGTAGACCTTCTTTACTTCGAATGGAGTGCATCTGCACAGCGTATAACTTGGGAAGCCTTACCAACATGCAACACAAATCCACCATTACCATACGTGCGGTAAGTCGCATCCATGATTTTGTATACGCCATCTTCATGGCCGTTTCTAATCTTCTGATCCCACAGTGTGAGGTTAATAGGTGTGTTTGCATCATGCCCAACGACTTCTCTTTTTTTAACAGGTTCATCAGAGAACTGGAAAGAAGTGGCCACGATCTGGCTATCGACAATGTTGAGAAATACTTTACAGAACACCTGACGATCTCTAGCAATGTCATCTATGCTTTTCACAGAATGCATTGGTGTTTGTTTGGCTGACTGTGCATGGAGGAAAGTCACCGTGATATCGTTAATCGTGGCGAAATAATAAATTTGGATGTCTGTTTGGAACTTTGCATGTATTCTTCAGTCGTATACCAGATTAATGCTTGTGTTCATCTTTTTAAACACTAAAGGTCGCACCTCTGAAGTAGTCTGTGCCTGTCTGCAGCTCCATGTGAAATTACTTTGTATGTTTATAGCCTTTGATTGAAGATTGCGTGTGCACACGCAGTCTCTCCATGCATGTCTTTGTGGCTTTGAATGAAAATTTACAAGGGCATGAACATGTACATCTGCTATTTTTGTGAAAGGAAACCAAGTGGAGAATTGAATTTGCTACACATCACAAAATTAAATAATTATAAAAATGTTCAGACACTGACAGACTGTAATTGACGGGTGTATCACTCATTGTTTGACATGTTTACTTGTAAAAACCTGGGAAAAATTCAATGGTTCCTTGACTGTAATCTGAACTCAAAAAGCAAGCAAATTAGAGACTAGTTTGAATATAGAATTGCAAATCTCTAAGGTAATTTAATTTACTGTCAAATCTTATAGATAGAACATGAACGCAACGGATAAGTGAAAAACTCTGCAAAACGTATTCCATACAAAACGCAACTAGAAGAATCACTCAACTTCATAAAAGTAGAAAATTATCACAACGCCGTACTATACTATATACTATATACAAAACGCAACGAGAAAAATAACGCAACAAAACAGTAAGTGGAAGTACAAATCTCATCAAAATATATAAGAGAGAAAACACAGCGAAGAGAATTGTACAAACACGACATCATAGAAGTAGATAATATGCGCAAAGAAAGTAATACAAATTTCATTATTAAGGGTGGGTTGTATTACAGCTGTACTAGACGTTATGCTGATTTACTGATGATATGCTGATTTACTGACGAATATGGATATAACGTCGAAAAAATGAACCCAAGAAGTTCATTTACGAAGAAATAACGCCAAAACACAGCTAAGAAGTTCATCTACGAAAAATTTTCATCGACAACCAAAAAGTTTCGATACGCAGAAATTATGCAAGACGACGCAAAACATAATCCATAGAATATATAGAATATAATTGTAAATTACGAGCGGTTCATAGAGCCTGCGAACTTGTATATTGTGAATAATAATAATAATAATAATAATAATAATAATAATAATAATAATAATAATAATAATAATAATAATAATAATAATAATAATATGGAGAAAGAGGGAATTACGAGATTGTATCATACGTGCACACGATGGTGTTTGCTGCATGAATGACTGTGGTGAATTTTGATGGCAGGAACCGACAATACAGAAAAAATTTTTCATCATCTTGGACTCCTTTATCCCTGTCGATACTTGCAAAGATCTCCGTTGACATGTACACAAGAATTTTGCAGTCTTACGTCTAAACTGGATTCTACTTCTTAAGCTGGTAAGTGCTTTCCATGATGTTCTATACGTCATCCTCATGAATGATGTTCGCTTCCCACAGGCTAAGGTTGATGGGCGCTTTCCAACCATAACGAAAACTTTCCCTAACAAAAACAATTGTTATTTCATAAAGTTTAATAGAAATGAAATAATGAGTGTTTGACATGGGCGATAATTTTTGCATAAAAATGCGTTAAAAGGAACTTGTAATGAAAATATCTCCTGCCTAAACTTTCAACAGGACATTCATATTTAAACGTGTTCAAAACTTTTTATTTCTTTGTAATTCATTCATAACGATTAAAATAATAACGGAAGGAAATATGTAAAAAGGAGAGTGTCCAAAATTTGTGAGTTTTTTTTAAAAGCGGTTTTCCAATAGTACGCCTATCGTAATTAAATCTGACATCTGATTGGGCAGATTGATTAATCTTGATACGCTACGGTACGACACGTGAATAGTTAAAATAAATGAACTTTTAACGCAATGCGTATATCAAATTTTTTAAATAAACAAAAGAATGATTATAAATAATTTTCAAGTTCCATTCGACAAACAATATGATATACGTCTCAACGTTTTCTATTGAAAAGGCGGCTTAAGACTGCTTTGTAATTAGCTACACAGTGGAATAATTAAACAAATACGAAGCGGAAAACTCTAAAAGAATAAGCAGCAACGAGCGTTCGTTGAACATTTTTATTGTTTATAAAAAAAGAGTCTCCTGAAATTAATGTAACAAAAGTCTCACACGCTTGTCGAATTCAATAAAACAAAATAAGTTTCGTCATTTAAAGTTACTCCTTACCGCAATTTTAATGTAAACCTCCAATGATTTAACTTCTGCATACCGATAAGTTTCTCTTCATGTACGAACAGTTGTTTTCTTCATTGGAGTTCCTACTAGAAAATAATATTCAAAAATAATGCTTGCACCGTCCAGTTTTGTATGAAAATTAATTGTTACTTATTTAAAGAAGCATCTTTCTTCAAAATGTGTATTTTCAGTTTTAAATGAAGGTCCTTCCTTTGCTTTTACTATTAATAAAACTGGTCGAACAAATAAAACATAAGCAAGTTACCTTTTCTTCGAAAAACTATTTACGAATCTTCTCTGTTTCATTCCACATCATGCAAGTTTTGTCATCTAAATTTATAAAATTAGAAATTTAAAACCTGAAATTTAGACCAATCATCTAAATAAAGTAAAATAAAATAAATTAATTAAAAATGATAGCCTAACGAAAATTTTACTTACCTTACGCGAATAATATGAGATTAATAGTAAGTTTACAATGATGTAAAGTTACAACGACTACAACTATCGCATACTTGAGCATTCTGTATTCAATTCAATCGAGTTCTTTTTATTTTCAGCCACCGATCTGCAAGTTATCTGACAAGCCCTCGAGCTTGCAATAAAACAACTTTGATTAGGTGCGACCATGTGGCATGTCAGTCTTAAATAGCAAAACGGTGCCCAAGAATAAATTCTTCAAAGATTGGTTCATCAATATCACGTGACCAAATGAAAATAAAGACTCCTGACTTAACTTCTTAAACTACTTTAAAACTTGATACATTCACAATGCGTGTGTATTATTACTCCTCAAATTTTCGTTTATCATTGTTGGGTGTATCTGTATTGTTTCAGTCCTTTTTCAAATAATTTTTCCTGTCAGTGTGACAATCTGTAAAGTTTCTCTTAATTGGAATAATTTAAAATGCTGACATCAGTAAACATTGCAGACATGGTAGTTACAAAATGGTGAATACAACAGCAATCGCAGACGTTATTTCTGACCTTTCACCGTTTTCTCCTAGTAGCTAGCTTTGACAAGGTATCTAATATAGTGTAGTTCATTTGTCTTTTTTAAATTCTGTTGTTATAAACACTTCCTTTAACTATGATTACCTATCTAAAGTTATCTACAGTTTTTATAGTGACATGTAAAATCTCACTAATAGTTATTTCGTATAATGACACCATTGATGATTATCCTTTCAAGTAGTAGAATCTGCAGGGGGATTTTTAGCTGGCCAGTGTACAAATAGTTATATACAAAAGATACATACGTGTTATAATATCGTACTTATCAGCTAATGTAAAGTCACTCGTGGTGTTTATTGCTGTAACTGTTTTCATGTTGCTTAGAAAGAATGGCTGGGCTGGGACGCAACATCTACCCTGTTTATGCAATATGTCTACTTTGACAAATATAGTCTGAGAGCAATTGGAAAAAAAATATGATTTTACAACATATTAAGGGACAATGTAAAAAGTTGAAAACCTGTTAGACACATGTATCTGCTAACAAAAAATCTTTACTGGACATTAAAACTTCACTAATATAATAAGTTATTAATAAAAACATGTTTGAAAATTTTTTAAATCTCTCCAGTTTCCATCCTTCATTTTTTATTTAATCATTTCTTATGTTTATCCTAACAATTTCAGACCATCAAACTTCTCGGTGAAAAGTCTCTTAAAAGTGTTTGGAAGAATGAGTCATCACGTGACCAAATCATCCCAACAAATTTAACAAGGTTTTAACCATTAAAGATTTGATGGTCTAAAATTGTTAAATAAACTATATGTTTGCACGGGAATGACATTATTATAAAGCAGGGTGTTCGGTATTTATTCATTTGTAGAAATAACTAAATTAGTTTGACAAAGACTAAAAAGCTTTTATATGAAAGTTACAAAAGTTGTGAAAATTTTTTAACTTGCTTTTGGTGCTAAAACTGATAATCATAATTGATCAGACATAACATTTATTTTTCGTCCAAACTCCCGTCTCAAAAAATATATTATTCAAATCGAACAATTTGACAGAACGAATGTGGAGAAATAGAATGTTTACATTGTTCATTATTTTTTTCATTGAACGGTTTCGAAAACACTTACATTACCGATACTGCAATACTACGAAAGAAGATTGTATTGACTTATTGTATTTTATCGACTTTAAATAAAATGAATCTAATCTAATCTAATCTAGATACTGCACTAAAGTCAAACTGTAATCTTTAACCATGAAAGATTTCACGAAATCAAACTAGCATGCATTTTACAATTAACGTCTCCCACTTTTTATCGTCTTCCTCCAATAAGCTTCTCGCTCTAAATTAAAAAATTAAATAAACACCCTAAGCGTTTAAAAGAGAAGAACAAGTATTCTATTATTTAATGAATCCTTAAATCGAGAAAAAACAATGCGTCTCAATAGTGTGTGTAATTTGTTTTAGTGTAACTTTGCGATTTATTTATATTTCCTAAGATATTGCTGGCCCTCTGTGTATTAATGCATATGCAAATAATTGATAGCATTACTAACGGTAAACGAAGGATATAAAATTAACCAGACAATTTTTTATGATCTGATTTAGGTATGGTTGGAATCTACTTCAATGAAAGGACTGCGTTCATATCTGAGGGAAAAGATGTACGTTTTTGAAAACTGTTCGTTCCGCAATTTTTAACATTGTGGTGTTTAATGCTATTACAAGACGATGCCAGATTACAGAACCCTCAAATACGAGAAGAAACAAAGAACGAATGAATCTACAACGGACAAATCCTGCAAATTAAATACGGACACATACCTTATAATGCTTTATAATACCTTATAATGCCATCGACGGACAATATGGGTACTGATTTATCAGGCCTTTTTCAACCTTTTTTTTTTTTTTTTTAAATTCTCCTTTTAGGGTTTAGTTAAAACTAGAAGGAGGTGATTTGGATTTGATCATCGAAAAAGTTTAACAGACGTTTCACCTATTACTAGTTATTTGGTAATCTTTGGAAACACATTAAAAAAACATTTCCAAATTATGCAATTTTGTCACGCTCTGAATCCTTCAATTCCGGGATTAATTCTTCAACAATTTCTTCGTTTTCCAGTGTGATTGCAGATCTTGGCCGTCCTGAACCTGATTTTCTATTCATTGTTCCAGTCTCTTTGAATTGTTTTATCAATCTTTGAACAGATCCTTTGTACCACTTCTTTGTCGGATGTTCCTTACATATACGATAAGCCGACCAACCTTTTTCAACATAGTCGTTTTTAATAACTGCTTTATCATCATCAGAGATAACCATCTTTACACAACGAAACGATACTGATTTAAAGTAAAAGATTAGGGGAGTCGGTTAAACTTGGTATAAGACAATGCAATGGTATCACTCATGAAGACTGTATAGTGTAGCCTTTTTTACAGTCTGCTGAACAAGTGATGAGGAGTATTGAGCACTGAATGTCTGGTAAAAGATACAAGATATCGTCTGAGTACAAAAAAAGTTTCGTAATTTTGACGTCAATTTTTAATCAACTTTAAAATGATAGGACAGACTTCTAATCCAATAACAGAAAATTGATTAATCGGAGCTTTTTCAAACTCTTACAGCCTTAACAAACTATACGAAATATTTAACATACAAAAAATTGTGAAGAACGGATATATAGTTTTTGAGATAATAAAAATCCAATTTTAGACTCGTTTTTTTTTGGACCACCCGGTATTACGGTAGCAGCGTAAGCGAATACCGTATTAAAACACCTTTGGACTCCTCCTACTACTCCTACTACTCCTCTGGCCGAAACGGCAATTAGCCTACCTTTAACAGTCGGCGAGACTTCGCTCACAAAATTGTATAAATTCTCACGTAGGGATGCAGCCTAAATCTTTTCGAAGGTTTTATCAAACACAAACGTTTTAAAACAAGTTTTTCTGATTATTTTTCCGCTTGGTGCATGAAAAATAGGTATATTTTGAAAAATCGAGGCTTGTAATTATACTTAACTATTAGGAATAATGTATGCTGTTATTGTTAGTAATGCTCTATTAGTTCTAACGTTAAACTTTAATTCTTCAAACTTTAATTTGTCTTTTTACAAGATTTCAAATGTCTATTTCAAATACCAGTTATTTGGAATAGACCTTTCCCCTGAGTTTACTTTTTATCAAGCTCCGCCTCGTTTTCGTAATGGCTAATATGGTAGCGAAATGTCACGGGGCTCATTTCAGTAATGTGCAATAAGTGTAATAATTGTGATACAGTGGCACCTCTAATTAGCGAACAAATCGGATTAGTGTCCGCTAATTAGAGGTGTCCGCCTTTTGGAGGGTTTCGAGTTTCGGACTCAATCGAAATTAAACCGTACTAGGGGGTCGCAAACATAAAATTATGGTTTTAGGCATTTCCCTAAAGACATAGGAACACGAAAAGACTCGAGAAAACTTATTTAAACACAACAAACTACTTTTTTTCAATCGTTCAAGAAAAGTCTCAAAATACTAAAAATAACAAAATCAACTTCAGGATAGGGAAAAAAGCTTGAAGAGCTGTAAACGTTACTTCCATTATCTAAAAATGCATGATTGTTTCTTGTTTTTTGTTGTTAATTCTGACAATCTCAAGTCTGTCTTTTAGCGAAGATAGAGAAGACCTTCCATCATTATTAAGTTCTTTTAAGTTAATCAGTTTGTCAATGAAAATCAAGGCTTGGTGTGGTGTGATTTCCTCCGGTTCAATTTCTTTAACCTCGTCTTCACTTTCTGGGTCAGATTCTGGGTTATCTTCATTTCCAGATTCTTTAATCAAATACTCGCTAACACATTTACTCACGGAGCTTACTTTCCAGTCAACTTCATCGGAATTTATCTCGGGCTATGATGTGCACACTTCGATATCAAAATCGATATACTCCTCTCGGGATATTGATGAAAAAGCCTTATTTGTCAATTTTTAGACTTAATACCTAGTTTTCACCGCAACCCTTCACATGTTTTCAAGTTTACGTTTTGAACTTTCTTTGTGACTCCCAGCTAGAAAACAAAATAACTCTAAACTATTAACAAGAGAACGGATGCTTTCTGCTATATGTTTCCATAAAGCGCTCATACTTACAGAATACAACTTTGAATTGAAATCTTTTTTAAAAAATGTAAAACCGTGAAGTTTTATATGAAACAACAAAGTTTAATTGTTATCGTAGTTAAAAGGTAAAATGTAAAATACTGCAAACATCATTCTGCATTATGCATATCGTTTTAAAGCGTGAACTAACATTCATTTCTTTCTGAAAAGGCTCCAGAAAGTCTTCCTGTCATCCGCAGGAATACTTCTGCCCGGTAGGGCATCTTGTTTTTTTTTTTTTTTTCACTGTTCAAACCTAGACCAATTTTTGTCGATGGGAAATAGCCACTCAAATCATTAATGTTCCCAACTTACATTCTTTTTATGATTTAACAGTCTAAACTCACACTATACTCATTGTATGCAAGTACTTTGCTTGAAAAGACTCTAAAAGTGTAAAATATAAGCTCTACTGAAAGGAATAGTTGACATATGGCTAAATCGCAGATGCCAAGGTAGAAGTGTTGTTTCATGTGAGTCTTATGCAACATTTTTACGTTTTCCGTAGTTGTTTTAAAAATGGAAGCGAAGAAGCATGCGTAGATCTGTGAAAGTTTCTTTATTGAATAAATGGATATAGAAGAGGTTGTAGTACGGCTGTAAAACTTAAAAGAATCAAGAACATTTATGATCCAAGCTGATAATCTACGTGAAACTAATATTCTTAGTAGTCATTCTTGACAAATAAGCAGTTCTTGATGCTTCAAAACAGATATGAACGACTACCAATAGGGTATGCTTACATCGATTTAAAAAAATGCGTAAGGTTTCTATTAGTCTTTCTAAATGTAATACAATTTTTTAATTCATGTTCCTAGATAAGCTACCCTATTTTTATAAAGCTCTGGAATCTTGAAGCACAGCTTATCTTCCTCATCAGCTTATACCCATTTTATTAATCAATAGATGACCACTTTTTTAATTGACTAGTCGAATTTAAAATATTGTATGATTCTTAAAATTTGTATACTATCAAGCTGACAATAAGAATGGAAACACAGATATTTTTATTATTTCGCAAGGCCAAGTAAAAGTTTTTATTATGAAGTTCAGGTACAAACAACATAAAGATTTTCATACTGTATAGTTCTAAAAGGAGTATTTTGAAACGTCCACGGAAGAGTGTTCTCTAATGGATTTTAAAACAGACGGTGTTCCTTTTTAAGCTTGATCTCCGGCAAAATTTTTCAAAGTCTCTTAACTTTTATGATGCTCTCGGGAATGTAATTAAATGAATTCGAAGTTATTACTTTTTAAGCACAGACTTTTCTTTTTATTACTTAATTACTTCTTGAAGATTCTTTAGGGAATACAACTTTGAATTAAAATCTTTTTAAAAAATCTCTAAATTGAAGCAAGACTGAAGTTTTATATGAGACAACATAGTTTAATTGTTATCGTTGTTAAAAGGTAAAATGTAAAATACCGCAACATCATTCTGCATTATGCATATCTTTTTAAAGCGTGAACTAATATCAGTTCTTTCTGAAATCTTTCTAGAAAGTCTTCCAGTCATCTGCAGGAATACTTCTGCCCGGTAGGGCATCTTGTTTTTTTTGTGTTTTTTTTCACTGTCCAAACCTAGACCAATTTTTGTCGATGTGGAATAGCCACTCAAATCATTAATGTTCCCAACTTACATTCTTTTTATGATTTAACAGTCTAAACTCACACTATATTCATTGTATACAAGTACTTTGCTTGAAAAGACTCTAAAAGTGTAAAATATAAGCTCTAGTGGAAGGAATAACTAACATATGGCTAAATCGCAGATGCCAACGTAGAAATGTTGTTTCACGTGAGTCTTATGCAACGTTCTTACGTTTTCCGTAGTTGTTTTAAAAATGGAAGCGAAGAAGCATGCGTAGATCTGTGAAAGTTTCTTTGTTGAATATATGGATATAGAAGAGGTTGTAGTACGGCTATAAAACTTTATGATCCAAACTGATAATCTACGTGAAACTAATATTCTTAGTAGTCATTCTTGATAAATAAGCAGTTCTTGATGCTTCGAAACAGATATGAACGACTACCAATAGGGTATGTTTATATCGATTTAATGCGTAAGGTTTCCATTACTCTTTCTAAATATAATACAATTTTTTAATTCATGTTCCTAGATAAGCTACCCTGTTTTTATAAAGCTCTGGAATCATGAAGCACAGCTCATCTTCCTCATCAGCTTATACCCATTTTATTAATCAATAGATGACCACTTTTTTAATTGACTAGTCGAATTTAAAATATTGTATGATTTTAAAATTTGTATACTATCAAGCTGACGATAAATAGGAAACACAGATATTTTTATTATTTTGCAAGCCCAAGTAAAGTTTTTATTATGAATTTCACGTACAAACAACATAAAGATTTTCATACTGTATAGTTTTAAAAGGACTATTTTGAAACGTCCACGGAACAGTGTTCTCTAATGGATTTTTAAACTGATGGTGTTCCTTTTTAAACTTGATCTCCGGCAAAATTTTTCAAAGTCTCTTAACTTTTATGATGCTCTCGGGAATGCAATTAAATGAATTCGAAGTTATTACTATTTACGCCACAGATTTTCCCTTCAAAACTTAATGTGACAAAGTTTTCATTACTTAATTACTTTTTGAAGATGCTTTACGGAATATAACTATGAATAAAAAACTTTTTGAAAAAATCTCTAAATGATGCAAAGCAGTGCAGTTTATATGAAATAACAAATATTACTTCTTTCACAGATACAAAATAAACTGTAAAACACAAAGAACATCATACCACATTATGCATATTGTTTTAAACCATGAACAAACATTCACCTTTTAAAGCACAGATTATTCTTAACGCGATAATCTTTTAATTAGTTAATTGCTTTTTGAAGATGCTTTAGGGAGTGCAACTTCGAATGGAAATCTTTTTAAAAAAATCTCTAAATTGATGCAAGACTGAAGTTTTATATGAAACAACAAAGTTTAATAGTTATCGTAGCTAAAAGGTAAAATGTAAAATACTGCAAACATCATTCCGCATTATGCATATGGTTTTAAAGCGTGAACTAACACTCATTTCTTTCTGAAAAGGCTCCAGAAAGTCTTACAGTCATCCGCAGGAATACTTCTGCCCGGTAGGGCATCTTGTTTTTTTGGATTTCTGCGTAAGCAAGAAATACCTTAAAACCGGCTCTGTTCTTTTTAGATTTCTGCGAAAGCAAGATAGCTATTGCAACCGGCTTTCGTTTTTTTTTTAGATTTCTGTGAAAGCAAGAAAGCTATTACAACCGGCTTTCGTTTTTTTAGATTTCTGCGAAAGCAAAAAAGCTATTACAACCGGCTTTCATTTTTTTTTTTCTTCTTCTTTTTTTTCTTACTGTCCAAACCTAGCGGTTTTTTGAAATCTCGTGCGAATGTTTACACGAAGCCAAAGTCACGCATTTCAGTCGAAGAAACTCACAACAAAGAACCAACCAAAAGGATCCCAAAGCAGCTTTAGTCAATATAATTAAAGAAGATGTACATTTCCAAAACTGAAGATGAAGAATAAAATCTGTAGCAGTAATCTATTATTATCTTATATTATATCATTATGATTCAATGGTGATTTTTCATTTCATTTTATAAGCAGAATGAAAAGGTATGTTTTGTTTTTGAGATTAATGTCTGAGATTTTTTCTAAAATAAGATCATTGTTTGTTTCAAATGTGGGCTGTAATGCTTTTTAAAGGGAAATTAAGCCTTTATCAAAAACTTTTTATATTAGCTGCAGAAAGGTCTCATTAATCTTCTGTGATCATTAAAAATTATCTTAAATGATAATTATACTCAGTTTTTCGTTATTTAGTATCTAACAACGGACGCCATTGCAGTGCTCTGCGATGGAAATTTTGACGTCACAGCGCGATCGCTGTTTTTGTAAGGATTACATAAACTACAATATTTTGCTTTTGTTGATGAAAGTTCTTTATTAAAAAGTATTTTGTTTTAGATTTATATAGCAGGTATACGTGCGTAAGTGAGTTTTTGAACAAATATGTATACTTTAGATGTATAAAAAATGAAATCTTCAGTATGACTGTTTTTGTTTTTCTTGAATCGCCAACGATAAACTTATTTTACATTTTGCTGTTTCTTGATGTTTACGATTGTTATGTTGGTGAACGATAAATATCTTCGTGTTGTCTTTATTGTTTTTCTAACATTTCTCGTATCTTTAGAACACAGGCGTAAAAAACATGTCATCATGTGCTGCCTACGTCTGATGTTTCTGCAAATGAAATTCGCTCTGTGACGTCATGATATTTATAATGAAAGCTGTAATGGCGATTTAACTAAGTTGTTTTTTTAGCAGTTTTTTTCATTTGGAATACCTTTTATACATAAAAAGGTGTTCCTCTAGGATGAATGAAGTATTTCATGCTCAAAATCAGAAAATAAATTTTAAGGCTTAATTTCCCTTTAAGCTCTGGATGCGTACAACTCAGCTTAAGTTCCATCTCAGCTCCAACTATCTGCCTACTATGCACCACTTTTTTAATATTTCACTCTAGCTATGCTTTAAGCTTTTATGTACTTGTATAATACTTTGAAATGTAGTATCTTTTTTTGTGGTGATCAGTACTTTTTAGGTTATCAATGTCTCTTATTATGGACAGCCTTCCTAATTTTGATATACAATTCGAAACACTTCACATCCTGTTAAAAACATTCAACTTTCAGTTTTGTATTTTTCATCATCAAATTTTTGTTTACTTTTTTGTTTGCCATTAGTTCATTCGTAAAAAGAAGGATTGATAGTAATCTTAAATGTTTGAAGTTTGTGTATGATTTACTTACGTAATTACTTTGAAATCAGAAATGATCAATGTACACTCATTAGTCTGTATACTTTATTCCAAAATAAAGTAAGTATTTATCATTCAGATGTAAATAAATATGGTCTGATGGTAAATATAGTTTAAAGTGTTTGTAGTGTCAATAAAGTTTTTGTAGTGTCAACTATGCTTTTATGAAGCTCTGGGGAGTACGTATAATATTCTACTATAGTGTGATAATTCTTTTCTAACTAAGAAGTTGTAAAGTAAGAAGTTTTGAGTCAAAGAGCTATGTGTTCGTATTAGGGAAAAATGTTTCAATGTTTAAGCCTTTCTAGATACAAAAGATTTTTTTTCGTTTCTTGTTTGGGTTGTAATACTTTAATACTGTTTCCTCCTCAGCTCCAACATTAAGTAGTGGTTGTCTGCTCTGCACCACTTTTGATTGATGATTTTCTAGCTAAGTTATACTGACAATGCCCCTATTTACGAATGATCTTCCTAATCACGGTTGTTAATGAACAATTACGTAGTGTTCAATTTTTACGTGCTGTGTGTGTGGACCCTTGTTTGCTCGTGTTATCTGTTGTGAATTTATTCCTGTTTGTATGTGGCTTGTGTGTGGGTCGAGCGTCATATAAACTATTATGTATTTATTATTATTTTATGTTTGTTGATTTTTCTATAATCGCGTTTTTTTTTTGTAATAATATAGCCTTGATCATTATCCTGGCAAATTGAAATGTTTTAACTGTGTATAAATTCAAAATACTGTACTATTAGTAACACAATACAAAATTTTGGTAAATTTTGGTATAAATTTATAGAGCATATACTTTTAATGATCAAGATCTTTGATTACTTTTTGTATTTGCAACATTGGGAATTCTGTTTGTATGTAATTAAGAAGATTGGAAGTGCATATCAAATGTTTAAAGCATATTACGTGATTTTCATATGTAATCACTGTGATATCAAAAAAGATCTATGTAAACTTAATGGTATTTTGTATACCCAAAATAAACAATGTTTCATGTCATTTAGATGTACATATGCAATAAAGTTTTACATAATATCAATTACACTTTCATCATGCCTTGTGAAGATCATTCAACCTTTTAGAATTTCTGAAAGAATTTTTATAAACTTTTCTTCTATTGTGTTAGATTAAAATAGGTCATTTTGGGTTGATTGTTATGTCACACATTTCTTCTATATGTAATTTGTGTATTGTTTATGTAATTATATATAAAAGTACTTTTTACATTCAAAAGAGTCAAGATATAATTTCAAATAATTTATTCATGAAAATTTTCACTGGTAGCACACCTTTGGTCAGCTGTTCGAACATATTTAACTTCAATATTTCAATAACAAAACTCATTTTATTTTGTGTGTTACAATTCCCACCTGCTGTGTGTGTTCTACACTGAGCAGCAGTCAATGTTGTATTTTATTTTCCAATCATTCCAAACCATTCAAGTTTCAATAATGTTATTGTTAGTCTTCCATTTTCATACTTCAGCTGATTCTGCAGAAATCTTTCTGCCCGTAAGGGCATCTTGTTGGATTTCTGCGTAAGCAAGAAATACTTTACGATTGTCTTTGTTTTTTTTTTGTTTTTTTTCATCTTACTGTCCAAACTTAGTCATATTTGTTTCTCCAATTTCATTGGTTCATAAAAAAAGCCGTCTCAATCGTGATTGGTGCATAATGCCCGATTTCTACCTTAACTTCAATAGCGAAAGTTTATTGGCTTGATCTGCGCCGTGCCATGTGATCATCCGGGTATTTTTCGACTTTACATTTGCACGCCGTTCGCATAATGGTGTACTATCATGCCGGTAAAAGCTGACTTTGCTCCGACCAAAACACTGCATAAATTATTACGTCATGCATATATTAACTCCACACGCGCTGCATAATTAATTTTCTGCTTATTTCTCATGCATCGTGCACGTGATATCAGCGCGCGAAAATTATTCGAAAAGTTAATTTGCTTCTCGTGTGATAAGAGGGAGTTTTGTTCTTCGAATAAAGTTTTCGAATAAAGTTTTCGTAATTTAAATCATGACAAACAAAATATCGCTAGTAAAAGCAGATATAACAACTTTAGATGTGGATGCCATAGTAAATGCAGGTAAAGTTCTTCGATTTTTTTTTTTTGATTTTTTTTGTCTTGCTCACGAAACCCCACAAACTTGGTTCATTTTTTAAGATTTTTTGCTTACTTTTCACTCCTCGTTCCATTTTTATTAATTTCATCGAAGTGTTTTTCGGCACTAACATGGTTTGGCGATGAGAATGATTTGATATGTTTTTCTTTTCACAGGAAAATCATAAAGCAAAAAAGAAAAATCATACACAAGTTAGCTTTCCTTAGAAGCTATTAATAATTAATTAGTTAAATTACTAGCTCAATTATATAACGCCCCATCCCGCCTCCTGACTCTCTCCTGTCTTTATTTTAGCAAACTGTTCGCTACTCGGAGGTGGAGGAGGTATGATTTACTATGTCACCTTTTTAAACGAAAAGTACTCCGGTTATTCTACCGATAACAGATACAAGTTGCAAAATTTTGACAAGTAAACTGGCAACCTCGAACTCAGAGCTTAAAAACAAACGATGAAGTTTTCATGTTCGAGGTTGCTAAACTTCAACTTTCATTCTGTTTTAGTCGATGGTCGTATTCATCAAGTTGCTGGACCAAGACTTTTGAAAGAGTGCGCTTTGTTACAAGGTTGTGAAGTTGGCAAAGCTAAAATTACATCAGGTATAACAGGGGAACTTAAATTTCGAAAGTTTTCTATCTCATTTCAAAGACGTCCTTGTTCAATATAGTCTTCGGTTAAAGTGGATTATGAAAAATAGCGGTTTGCACACCATGCAAAAATTAGTTTGTAATGCATCGCTGTTGATACATATCAATTCCAGGAAATCTTGCCAAAAGCTGAAGATCTGGTAATGAAGTTCATAGAAAGTTTATATACCTCGGTTGTTGAAAAGAAAATCAAATATTTTTTTTAGGTTATGCCCTGAAATCTAAATGTAAGTCAACTCTCTCGTCCACTTCTACACTTGAATTTCACTGACTCTTTTTTTCTTAACTTCAATAAAATGTTTTGTACATTGTATATACCTAGATGTCATACATGCCGTTGGACCGATAGGAAAAAACGAAAAATTGTTATCAAGTGCTTGTGAAAGTTGCTTAGAGCTGGTTTTACAATACGGGATCAAGACTGTGGTGAGTGCATCCAAATCAAAAGCTAATTCGAATGCGGCAATTAAAGCTGATTCTAGTAATGGTAACTTAAAATTCATTTTTCTTTAGGCATTTTGTTGTTTATCAACGGGAGTATATGGTAAGAGCATTTTATATGTGCTTGACATTTGCTGATGTGCTTGACATTTGCTATTATTGTCAAAAGCGCACATAAAGCTGGTAACTTGCGTTTTTGATACAGGATATCCTAAAAAAGACGCCGCAATGGTTGCTGTTGAGAAAGTGAAGAAATGGCTACTGTTAAACGAAGACAAGGTAATACTGGTTCCTTGATTAAATCAACTTGTCTGACACTAACAACATCTTATTTCATTGTTTCACTCATTACATATTTTCAGGTCGACAAAGTTATATTCTGTACGTATACGGATGAAGAGTTTGGTATCTACTCGGCCTTGCTACAAAATCCCAACAAATGCAGCATCAACGGTAACTTTTTGTTTACGAAACTTTCGTCAGTTTGAATGCAACATAATGGTTAATTTAAACTTTTCGTAATATGATTCAGCTAACGTCAAGAAAAGTCTGCACAAATCACATGGTGACAGTATAATACTAGGTAACGTTACGTTATTGGGTTTTAATCACAAAGTAAAAAAAAACGTAAAGGCAAATTTCTCTTTTCACAGATTCTTCTAGTGAAGATGAGATTAAAGGAAAATTGCTGGGATCAAAAAAAACAAAATCGCAAGGTACGTTTCAATGTTAACCAGTTTATTTGGATAACCGGAGAGGTCATGAAATCGTTCTGTGTGGGAAAAAGAGTTAGATAACCGTTGATGACCATCATTCTTCTCATTTTGTTAAGGATGTATTGACAAATGGTTGGATGGGACAAAAAAAATTGTTAAGTCGGAAGAACTTTTAAGTGAATGCTTGGTAAGTTGCTTATGTAGGAATTTTCATGAATAGATCCCTTTATTAAAAATATAAAAATATAAAAAAGAAGAACTCTTTTGTTTCTTAGGGCTCGTACGAAAAAAGTGACTGTCGTTTCTTCAGCCGAGAGGAACTATCAAACTTTTGCAGAAAAGATGCCTTTCAGTGCAAGATCCCAAAAACTCGTTTAGTATCGCACTATCAAATTAAACATTATCAAACCGTGAAAAGTATAAACGATCCTTGTAAAGAAATATCTATTCCAACGCAATCATTACTTCTTCGTTGGCAATCAGAACTAAGGAAAGCTGCGATTGCTTCAGGTTATTTCTACGTTGAATTTGTTATGGCCGGTGCATCCAAAAGATTTGATTTAAAGGCAGTCATGGATTGCCAAAAGCTTCACAAGGCTAGAGATATGAAGCATGCCGTGGAAAAGGAGGTCAACTTTCTTTCGTCATCTAAATGTAAACCTCGATGCGTCAAGAAAGAAATAGACGAACACGCTTTGGTGGAATTTGCTGCGCTCATTCATGAAACGTCTTATTTGGAACAACTGGATGACTTTCAAATGTTGCCAGAAGAATTAGCTCGCCTATGTGGACACCGTTATTTGTCTGATGAACACATGCTGTGGACAGTCAAAAAACTAAATGAAGTGCAAAATGATGTACTTTGTATATATGGAAATTTTGTTAATGACTTTGACAGGTTTTGTTCAAGAAGACGTGCTAGAACAGAACATGTTCCATCGACCATCGCTTTTATATTGAACGTTGGTTATTCAAACATTCGTGGTCAGACTAAAACATTTATCGCGCGAAATGGAAGTGGTTGCCATTTTAGTATTGCTGTGTATGATAGCGCAGACAACACTCTGATATACGGTGATTCGCTAGGCTGGAATCCACCTCAAGAGTTAATATCCTTCGTTGGAAAATTTTCTCAAAGGTTGTATGATTGTTCCGGACCATCATCTGTTACACAATGCCATGTCTCAAATGGTAATGATGTTAGTCACGCACATCAATGTAGCAGTGAATGCAAATCGATGTATCCTTTGCAGAAAGACGGTGATATTTGTGGCATTGTATGCATCGTTATAGCGTCGATTGTCTGTTTAGCACCGTGTCTTTGGAGGTATATTTGTATCACCAATAGAGATGACAAACACTCGTATCTGTATCAGTGAACCGACAAAGTTCCACAAGTACTTGAGATGCGTGGTGATGGCATGGTTTTCTAGGAAAAGTATTGATGTAGATAATGTTATATCTGAAGACTACCATTGCGATAGCTCAGATTCTGATGAAGACGTCGAAATTTCCATGATGACGGGCTCTGAAGAATCAAAGATATTGAAGGACAAAGCTGAAGAAACAACGTCTAATGGCCATCCACAAGGAATAAAAAGAAAATCTTGTGGCGATATTCTCCCTAATAAGGCGAGAAAATTGGAAAAAGAAAGAGAAAAAATATTCACTTTCCATGAATGCAACGAAACGTTTAATCGGAAATTCAATTTAAATAGACATATGTCACGAAAACATGATGGGAATGGAAAGAGAATGGAAAAATCAGAAGGAAAATGTCTGTGTTTAGATTGTAGTGAGAGATTCCACAAAGTGACTGAGTTGAAGAAGCATCTTGTTGAAAAGCATCGTAAATTCCTAATCTCACAAAGGAAGCATACTAATTTACAAGGTATGAAACAAACTTGTTGCTTGCTCTTTTTATATTCCTTTTAATTACGTCACCCTCCAACTTCACTCCAATAGTTTTGAGTCATGCACAAAAGTTAATACAGGACGTAAAGCTTGGAGTCCACGAAAACCAATATGGAATTTTTTTCATTAGAATTTAATACCTGGAAAGAGTCAATGGAAGAAAAGCATAACTGCTCATTCAAAATGCTAAAAGGAGAGACTAAGAATAAAATGAATGAAAAGGTCCTGTACTTGCAGTGTAATCGATCTGGATACTACAAAACCCAACGACTTGGTAAAAGGCGACGAAAATCAAGTGGTAAGGGTCATGCCTTCTCTTTTTATGTTCAATTGTTACTAATTTAACGGTTTGATACAAGTCTCGGTCATTCACATAAAATCAATTTCGCAATTTCAATTTCATCTTTCAGGTACTGTTCGAATTGACAATAATTGCACCTGCACCGTTAAAGCGACAGTCCACCTTGACGGAAAGGTAACAACAAACTCATGCTTCACCCATTATGGACATGAAGCTGAGTTGCAACACCTACGCATACCGAAAAAATGCAGGCAACAAATTGCTGCTAAGTTGCATCAAGGTGTATCTCGAGAAAAAATACTGGATGACATCAGAAATAGCCTCACTGGACAAATAAATCGAGAACATATTATCGAAGACCAAGATATAAGGAATATCGGTAAGTCATATGGCCTAGATCAAGTGAGAAGGCACGATAACGATCAAGATAGTGTCCTCGCATGGATCCAAGAATGGGAGCAACAAACATGGGAAGATGGACATGGCAATCCTGTTTTGTTTTACAAGCTGCAAGGTAAACTATCGGCTGACGAAAAAGAACTTGCAAATGACGATTTTATGCTCATCTTACAAACGGATGCACAGCGACACATGATGCAGAAGTTTGCCAGTGGAGGAATTTGTTGTGACACAACTCATGGCACTACTGGCTATGATTTCAAGCTCACATCTTTATTGGTTGTGGACGAATTTTTGGAAGGGATACCGATAGCCCATTGTATTTCCAACAGAGAAACATTTTCCTTTATGAAGGTTTTCTTTCGAAAAGTAAAGGAAAGTAGTGGACGAAGTGTTCCACGATGGTTCATGACTGACATTGCTCCCCAGTTTTTTGATGCCTTTTGTGAAGTGAATGAATGCCAGCCTGCCCAACTTTTTTGCACCTGGCATGTAGATAAAGCATGGCGAGAAGAATTGAAAGCGAAAGTGACCTCACTTGAAATCCAAGGTGAACTATACAAGTGTTTACGAACTGTTTTAGAGCAGACCGATCAAAATGTATTTGAAGATTATCTTTCCGAACTTGTTCAGCGCCTTAAATCTTCAGCAGTTACCTGTACTTTTGGTCAATATTTTGAAAAAGAATGGGCAAAAAAACCGAGGCAGTGGGGATTTGCGTATCGTGTCTCCATGGGAATCAATACCAACATGTTTTGTGAAGCCTTTCATAGAGTTTTTAAGTATAAATATCTGAAAGGAAAAGTAAGTAAGAGAGTCGATCGGTGTTTGGTGAACTTGGTCAAATTTAGCAGAGACAAAGTCTTTGAAAGAATATGCAAATTGATAAAGGGCAAAAACAGTAGTCGCATTCAACGAATAAACACGAGTCATATCCAAAGTAAAAACATGTCGTTGACGAAAATTCATGAAACAGAACGGGTGAACGAATGGAAAGTGAATTCAGAAGATGGAAAGCGAGAGTACTTGGTGAAAAAAGTGTTGGAAGAAGCGTGTGATTGCCGCATGGTTTGTCTCGAATGCAACATCTGCATGCATGTTTACTCTTGCCAGTGCCCAGATTTTTTAATTCAAGGAAATATATGCAAGCACATCCATCTTGTTTGCATATATTTAGAAACACATGTGAAGAATTTCAGTGCAGATGCATCTGAAAATGGAGATGAAGCTGCAGCTGATGTGATATGTTTCAGCGATTCTGGCACTGATGAAGACGAAGAAACATCGAACACAAATGAAATCAAAACTCTGTCTAACTTTGTTGGTGTGGAATCTAATGATCAACCCATTGTTGCGTTGAAAAGCAAGGCCGAAAAGGTGTTACAGGAACTAATAACAGAGGTACGCTACGCTTATTAATAATTGAAATATAACGATAAACAAAATACACAATTTTGTTAATTATAAAAGCTTTTCTGCTTACGCCATCTTGGGTAAAAAAAAAATTTGTAAATGAAACAAAATTAAAAATTAATAACAATAATGTTCACTGTTAGGTGCGCTTATGTTCTGAATGTGATCACCATGCCCTCACTGAAGTTACAAAGAGGCTCTCATCAGCAAAAAGCTTATTAGTATCGCTGAAAATGAATAAGAACATCCAAAATATTGAATTAAAAGTGAATGCACCACACAACAAAAAGATGGACACCCAGAGAAGATTTTACTCCACCAAAAAGAAGGCAAAGGTCAGGAAAGTTCATTTGGAGAAACCGTCATTTCAAGAGAAAGTAGATCTATTTGAGAGGGAAGGACCTTGGTTTGTTAAAGTAAACAATTCGGATGAGCGGGAGGGCAAGATAGAAAATAAAAACGTACCAGAGGCAAAAATAGTTGGAGGTAAGTTAAGCGTTTTCAATTTTTGAATCATTAGTCGCTTAAGTCGTATACATGAAAGGGAATCCCAAAGTTATACACGGGCAATCCTTAAGTATATACACGCTTTTCCATTAACATTTTATTTATAAATATTTTGATTCAGAAATCGTCGAGACGTTTCGCTTACTTGGTGTAAAACGGCCAAGCCAATCTGGAAAATTGTTCACTATGGCTGATTTGACGGAGATAGATCCTGCCGTATTGAACAACGACGTTATGGCGACGGAGAGATTTTTTGATAAAAAAGCTTGGAATTACTTGCAAGAAAGAGGTATATGTAGATGCATTGTGAAATTGATATAGTACCTTCCCAATACAAAAATAGAGTTATTAAAGCGATTTTTCATAATTAGAATCGAAAATTTTTCATAACCCCACTATTTCATTTCTAGTTAAAAAGATGTCTAGAGACTGGTGTTGTCCAATTTGTAACACTCCAGAATATGCTGATATGGTTGAATGCGATGTTTGCTTCAAATGGTATCACTGGTATGTCCTATTATTGTAAAGAGTTATTCACGTTTTCTATAACAAGCTTTGGATATTCTCTCTAATTGTCGTCTTTCTTATTTTTAGCTCATGCTCAAAGTTCGTCATTGAGACAGCAGACGAAAATGCACGTTTTATTGGTCAGCGCGTTAAGCAGCTGATCTTTCATTAGCGTTTTTCCGTCCCATGTCCACAGTTCTAGCCTGAATTCCTCATTCATCCACTTAAAAATAAGAGTGGAATAAAGGCTATTTGTTAATCGTGGCTTAATTCAGATTTTTCAGATAATTTATAGTTACACCTATTTTATCAGCGTGAGTGCGGCCTCAAATTAAAACATGAGCTTTACCAGTTTGCCCATCACACTGATATCCTTTTTGGAAATAAAAGCTAAAGGAAAGGGGTTTTTTCACCAGAGAAGTAAAGAAATTCGTAATATTATCACCGTATATTATAATTGAACCTGTTATTATAACTGCTCAGTTAGCTAGGGCTGATTTTGTATTTTGTGCTATATTGGTCAGACCTGGAGATAGAGAGAGCTCTGCTGCCTCCAAAAGGACCTATACATCGGATATGTATGTTATTTCTTATGTATTCATACAAATGTGTCCATCAATATAGGCAAATTTTCAATGTCACTTTACCCTGTCTAAAATAAAAACTAAATTTATGCACACAAAAAATGTGTAGCTAGAAATCTATCTAGTCATCATTCACAAAAATAAACAGACAAACATCTTTAAGTTTATAAAGCATTATTTAATTACCTGTGAAAGTGCGTGGTGTACTAATCCAAAATGACTCTAACAATGATATTCTCTGTGTTTGTTGTAATGTAATGTAGTACTTTATCAAGCAAATAAACAAAATATATATGTTTGTAAACTCTGCATTATCACTTTCGACATGAATGTTGTCTCTTTAATCGACATTTTAATGAACAAATTACCTAGGTGGAGTCATTATAAGTCTTTTCAATTATTTATAGTGTTGTCTTTTTTTTTTAATTTCGTCACATATTTATTGTATCATAAATTGTTTTTTACTGTCTCTGCATGACCAGCAGTCTCTTTTGTTTTCTTAGGGGCTGTTCATATGGAGGTGAGCTGGCCCGGTTAACCGGGCTGGCTCACTTGAATGAGATGAAGTTCACCCAGCGTTCATATGGCTTTTCTCATCCCACTTAACCAGGCTGGAGAATGTTGTTTACGTCACGTAAACAATAATTCGAATTTCGACGTGTGCGCACTTGTCTAAAATCTATTCCAATAAGCCGGGCTGGTCTGTTCATATGAACAAATTTCATCTCACCTAGGTGAGATCCCGGTCAAATGAAATGAGATCTCACTTAAGTGAGCCAGCCCGCTTTTCATATGAACACAATTTATTTTTATAAAGATTTTTTAATAACAGTGAGATCTCTGCTAAGTGAGCTAGCCCGGCTAACTGGGCCAGCTCACCTCCATATGAACAGCCCCTTAATCTTAAATAATCAGCAGTTCTTTTGCATGCTTTTTTTATTTTCAGTGAAAAAGGTCAAAAATGTATATACGAATGGTGCATTACCACTCATACAAGCACATAGTATTTTTTAACATTATCAGTTATTTTTTGTCATTCCTTTGCAGAATTCATCTTTGTAGTGAGTGTGAGAAGTTTGCTTTTGAACTCTTTTGTAATCATTAGAATAAAGGCCTGCATGAAATTTTTTGAAGTATACTCAAAGCTTTTTTAAGAAATTGGTAACTTCTTTTGATTTTAACGCAAACCTGTATATATTTATTCGCAATCTGATTTTATTCAATTCACAAGACAATCGTATTTGTTTCATTTGTAAAGATGTCCTTAGATAGCATAGATGAAAGTCAAATGAGACATTGATAAAGTGTTTTGTTATGCTTTGTATCTTTAATTTCTAGATAAACATTTTATTGAATTAAGTTTTGTTGCAGAATTTGGACAAAATTTTGAAACAAGACCTGTTTGATTTTATCATTGAATGTCTTATTCCCACTATTACTTCACTATTACTTATCACTCATGAATTCCTATTTTTGACTTTCCTGGAACAAAAACGTGATTTTTCCACTTTGCTTCACAGTCAAAAAATTTTCAACTTTGGCGAAAGCGCTGACCTTCAGGCCTCGTGGCCTCTTGTTTGTGATTCATGTTCAGATATTTGAGTTTAATTATATTTATTTACATTTAAGTAGATTATTTGAGATTTTGAGTCGGTTCATTCAACTTAGAAGAAAACATTCATGTAGCACCGTCTTGTCTTCAATTCTTCGATTTTTCCGAATGGCCATTTTCGTTGAAAAGATAGGCAAATGGGAAAGCTGAAAAATTTAACAAAGCCATTTACGAATGCAGTTTTTCGGTTTTTGTTATTGCTACAAGTTTGGTCACTTGTTTAAAAAAGGTAGTTTTGAAACATACTCGGAAGTAAGATAGGAATTTCTGCATAAACGAACAAACGGTAACGCTCATCGCGCACAGAAGTTTTAGTGAGACTATATTTTAACAACAGCGTAGGAGTACGCAAGATATAATGATTACGGTGATGGAGAGTGAGAAAATTAATGCAATGTTTTGGTCGGAGCAAAGTCAGCTTTTACCGGCATGTGCGGTACCGAAGAAACCCACTTAGATTTCCGAAAGTTGATTGATCAATGTGGAATATATTTACCCTATTACCCCGCATATAAGCGCACCCCGGTTATAGGCGCAATGCGCCTATATCCGGGTCATGGCGCATGCGCCTATATCCTGTCGAAATGACTCGATCACAGGTCCAAACTTGGACGAATCCAATAAAATATTCACATCTTAATGACGACTTATTTTGTTCTTCTCAGGTAATCTCTTACAAAAAATTCCACTTTAACACCAAAAAGTGTGGTCCTTTCACCGTATACATGGTACTTCCAAGCCATTCCTTTTCTTGTTTTCCTTCTTTCCCGTAATTTTACAGGATATCTTTGCCCCGCAAGTAAGGCAGAAGTACAGTATTTCGAAAGTTCTTTTTGGAAGATTTTCAACAGCTTCATTGTTTTTGACAATTTTCACTGCGAACTTGTCGTGTTCATTTTCTGGCTCCATCTGCTCTGCTGTCATCATCTCATGACGATGTTGTTGTAGACATAGAGTTTTAAAATGTAAAACCATTACAAAAATGAATTTTCCTGCTTTTCCTGTTAGACTTTTTCCCACCCATACGGAAGGCTCTTATTCCAGGCTATTCCAGGCTCCATTAAATATAGGCGCATGCGCCTATAGGTCGGCGTTTTTTTTATAAAAAAATCGTGCCAGAACTTGATTGTCCTTGCTATAGGCGCAGCGCTTATATGCGGGGTAATAGGGTAAAAGAAGATTTACACTTCCAAAACCGAAAGTAAAGGGTAGAAAATTTATAATTTATCTTACAATGATTCTACTGTGTTCAATCTTTTCTAAAAACAAGTTCTCAATGTTTTATAAAAACAGTGTGTGAAAAAGAATGCTTTTATTTTTTGGAAAATGTCTGGGATTCTTTTAAGCCTTTCTAATACGAAATATCGTTTGTTTCATGTGTGGACTGTAGTGCTTTTTAAGCTCTGGATACATACAGCTCAGCTCAGTTTCCTCTTCAGCTCCAACAACATACAAGGAATGTCTTGTTACCCTCTGTCTGTGGCTGTGCATCTCATTTTATGTTTGATGTTTCTCTAGCTATTTTAGCTTATTTACTTGTATAGTTCTTGGCTGTATTATCAATGTCTTGAATTAGGAATGGGGACTTACTATTTACTTACTTTGGTTGTCTGTAAATTCTAAATACTGGACATCCTTTAACGCAAATTTCTGCTTTCAGTTATGTTTGCTAATTTTGATAAGTTTTGTTTACTTTTTGTGTTTGGGAACTCTTTTCGTAATTTGTAAGATTGACCGTACATATTGTTGAAAGATTTATATATATACATATGAAATCGTTGTGATATCTGAAAGCATCTATTTAAATTTAATGTTATTTTGTTCATTAAGTTTATTGCCAGTTTCGTATTGTGTCAGTTATGCTTTCATAATGCCCTGGGGTGTATGCGTAATTTCTGTATTTATGTATTTATGTAGTTTCTGTATTTATCTTTATAATCTTTTCATTAAATTTAAGTTCAGGTAATGCTTTGTTTGTAATGTTTGTAAATTAAAAAGATGGCAATGACATTGTTAATCGAACTAAAGCACAAATTTCTGTTTTCAGTTATATGTTTATTGATTTTGTATGTATTATATATTTTGCATGATCAAAATCTATGTTTTCCTTTCTGTGCTTGTGATTTAGGAATTCCGGTTAGGAAGATAGAATAGACATATTGAATTCATGTATATAAATTTATAACATTTCGATTGAATTACATGCATACTCATTGTCTTATCTGAGTAAATCACTGTGTCCTTGATATCATTACGTGCCAACAAAATAAAGAACATTATGGCATTCTATAATCAAGTTTATTGTTTATTGGTATAAAATTTTGCGTAGTGACTATGTTTTTCCAGATTTTTGGGGAGTACATGATTAGAAGTTTAATAAACATATATCGTGGAAATGATTAACCTTTTTTAAATTTTAACAATGTCTTAAGTGTAGTTTATACGGTCGAACTTTTGCCTTGTCTAATGTAAATCTAATGACCTGTACTTAAGAAAACTCTTGTATTCTTAAGTAAAAGTATTGTCTAATCGCAGGTCAATTGATTTACATTAGACAAGGCACAAGTTTGACCGTATAAACTACCTCATAGTCTTTCAATTTTCATTCTTCAGCTGATTTTGCAGAAATCCTTATGCCTGCAAGGGCATCTTGTTCTTGTTCTTTTTTTTCTTACTGTCCAAACCTAGCGGTTTTTTGAAATTTCGTGCTGACATGCACCGTGCACTGCATGTCAGCGAAAGATTTACTAAAGTTTCTTTGCTCAATATTAAATGGATTTTAAAGAATATATACATATTTTAAGGTGAAAACAGAAAATATATAGAAGAAACTTAAAATTATCTTGGACTGTGATCATTCTTTTCTAACTAAAAAGAAGTTCTCAACGTTTTGTAAGCAGAAGAGTCAAAAGAGGTATATATATTTACATCAACGCTGACGTACAGGCTTCCGTGGCACAGTTGGTTGGTTCAGTCAATTAATAACTGAAGGGTCGGTGGTTCGACCCCATGTAGATCTTCTGGGTTTTTTTCGAATTTTTAAATATGTCATAAAATATTTCGATTTTGGATTTTTACGAAAGCAAGAAATACATTACAACCGGCTTTGGTTTTTCTCTTCCGTTTTTTTCTTACTGTCTAAGAGTGCGTTTACATGAGACCCGTACTGAACTCAAACCGCTTTGAGATTTCAACCGGTTTGAAATCGACATTCTGTTTACATGAGAAATTTCGATACGGTCTTGGCGAGTGTTCGCGAGTAACAATCGAAACAATAGATTTTACTAGTTTCTAGTTCTCTCTACGGAGCGCATTTACATGAGAGCCGTACTGAAATCACATATGTATGAGATTTCAGTACGGGTAGAAATATTTTCTGTGCATAATGGAATAAATTTAGCACATTCTGTATTTTTGTTTCATAGGTGTCAGCAAAATTTAATTAATATGCGCATGCTTGTTAACACATTTTATGATAAAACAATGAAATGTGAAAACTTTCACACCTTTCCAAGCCGTATCGAAATTTCAAACCTATTTGAGAAATAGGTTTGAAATCATCACGGGTTAAATTTCAGTACGGCTGTTATCATGTAAACACCGCTGAAGGTTTGACCAGGAACCGTACTGAAATAAAAACCCGTATTGAAACTCGAAACACACTGTCTAGCTACCTTATTGTAGCTTCTTTCGGATAGTATGTTTTTGTGAAAAATGAAAAAGTGGTTTTTGAAAAAATAAGGAAAATGTCTTGGAAAAATGTAATTAATTTTTACGCGAGATATCAATCAACAGAAAAAAATGGTCAGATACAGCAATCACTGATCAACAACCCGACTGTTAAACTCAGGGGACATTGAATCAAACTGTCCGGCGGAATGCAAGGTCCGCAACCTGTAACCAATGTAGCACGAATGCTCACTTTAAGTGCGTCAGTAAAATCTCTCAAAACTGGCTCTGTAATTCTTGCACGTTATCGCATCTCCCCTTCAGTGGCGTCAGGAATATACAAGGATCACTACCTCAAAATCTAAACAATACCGTTGATGCTATTCACGCCCAACCAGCGGAATGCCCTCATCTTAAAAATCTAAAGTGGAAAGGAACAAGCATCGCTCATCTCAACACTCAATCCATTACTTCGACCTTCGCAGAATTTGAAGCTATGCTATTTACCTACAAATTCGATGTGATAACTCTTTCGGAGACATGGTTGAAGAATAACAAAATGTTGCTCAAACATGTCGAAATCCCTGGTTACAAGTTTGAGTATCTCAACCGTCAAAAAAAACGTGCTGGAGGAGTTGGTTGTTACATGAAAGATCACTTCGAATACAAAATCAGAGATGACATATATCGGAAAGACACTTCAATTGAACATCTCTGGATAGAAATCAAAGCTAAACAGAAAGGAAATTCATATCTTCTTGGCATCTGCTATCAGCCAAGTTCTGTCAACGCAGACAAAGTTAACTGGATTGAAAAAATCGATACACTGCTGTCGCATATTACAACAAACTGGAATGGACCCCTCATTCTAGCTGGGGATACAAACATTGATCTTTGTGCTGAATCAGATACTTCTAAAAAATATCTTGAAGTTCTGGAACACCACGGGTTGAGACAACATATTGAAAAACCTACGAGGAAAGGAAAGACGTTGATTGATCATATCTCGTCAAACCTCAAAAAAGTCGTTGCTACGGATGTACTCCCCTGTGATGAGATAAGTGATCACGATTGCCCTTATGTAATCATGAACATTCGTAAGCAGAAATTTGAGCCAAGATTCAAAATAATCAGAAATGAAAAAAACCTAAATATTGCAGCTTTCCTGGCTGATGTTGAAGCCCTTCCATTTCCTGCAGTCTATGCTGTCGATACTCCAGATGAAATGCTCGATATTTTCAATAAGCTCTTTGTCACTTGTTTGAATGAGCATGCACCGTTAGTGCGTCAGAAAATAAGCAGACCTCCATCTCCTTGGCTCAAGGATTTAAACATTAAAGACAAACTGTTGAAGAAAAACCTTCTTCGTACTACAGCTCAGAGAACCGGCTCAGAAATAGATTTAAACAATTACCGTACTTGTCAAAATGAGGTAAAAAAACTCATAAAATCAGCGAAATGGAACTTTTATAAAACAGCACTTTCATCCAAGCGACCGAAAGATGTGTGGAACACCATACACCGTATTCTCAAACCAAGCCCTGCAAAGATAAACGCAAACCCTAACGAGATCAACCTCCATTTTAATACTACAGCAGAACGATTGCTTGGCTCCCAACCAAAGCCTGAAGAAATGCTCACAAAAATCATCAACTCACTGCAAGATACTGAAAATATGCTTCACTTCAAACCTGTATCCTACGAAGATATCCGCAAGGCAATCCTCTCAATCCGACAAGATTGCTCGACCGGGCATGATAGCATTCCTGCAAAGTACCTAAAAGCCAGTGTGGATTATATTACCAGTCCACTCTGTCACATCATCAACAAATGCATTCCAGCTAACACTTTTCCAGAACAATGGAAAGTTTCCAGAATAAGCCCCATACCGAAGGTGAACAACCCAAAGGGACCAGGTGACTTTCGACCAATCTCACTTTTACCGATTCTATCGAAAGTTTACGAGAGACTTCTGATGAATCAAATTGTTCAATTTCTTGAAAACCAGGCGATACTCTCACAATACCAGTCTGGGTTTCGAAAGGGTCATTGCACAGTATCTACGTGCATCAAAATTAGAGATGATATTCTGAAAGCTATGAGCAGAGGAGAGATTACATTATCAGTCATGGCAGATTACTCGAAAGCTTTTGATACAGTCGATTTTGAGACTCTCATACGAAAGCTTCATAGAGTTGGGTTATCTAAAGATGCGAAACACCTACTTTGCAGCTACCTCTCCAACCGTCAACAGTATGTACAGATAGATTGCAACATCTCTGGTCGGCTTACAGTCACAAATGGGGTCCCTCAAGGGAGCATCCTGGGTCCCATTCTATTTAATATATATGTTCATGATCTAAATGAGAGCACTACAGGGTCATGTATGCAGTATGCTGATGACACTAACATTTATCAATCATTCAAACCAACGGAGTTGCAAGAACATGTGCAAATCATCAATGAAGATCTGAACAAACTGATTCATTGGTCTAGTGAAAGCAACCTCGTTTTCAACGCTGCAAAGACAAAAACGGTCTTATTTGGCACACGACAACTGCTGAAATCTCGAAACCTGGACGATCGAAATCTCTATAAAGTTGAATCAAATGGAATAGAGATTGAGAGGAAAACCAATTACAAGATTCTTGGCATCATATTTGATCACGACTTATCATGGAACCTCCACATCAGCCAAGTTTTGCCGACGTCACATGCAGCTCTGCGAACACTAGCGAGAATAAAACGTTTTACACCTTTTAATGTTAAAAAACAGCTTGCCGAAACATTGATTCTCAGTCGAGTTGACTATGGTAATGCGGTGTTTTACAGTGCTCCATCCTACATGCAAAAACGTCTCCAAAAACTGGTCAATGCTAGTGCTGGTTACGTATGTGGAAGGTACATGAAAACCGTTGATACTGTGAACCTGCGTTGGCTACCTGCTGTTGAACGCTCCTCGTGGTCAACTGCCAAACTGGCATGGAAATCAATTAACTGCCCAGACTGGCCTAAATTCCTACCTATGGAACTGACCAAGGAAACTTGTACAAGAAGAGGCCAAATGGGCAATATGATCAAATGCTCAACAAATGTTCAAACGACGTTCGAATACACAGCAGCCAAAATATTCAATGATCTGCCAGCTGAATGTCGATCTTGTCATAGATATGGAATGTTCTGCAAACTAACCAAAAAATATTTTTTAGATAAAGCACTTGCCAGATGTCTCTCTGTCTCTTAGTTGCCTTTCATTTTGTTTCTCTTGTTCTTTTTTTTTTCTTTTTGTTTTTTTTCTTCGCTCCACAATTTAACAGAGGTTTTTGCGCTATTTCAACATTGAGCCTAAATTTTGGGTTATCTACAATATTCACTAACCTATAGTCAACTCACCTTTTTCTCGTTTATGAGTATAATGCCCCCAATATATTTAGTGCGGTTCTGTTTAACGACTCTGGTTATAGTGACCATATGATTTTTTTTTTTTTCTGTTCTTCATATATTTTATGTACTTTATGTATTTCTCACGCTAAGGGCTAATTTGTCTCCGTATACATCGAAAGGGCGACCACAATAGTTACGACAAGAATTCTCAACATCGTTCAAGTTTACATCATACGCCTGTCTTCATTTTTCATTTTTGACCCTTGTCTTCTCAACCTTCTTGTTCTTGTTTCTGAAGTATATGTTTATTAGCAAATGTTACTTTTCTAATGTTTAATTTATGATCGTGCACATACACTAGTCTTTTGCTATTTCAGTAGAATTAGCCAAATGTAAAACTTTGGAACTGAAATATAAACCGTTATTATTATTATTATTATTATTATGGTCGATTAAGATGTGAATGAAAAGAAAAGATGTTTTGAAACAATGACAGCAATTTGGAAAACAATAAACAAATTTAAGGTGTGTGTTCACGAAAAACGTTAAACTTTTATGTTTTAAAATGTCAATTTGGGGGACTCAGCGCGAAGATTAATTAATTAATAATTTGAATGGATTCAGTGTTTTGAAACAATAAGAACGATGTAATTAAAGTACGTGTTAATCGACCATTAAAAATTTAACTAGCCGCCAAGGCGGCGTCGCTCGCCACACATGTCCACCTGCTCTGTATCACTGTATCAATAAACGCCAAATTTCCTTATAAACGGCTCGTACAACTTGTGTCAACCAGAAGCAGATTCGAAGTCACAACCTCTGGTAAAACCAATCTTTTATCAGTGTAACAATACACTCAAAACGTAGAGAGAGAAAACTTCAACTTTTTATTAGCTTTTGTTTTAAAAAAGTTACGCGCTCTAACATGGGTGCTATCAAACGTAATGGGGAAATGGTTTCTCTTCTTAAAAAGTCACACGGGAGGAGAGAAAAAAAAAAAGCACGTGCTAAATGAACCAAAAAAACGTTCCATCTGAAGCGCATAACAATTAAAAGAAGAAATTAAATTATTAAAAGAAAAGTTAAAAAATATTTTGTTTCATGATACTCTTTTTTTACCTATCGGTTTTTAAACATTTTGATTGCTCGAAAAAAAAGTTTACTCGTCTCAGACAGTCAGGGAAGGATACATTAGGATACACTGGCAAACATGCTGCCACGTTCTGCCGTTGCTGCTTTTTGTCCAAAATGTTTAATCAGTTAGTTTCTTTGTATTTAGTTGATGTATTGTTTTCAAAGCCAAGTCAACGTGGAGTATAAAACTAACAATAATAATAAAAACAAAACGTTATTCCTATTAGTTCATCACCCAAAAAAAGTCACGTTCGATTGGTGTTGCAATGTATTTGTTTCGAACTCACGTCGCGCACAAAAAAAGAAATAATTTCGCTCACAACTCAATCTACCATTTTGCGTGACTTATAAACAAACAAACAAACAGACAGACAGACGGAGAATCGGCTATTAATATATAGACTAGCCGCCAAGGCGGCGTCGCTCGCCGCCCATGTTTACCTGCTCTGTATCACTGTATCAATAAACGTCAAATTTCCTTATAAACGGCTCATACAACTTGGAAAAGATTCGAAGTCACAACCTCTGGTGTGCAGTCAGTGTTACATCAGTGTTAGCTACATTAACTATTTTTCAGGTTTTTCATTATGTGTTCAATCGTTGATCAGTACAACAATACGCTCAAAACGTAGGAAGAAAAAACTTCAATTTTTATTAGGTTTTGTTTTAAAAAAGTTACGCGCTCTAACATGGGTGCTATCAAACGTAAGGGGGAAATGGTTTTTCTTTTTAAAAAGATCACACGGGAGGAGAGAGAAAAAGGCACGTGCTAAATGAATAAAGTGAATAAAAAAAACGTTCGATCTGATTAAAATAGATTGAAAGACAACTATTAAGACAAAAGCAAAAAAAAAATATTTTGTATCATGATACTCTTTTTTTACCTATCGGTGTTTAAACATTTTGATTGCTCGAAAAAAAGTTCACCCGTCTCAGACAGCCAGTCAAGGATACGTTAGGATACACTGGTAAACCGCACATGCTGCCACGTTCTGCCACTGCTGTTTTATGTCCAAAACGTTTAATCAGTTAGTTTCTTTGTATTTAGTTGATGTATTGTTTTCAAAGGCAAGTCAACGTGGAATATAAAACTAACAATAATGATAAAAACAAAACGTTATTCCTATTAATTCATCAGCCAAAAAAAGTCACGTTCGATTGGGATTGCAATGTATTTGCTCTGAACTCACGTCGCACACAAAAAAATAAATAATTTCGCTCACAACTCAATCTACCATTTTGCGTGACTTACAAACAAACGCACAAACAAACAAACAGAGAATCGGCTATTAATATATAGATTACATTTTTCGATGACATTTTCCTTATTTTTTCAAAAACCACTTTTTCATTTTTCACAAAAATATACTATCTGAAAATATACTAACTTGAAAATGGCTTTCCAACGGTGTAAAAATTATTTCGAAATGCGGTATATGTATTTAAAAAAACAGCTTTAAAATTTCCATTTCCAACATTACGAAACACACTGTATTTTGACATAATAATAAAATTGAAAATTGAATTCAAACATCAATTTTATTTCATAAAATCTCCGTACGATATAACAATGCATTCTTCCAACTATGTGCTCCGTATCAACTCCGCGGAGCTCGTTTCCCACCTCTACCAACACATTCCGAAGAAGCTTCGTTACACTACGGTCTTATTTATTATCGAGTTACATCTAAATATATCATTTGAATCATTGAATAAATATTCTCGTTTTCATACGTTATGGATAATACGAATCCTATTGATGGCGAAAGATCAAGAGAGGTCGAAGTGACAGCAACGCCTGATGTTTCCAATCCTACGAACGATTCGGTGGGTCCACAGGCAATTCTCATCAACCCCCATCCCACACATGAATCAGTGGGACAACAGGCAGTGACTGGCTCACTAGAGAGCTCAGCTGTACTGAGGGGAAGGAAACGTAAAGCAAAATCGAAGAAATCAAAGAAATCGAAGAAAAGAAAGAGATCTTCTTCCAGGTCATCTTCATCATCGACATCAGACGACAGTGGTAGTGAGGACGACAATGTGATATCTAAACGCTTCACAATTAGATCGAAAAAAGATAAATACAGATGGTCACTGACAGAGGAAATGGCCAAATATGCCAATCACCAGATAAACACCTATATTCCTGAAAAAGAAATTCAGGAGAGTCTTTTGGAGAGAATCCCCATTCCTGATAATCTCCAAAAGCCCCGTGTGCTGGATGACTTTGCAAAGGTTTTGATTAAAGAACCTACAAAAAATTGGGACGAGACCCTCTCTAAGTCACAAAATCGTCTCACTCATGTGTTCGCCCCACTGGGAACACTTTGGTCCAAAATGGAGAGGTATTTGGAACCTCTGAAACCAATATCTGGGGAAGGATCCATGACAGATACAACAGAGGATGTGGATGTAGACATGCATGAACTACTTGGACTAGTAGAGCAAACTGTATTACTCCTAGGTCAAGCCATAAACAGCACTACATACACACGTAGATTAAATGTCCTCAAAGACATTTTGAAAGATACCAAGGACGCTAAAAGCCTATTGAAAGATAAAGGAGATATGCTGAAGAAGATTAATTCCAATGATCTCTTCGGGAAGAAGTTCAGGTCACACATAGAAGACCTCGTTAAAGAGAGAAAAAAATCAAAGGAAGCTTTCCACTTCTACAGTGTGGCAAAGAAACCAACACCCTTTCGAAAGAGCCTCCCTCAGCAGTCCGCCTCTAATGCTGGGCGGGGGCGTTTCATCGTTAACAGAGGCAATCAGTCATCAAGACAAAGTCAACAACATTCGAATCAGACGAGACAGTCACCCAGTCATCAACAATCATCAAGAAGAGGAAACTTCAATCAGGGTAAGAGAAAGTTCAAAGTTTACAAACGTAACTTTCTCCAGCAAAACCCCATCTCTGTTTCCAAAGGAAAAGTTGAAGTTTGTTCATCCAGTAGTAAAAAGTTTATTTGCAAAGGAAATTCCAAAAGTACCATTGGCAGGAAGACTAAAATACTTCCTGCAAGAATGGAAAAAACTGACAAACGACCCAGAAATCCTTACAACGGTGGAGGGCTGGGAAATACCTTTTACTACTACTCCAATACAGGAGTATGCTCCTCAACCAGTAAAATTTTCAACCGAGGAAACCAAAAAGGTGGAAACAGAGATACAGGAGATGCTGGGGAAAGGAGCAATACAGAAAGTCCTACCTTGTGCCCATCAGTATGTCAGCAATCTATTCCTAGTGGGAAAAAAGGATGGAGGGAACAGACCTGTGGTCAATCTAAAGCAATTGAACTCTTACCTCCCCTACGAACATTTCAAAATGGAAAATTTAACCCACTTAAAGAATATTCTTCAGAAGGGAGACTACATGTGCAAATTGGACATGAAGGACGCCTATTTCTGCGTGCCTCTAGGGAAACGATCCAGAAAATATGTGAGGTTTCGTTTTACAGGAAACCTATACGAGTTCATTTGCCTTTGTTTTGGCCTAGGTCCAGCCCCACGGGTATTTACCAAGCTTTTGAAGGTCCCAATTGCTCTGTTGCGAAAGATAAACATTCGCATTATTATTTATCTGGACGATATGCTTATAATGCACCAGACAATTTCAGGTTTAGTAAGGAGCAGGGACACATAGTCAGGACGCTACCGTCAAAAAAAAGGTGGCGGGATGCGGATTAATCATAAATGGTTTAGAAAGCTCAAATACCATCCTCTTGTTACGAAAATGTTTACTGGCCAGTTTCTAGTCACCAAAATGGGCTTGCCAGGACCAAAATACGTTTTTTCCATATGACGTCACAGGTCAAGTGGTAAGGAAAAGATTTTTTTCGAATTTTTCAAATATCATTGATGTCAACTGAAAGAGTTTAAAATTCTAAGTAAAAAACATATATAAACGCTAACGTAATTTTGTCTACATCAAAAGTTACAGCCTCTTGAAAGTGCTATGACGTCATCGAAAAGCAGTGTAAAAATGAGCGATTAAAGAATTATGACATCACGTGACATTCCACTGGACACTGGATACATAAAACATTGATAAATAAAAGAAACTGCTTCCAATTAATGTTTGACTTTTACGAGTTCAACGGACAGCAAGAAACAAACAAACATCATCTTATCCTATCAAGAAAACAGAGACATAAACACGTTCAGTTTAACTATTCCATATTTCAGTGTCCATCATCTTCTTCTTCTGTCTCGCTGTCAGAATCAGCATTGTCTCTACCAGTGTCAGAGGTTTCTTGTTAGCGCATTCGTGGCATCCACATAAATCTGTACACGGGAGAGCATGTGATAAACAGATACAGTTTCCTTTTTGACAAGCTGATTTCTTGTAGTTGCATGAAATCAGTTGTAACACATCATCTGGAGCTGGTGGCAAAATTATCCACTGTATGGAAAGGACCCCATCAATAATTTTCCAACCGTGCCCATCTGGCGAGGGGATGACAAAACTTGCATATGAAGCATTTCGAACCATAGAGGTAACAAAGGAAACACGCTTGCAGTGACAGAGCAACGCATCTCTGGTGGGAGGAAGCTTTTGCGGAGGTGGTGTGATCGTTGCTGATGTAAACTTTAAGTATCTGGCTTCATTGACATTTTCACATGTCAAGCTATATAGTTTACATACAGTATACTCCCGATAAGTGGTACACCGGATAAGTAGGACGCTCGCTAGTACGCTTTTTCCCGGTCCCTTGGTCTTGCTTACCCGCAAAAAAACTTCGCTTAAGTAGTACACCGGATAAGTAGGACGCCCGCTAAGTAGTATACTTTTTCCCGGTCCCTTGGCGCAAAAACTCTGCATAAGTAGGACATTCAATGCAGCGACTTCCAGAAGAGTGGAATGTTTTTAGTTCAAATCGTCAATGAATAGATTGTAAACAATCAATCGAAAGATTTTGTTGAAAAAATGTCACAGAAAATGTCTGAGGGAATTCAATCTACCTCAAGACAAACGACGTTGACAGATTTTTGCATTACGTAGATTATGTTGTACTTAGATATTCAAGGTTTAAAGTGATATAAATACATTTGCATCCTGCTTCTACTAATGGTTTGTTTCTTATATTGTAATGACCATGGCCTAAAACCTTTCATATGGGACAAATCAACCCTTTTTTGCAAGTGTCCTATTTACGGGGAGATTCGGATAAATAGGACGCCCGCTAAGTAGTACGCCTTTTTTCGGTCCCTTGAGCGTCCCACTTATCGAGAGTATACTGTATTTTTGTAACACCGCGAACAATGATGTGTCGAATGTTGTGTTTTCTCCTAGCCGTGTGAAAACATTCATGAACTCTGGGGAGTCCTGCATTATTTTTAAAGCTTTGGCTTTTCCAATACCATGAAATGAACTCCTGTAGTCATTTCCGCAAAAGGCATGCAATGACGGGAGTGCCAGGCAGTATTCTTGACCAAGTTCAAGAGCAATGTTACTTATGCCAAGTACACGGGTTCGTTCTTTGACTCCGATTTTGACAAAGAATTCTACCTCGATTTTTTGGCTGAAATATAGCGAATAAATGGCTATATCGCTATCGACTGTATGAATACAGATATTCCTTGCTTCATGGTTAGTGACGGCATGAAGAGAGCAAAGAAACACCTTCGTATCAGCCTCTTCTTGATTATTTCTTAGGGAGGTTTCTTCGACGCAAACCACCTATCGTGGAAAGTAAAATAAGTATTCAGTTATCGTTTGTAGCGAAAAGTAGTCGGTCATAACGTAGCTAATTAGTCTTCAAACCAAAAAGGAATTCCAAAATGGTAAATTTTACCTCGCCATCACTGCAACACAGTTTATAAAACGGTTTCCGTTTTGGCTTTATTTCGTTCGAAACAGATCGAACGCTGAAACGTTCGATCACTAAGACGGAGGTCATAAATATATTAATAAAGCTCTTTTATTGAACATTTAAATGAAGTATTTAAACGAAACGATTTTCTTATATTTTCTAATGTACCAAAATCTTAAGTACAAAAAATACATCAAGTTGGGACCAGTTTATCAATAGGATTGTCGTCAATAGCGAAACTGTTGTGGATGTTACCCCCGTCCGACGTCCGACAAGCACGTACAAGTTAAAAAATGAACAGAAAAAATGGCGTCGATGTGAAAAATAATCGAGGGATTTATTTGTGGCATAAATTTACTCTGTACACGTTCATTTGGCGGAATTAAAGGTGCCAGTAAACATTTTCTTGATGGGAAAGGATTAACATTATCATTTTTTAAGGTTTTGAATAATCCGCAAAAATGTTTTAAAATCGAAAATTTTAGTCGGTAGCGACCTGACTAACAGTGATTTTTCTTCTGGAACATCTTGGTTTTGTGATAAATCAGAAGAAATCGATTTTCGAGCCGACTCAGGAAATAGAATTTTTAGGGCTATTAGTCAATTCAATTACTATGAGCCTATCCCTGACTCAAGAGAAATTGGACAAGATTTCCAAGGAGTGTTGGGAGATGTACAAAAATCATACAATGTCCCTTTTAGATCTGACAAAGCTCATAGGGAGACTTTGTTCCACAATTCAAGCAGTTCTTCCGGCCCAGTTGCAGTACAGGTACTTGCAACGAATTCAGACCCAGGCTCTCCGCATAAATCAGGGTTATCACCACACAGTAAAATTGGACTGGAGAGCCAGGGAAGAACTTTTATGGTGGGTGGTGAATTTACAGATCTCCAATGGAAGGAAAATACTTCAAGAGGATTCTCAGTTGACAATTCAGACAGATGCATCCAAGAAGGGGTGGGGAGCCTATGCCCGGGGCATACCGACAGGGGGACCTTGGAATGCAGAGGAAAGGTCCCGTCACATAAATATTCTGGAACTTTTGGCAGTGAAGTATGCCCTCCTATCATACACCAAAAGATTCGAGTCAGTGAGGTCCATTCACTTTCAGATAGACAACACAACAGCTCTTTCATATCTACTGAAAATGGGGGGCACACGTTGTGTGGAGATGACCAAAATAGCAAAAGAAATTTGGTCATATCTGCTGCAAGAGTCGATCACAATTACAGCAGAATACCTCCCCAGTGCCATGAATTACAAAGCGGACTGGGAATCTCGGCACACAGTGGACAGCTCAGATTGGAAGCTGTCAAAAAGAGTGTTCCATCAAATTTGCCAAAAGCTAGGCATCCCCAACATAGACCTGTTCGCTTCAAGAGTAAACAATCAGCTCCAAAGGTATTACTCTTGGAGACCGGATCCATACAGTCAGGGGACAGATGCAATGCAACAGGATTGGACAAGAAAGTTCCCTTACGCCTTTCCCCCATTTTGTATGATAAGTGCTACTCTGGCAAAAACGAAAAGGGAGAAAGTAGGTCAAATGATAATTGTGACACCAGCATGGCAGTCACAGCCATGGTACTCACAACTCATTCAAATGTCAATTCGAAATCCAGTTCTTATTCCACATCATCAAGACTTGCTGTTGAATCCCCAAAGGGAAGTACACCCACTAGTGCAGACAAGAAAACTACAGTTGGTGGCATGGCTAGTTTCAGGGATAGCTTGCAGAGTGCAGGTCTATCAGAATCAGCTAGCGATCTTGTCCTCCACTCCAGGAGAGCAGGTTCTTTGTCAAATTACGAATCGTCCTGGCGACTCTGGTCTGGCTGGTGTAGTAAACAATCGATTGATCCTATTCGATGTCCTATAACTGATATTTTGAATTACCTCTCATCCTTGTATGATAATGGATTGGCTTATAGGACAATAAATAACCATAGGTCAGCTATATCGGCATACCATGAGGTGGTCGATGGTAAAAGTGCAGGAAAGCACCCACTTGTTTGTTCTCTTTTAGCGGGGGTGTTCAATAAAAGGCCGCCAAAACCACGTTTGACTCAGGTTTGGAGTGTAAATGATGTTCTGAGATATTTTCATTCTCAGGGCGAAACAGACTTGTTATCTGACAAAGATTTAACCCTAAAATTGACAATGCTTCTAGCTTTATCATCGGCTTCTAGGGCTTCAGCAATTCACCACTTGGATATACGGTACATGGTAAAGGGGGAGGGTTGTTATGTCTTCTCCTTTGACAAATTACATAAAGCTTGGAGAAAAGGCAAATCTCCACCACAAGTTGTATATTTTGCATACCCAGAAGACAGAATCTTGTGTGTGATCACTGCTTTGGAAGAATACCTTAAGAGGTCTGAGCAATGGCGGAACAATAAAAAAACACAGTTGTTACTTAGTTTTATCAATCCACACAAGGAAGTTGTCTCTAGCACAGTTTCAGGCTGGCTCAAAAAACTCCTCCAGTTAGTAGGCATTGATACAAATGTTTATAAGGGTCATTCGACTAGGGCAGCATCAAGTTCCATGGCAGGTCTGAAAGGTCTATCTACTCAAGACATCATGGAAAGAGGGTGTTGGTCGAATGAGTCTACCTGGCAAAAGTTTTATAACAAGGACATAAAGTCTTTAGCCCAAGTGTATCAGGAAAAATTGATGTCAAATTGAGCTTTGAACAGAGGTGGAAAACGAGCTCCGCGGAGTTGATACGGAGCACATAGTTGGAAGAATGCATTGTTATATCGTACGGAGATTTTATGAAATAAAATTAGCCAATTACGTAAGGCCGCAAAGCGGCCGCAATGTAATTGCGATTTTATGAATAAAATCGGAGTACGATATAACAATGCATTCTTTCAATCCCACCTCCCGACCCACATCAACCACTATCAACATGCATTTTTCTTTCTTTTAGGTTTTACGAACTTTCGATTGAGAAGATAAACAGATCAAAAGTTTTCTTCTGAAAAATAAAGCTTTAGCTTTCACTTAAATCTTGTTGTTTTTTCTCTCACCCGTCATGACCTTTGGCAATCGCAAACTTCTTCTTTGTTTTTACCTGTAGGAAAAAGGGGAAGGGGCGAATGCAAAATAGACTAAAAAAGGTGTGCATAAAGGCAGTATTAAAATGATAACAATGATTCGTACAAAGTCGGACTATTGAGGGCTGGATACTCAGTTTGGAGTATTTGAATCATGCACGGTTCATATCCGTAGCAGTTAATCGTACTGAAGGAACCGTTAACCATGCCCCCCTTGGTAATAATGGCACAAAAAAAAAAAAAAAAAAAAAAAAGGAAAGGAAAGGAACAATAATAGCAACAACAACAGAAACTCGCTTTCCGCGGAGCTTCAACGGAGCACATAGTTGGAAGAATGCATTGTTATATCGTACTCCGATTTTATTCATAAAATCGCAATTACATTGCGGCCGCTTTGGCGGCCTTACGTAATTGGCTAATTTTTTGTCAATATCAAAATTTCGATAAACGCACGGTATACACATATTATTTACAATACGTGAGTACCGACTATTCAACAATACATGACCACCTGTGAGAGTCGAAGTTTGACTATTAAGGCCGGTTTTCAGTTCAATCGCTCGGTTGCGCGACTGAGCGAACAACTTTTTCATTTGCTCAGTAGTTGAAATGATTTGAACTACCAGCCTAATGAGATTGCGTCAGCCAATCAAAATGAACCGAATGAACTGAAAACCGGCCTTTAAGCTTTCGATTTCGATTTCTTGCTTACTTTCGAATCTACCATCTTGAATACCCAACCCGCAATTTATGAGGGTTGCGACAGAAATGAAAAACTGGTATGCATAAAAGCCTCTCTTATAACTAAGTTGATATTTTTGCAGTGTGTAACATTGATTTTTCTCCACGTTCTACATTGGAAATAATAAAGGTTTGGTCGCAAAAATTGGCGAACGCAGATATCAAAAATTATGGTCCTTTTTCATAATTCATGGCTGGTGATGGTGGCATTCTTTGCAATTTGTGATGTGGATTATGTGGATATATGTGATAAATGGCCACACAACACAAAAACAAAAAGTTTACATTTATCATAAGTTTATCATCAAGCAAACTCTGGTCAGAGGACTGGGAGGTCCTCTTATTACGATGCCATCTCGTAATTCCTAAAATGGATTTCTTGAAAAAATTATAATTATATATAATTATAATGTCCTGAGACAATTCCAAATTATTGTTTGAGTAGCTTTGCGCTTTTCTTTTGACTTCTAGAGTGTCAGAATGTAATTTGTAACCCTGAACGAGAGGAGAGCACTTATGATGGGTCACTGTGAACTGAACCTCAACTTGAGCCTCATGAGTCATGAAATTTTGCAATTTTTGGAAAGAAGGTCATTCTCATGAAATGACAGTGATCTTTTTTTGGAAAATATGGCTTGCAGGAAAATTAATACGTGTCAAATAAATATTTTTATTGGGTGCGCTAAGTTTAGTATGCACAAAAAAGAACCAATGTTATACATATTGCCACTTGTATCATTACTTTGAATATGACTTTTTTACAATCACCTCATTTAGATACTTTAGTCATGCTATCATGTCTGGGTTTTCATCATTTTGGTGCCTTGCGTGGTCTTTGCAGGAAGTTAGCCCAGTTTCCATTGCCACCTGTTTCTTTGGGTATTCAATCAAAGACTGCAACAGTGAAATTTTCATCTGACTATGGCAATGATTATGAACGATGCTTCAACAAAAGTATTGACAGACCAGAGCAATTTTGGGATGAGTTAGCACAAGATATAACATGGTTTAAAAAGTACGACAAAGTGTTGGATCATTCCAATCCTCCGTTTACAAAATGGTAAGTGTTTATAAAGTCTGTAGAATACAATGTTGAAGTGACCTATGATATTTGCAATTATATACAAAAGATTTTTAAAAAAAGTCTCTTTTCAATGTTAAAGTCTATAATTTTTGATGATTATTATATAAAATCGTTTAATTTAGGCAGTGCATATTTTATAAAAGATATATAGTAGCTAATATTATTCATTAATATTGACTTGTTGTTTCTTTGTGTACAGATACAATAAACAATTAAAACTACTAATCAAACTAATCAGAAACATAAACCATGTGCATATGTGAGGTCACACTTTAAAGAAGATATCAAACTTTATTTGCCCATAACTCGGCAAATGATGCTATGAAGCTGAAATTTGGAACGCAAGTTCTTTTTTAATTCAAATTATTTGCCATGTTGATAAAACAAAATAAAATAAATATACAATTTTATTTAGAAAGATAAAGCAAGATATAAGCATCTCGCTAGCCATTAGTATCGTTTTTTGCATTCGTCTTTTTAGCAACTATATCGATATGGAACAACTGTCATTTCTTTCATGTTTTTTTTCATTCCACCACCAAGCGCACCAATTATCGACGGTACTACCATAATCTTGTATTCCATACGCCTTTCCCTCAGTTCGAATGCTAGCTGTCTATACTTATTGAGCTTTTCTAACCTTTTGATCTTGATATTCTGCTGTTGGGGGCATGCCATTTCGCAAATCCAGATTTTCTTATTCTCTTTATCTTCAAATATCAGATCCGGTCTCCTTGCCGTCGATGTTTTTCTCAGGTTGAATTGAAAGTCCAATACGAGCTTAGCTCTCTCATTTTCTAACGACTCCACCGTTCTTTATACCAAGTCATATTATCATCTACTAGTTTTTTTCTTTAGCCTACGTCACCGCCATAATCATAAGTGCTCTATTATGTCTTGAAAAATATTCGCTATTGGCTAAGACTTTGCACCCAGCAACCAAGTGTTCAACAGTCTCAATTTGGGTATGACACAATCTGCATGTTCCATCTTCGATTAATCTTCTTGCTGCTTTTCATGACTTTGTTTCGATCATCTTTTCCATTATCCCCACAGTCAAAGCTGTCTTTCTGGGTTGCAAGCTTTGGGTTAACCACAAGTGAGTGCCACTTCCTGTTCTTGAAGCAACTTGCTTTGCTGTTCTTTAGTCTTATATGTCTTGATTCCTTTGTTTTCTGTACCCTTTTTGAAGGTTGCCTTCACTTTTTTCCAGTTAGGTTTCCATTCAGCATCGACCATTACATCATCCAACCATATCACTTCTCCCTCAAACCTCATCTTAACTCCTGCTTTTCTCCCATTGACTTTAATGATTCTGATATGATTGCATTTCCTTCTTTCAGAGTCTCTCTCCTCCGTGCAGCTTGAATCCATCTATTTGTTGATTTTAACATGCTACCTGTAATCGCATCTCTTTGTACGTATCTGTTAGTGTCTTAAAACCTCTGCCTCCTTTTTTCCTTGCCAAATATAGCAGTTCCCAAGCATGTTCTTTTTCGTAACTCTCTTTTTATCACCTGATCTAGTTTGTTTAATTCTCCCATACTAATTCGCATATATTCATAACATATCCAGCGACTGGTATCATGTTTATTGCTTGGATCAGATTATAATCATTTAGCTCTGTATTGACAAGCATCTTCACTCTTTTAACTACCTCTTCCTTTACTCTTTCAAAAAACGCCTGGGTAATGTTTTGAACAGTACTCTGAATTTAAATGAAGATTTCACGTCAAAATTTAAACGAGCAGCCACTCAAATGAATTTTCTAAGTAAGATGAGACACCTACTTACTAGGAAAGCAACTGAAAAGGTCTTTGAAATGATTATTGTTCCAATTATAACATATTGTGGCAGCCTTCACCTCGTTTTGACGGAGACCCAGAAAAGACAGCTTACATTGCTGGAAAACAGATACAGAAGTCTCGTTAATAATGCTTACGTGCAACCCATTCAAAACAGGCTACAAGTGAAGACATGTATATGTGAAGAAGTGTTTAAATCAAGACGTTTGCGAACATTTCAAGAACTATTTCAGGCCAGTCGATCACAATAAAAACACACGAAATAATCATTTCATCATGAGACTACCACCTGTCAAGCTAGAAATGCATCGTAGGTCACTAGCCTTTGCTGGTGCAAAACTGTATAACCAGCTTCCACTTGAAATAAGAACTGAAAAATCTGTGCAAATTTTTAAATCAAAAGTCATGGAATATTTTAAATCTTAAGTGTTTATAATGTGTATGTAATAAAATATCTTTTATTTCTTATTCATTAGATTATTTTAATGCTTGTATTCTTGTACATAAACAGGACCTAAATATTTATTTTAATAATAATAATAATTTTCAAGGTGTTTCTGAGTTCCTTTCTTTATGATACCAAAGACAGCGATTATAACCATCGTTATCACCAGGAACACTCATATCTATCAATTGGTATGTTCTTTTGACCTTATCCTTAATAACTACAGCGCTTAAAATAAAAATGTACTCACTACCGGTCATTTGACCAGTACAACGCAAATCGAGGCGGCTATCTTCTAATTCACGACGGTCATGACGTACTACACCCTCAAAGCTAGGGCAGTTGTAGAGGGCATCTGCCCCGCATGTTAAGAGTGCCCGGGGTTCGAGGATGGCCGTAATAATGTATTTATCAGGTAAAATAGTTAGTTTCTTTTATCTAATCCGTAAGTAAATAAATTCTTTAAAATTCATGTTTGACTAATCTAAATGATACACTCTTCCTTGCGGGTGCATTCATTTCACTTTTAATGTTTTTTTTATCTATCAAAATAAATCTTTTCGCTGATGTATTTTATATAGAATTCTTATGCTTCGTTATACTTCTTGAAAACACCGCAAATAGACATAACACAAAAAAACTCGAAATTAAAATCATTTGAAGAATAATTCCTTTTTATGATTTCAAGACAAAATTATTTTTTTTGTTTTGCTTCAAAAGTGATTTTTTTTTCTTTTTCAAATTGAATCAATTATACTTTTATTGTACGTCAATCTTTTTAATTAAGATAATAAACAGTAACACCTGTACGGAATAGAAATCGGAGAATACGTGTTTGAGTTTTTCTGTAACAAAAAAAATCGACCTTGTTTTCACTTAAAGTGCTTAATTTAAATAAAAATCACAGGGGAAGAGTGTTAATTTTTTCACTTTTGCTTAAGAATAGTAGACATCACATACGCCATTTATTCTGTACATTTTATTTTGCATATATTACACAACCTGTTATAGTTATTCGATTGTGATTTTTCTTTATAAAGGAAGTTTCTACAAAGGTTTTAACAGGAGTAAATAATTATTGTCTCACAAAATAAGTGGCTGGTAATGTTGGCCGTTTAATAAAGTTTTCAGACAGTCACAGACATCATTATGGCAGCCAATGACCAGTGACTGGCAGTTATTTTAAGCGCTGCAACTATATCAGGCCGATTCGCTTGGATAGTTCTATCTGTGTGGATTGAGAAATCCCACAAAATAGTGACATTTTTGTTTTCAGTAACAGGCTCTGGTTCATACCATTTTTCAGTTGTGTAGATCTCAATTGTGTTTGCAGACTTTCCAATGAATATATTGGCCGATGCGGTCATGTCTATTCATGTATTCGTTCGGAGCTAAAACAGAGCACCCTGACACTAGATGGTCAATAGTTACAGTTGTTTTACCACATCAACATTTCGGGTCTGCTCCGTTTTTGCAGGATATTGGCTTGAAAATTCCTAGACTCGTTGCATCATCCAGTCTTGAAATAAATTGAAGTATCTGTAAAGCCCGATGGTAGATGTTTTGTAGAGAGAGAAAGTTGCGTCATACCTCGTCCTCCGATGCTCCTTGGCAGGTAGAGATGTTCTATGTCCGCTTTTGGGTGGTGCATGTTGTACATTAATAGTAACTTTCTGATCTATCTTCTTTATTTCATTGAGGTTCCAGTTTATTCAAATCGCAATATGCGAGTTGTTTAAATTGCAAATCACTCATCGTCGTGTGTCCAAAAAATAGCCTTCAAGCTAAGGATGTGCAAAGCACAGTCTAAAATAGCTAGCCTTTCCTTTTAGCGTGTGAGCAGAACTAGTAATTATGGCCTTCGGTAAAGAGTTAAGACTGTAGACTATGTACTCATGCTTTATTCGGCAGGAGATAATTTCTACTACAGCGCCCCCATTCTCAGAGGCAATTGTGAAGTTCCAGTGTGCACTACAGCTGCTTATGTTATGTTCCTTCCCCTATGCTTTTTCTCCTATAAACTCCCATCAACATTATTCATCACAATTTTTACATAATTTCATTTACATAATTTCTCTAATGCTATAGCTATTTATGTCCCTGATATAACTTATGTTTGTTTTGCATTTTTGTTTAGTTTTTATTTTACTTTTTATAGCTCACTTTTGTTATCGAGCCAGTTGCTTATAAGACTGTAAGACAGTTGTTCTCTGACACTTAGTAAAGTTCACCTGGTTTAACTTGACTTTTTATTACACATCATATGTACATGTATGTTTGTGGCGGCATTAAACCTGATATATGTTCGAATTTAGACTATGTTTGAGCCATGATGATGCACTTTTTAATTGTTGCAAATATGAACCCCTCGTAACATATTTATTGAAACACAGTGAGTTCAGTTTGCTTTCATGAGTATATATGATAAATCATATTTTTTAGGAGTAAATCGTCCTTTTTGAAACTCACAGCTCCCACCACAGTAGTGCAGTGACACAAAGTCACTGTTCAATTCTCCAAATTGCACTTATTGCTGGAATTTATTTCTTTGAGAAATTAAAATGAAGAATGAAGACCGAATAAATTTGTATTTTGCGATACTTATTTTTACGAATCATGTTCATTTGAAAATATTGTATATATCTGACAGGTATATGTCGTCCTAACATTTACCAATTATATACTGTATTTTGCCTTCAGTTCAAGGTGGCTTAGAAATATCCTGCCTGCAAATAACATACCAATTGATGAAATACGTTTGCCGTATACGGTTAAAAAATCAGCAACTTATAGGAATTTACAAAACATTTGTTGAAAACCTTCACTATATACAGGAGGAAGGGAACATTGCTGCAGGATCTTTTGTTGAAAATACCACAAAGAAATGGAGGAGACAACAGAAAAGAAAGAATCTATGAAAAGGAAAAGCGACAATAAAACAGCCAGTCCTGCAAAGGACATTTAGAGATTTCTTTCAAAAACGCAAAACAGTTTCCAGTAAAAAAAGAATTGGTGTTCCTAACAATATTGTAGAAATAGATAATATAAATGATGAATGAATGCAAACTGTTTCTTCATCAAACGTTTTGTTTTTGTTGCTGTGTTTTTTAATTTGATCTATTTTTATTTTATTGCATGTATGCATCTATGATAAAAGTATCAAATCAAGAAAAACTTAATTTCTTCAAAAATTTTATGCAAGGGTAAGTTTTTGCATTAATCAAAAATATGATTAGAAAAGTGAATTTCAAAGAGGAAAAAATTTGAAAAAATTTTGCTGGATAAATTTTTGTGAATACTTGTTTTCGAAAAAAAATTGCCGGATAAGGTTTTACCAATGCTAGTATGTGAAAGGTTTTTACATGATTAATTTTTGCGAATTGGGGCCAAAATCGCAAAAATAAGTATATATCACAAAAATTTATCACAAGATTTTATCTCCCATTAATTAATATGAATAGTGTATATATGGCATTCATGAGGTACAAATATTCATAGACCACATAACCAGAGGGTGACAAAACAAAAATGGAGGTATATATATATTATTATAAGAATAATTCTGCCTGCCCAAGCTGTTTCAAATAAATTTCTTATAATAAGTTTCTTATAATACAAGATGATTACACCAACAGGTAGGCATTCTTTATTATTTAAAAATATTACTATTATGTCAGGAGGGACAATTTCTGAAATTGAAAGGTTTCCTTTGATGTTTCTGGATGTGACTAATGTATTTGTATATGGAGCTGTTAGTAATGGTTTGGTTGCTCTTAAACTGTACCTTTCTGGTAATGTTTACTTAGAGGTTGTTTAAAAGAACATAATTCATTGTATTATGACAGTACCGTGGTAGGTTTCCAAATAACTTTCTAGGTTTTGTCAAAGAGTACCACTGAAGATTGAATACACACAGTGGGACACAAAATTAATTTTGGACACAATTGCATTGATTGATCTTAAACTATGGGTCCATCATTAAGTTGTTTCATTCAGCTGTAACACAAAAAGTTGGATTCCATGCCCAAGATGAAAAAATTGTTGTGTGTGACTCATGTAGTGCCATACAATTGAAATCACAATGCATGACAACATCTGGTATTTTGATGACCATAGCAACCGAAAACACAGGAAATGCAAAGATAAATTTTGAAATACTACGAAAAACCAAACAGTATTGGAAATGTGTGTGCCAGCTCTTTCTTAAGCCTTCAATTTTTAGGTCACAGAGACTTTTGCTGTTGTTTTGCTATTGTTCCTTCTTAATTGATGTTCCAATAAAATGGAAGTTATGAAAATCACTTCCATAATTATTGGATTTATATATATGCAGGCCTGGTCGTAAGAAAATTAGCAGGTGTGTGGTCATCGCACGCCTTAATTGACGATATAAGTTATGGCGTGCGCTCGTGTAAATTTTTGACAGATGTGCGATCAATTTTTTTCAGTTAAGATCAACAATCTTAATTCTGTATGATAATCAAGTCAAATTTGAAATGTGTCATATATGTAAAAAATACTGTGATTTCCACGGAGAATGAATTTAATAAAATAAAACACTAAAGATTCGGTACGTCAAAACTTAGCCATAAAGATTAGTTTGACCGCAAATAAAATTTATTCAAACATTAATAAAGAGGAAAAATAAAACCTGAAAATAAAAATATGTATAACTCTCCATTGTTTTGGTTTGAAGTTCAAATGGTTTTTGAATTAAATTAAAGACGTTTCCGTTCCATTAACTCGTCACCACCTGGCTGGCTATTTTTTTAAATAAAAGATTATTTTTTCGAAACTGCAACCTTGCGCATACTTTTGTAAAAAAAGTTAAAAAGAAAGAGAAAACTACATAATACAATTAAATAATACTTAATAAAATTGCGCGCACGAAGCTCCTTCTTCGTTCCACAGCGGATTTCGCTGAGTAGACTTATTTTCTACTACCAAACGAAGAAAATTGTAAATTTATAAATGATTTTATTATTTAACTACCAAACGAATAAAATTTGTGAGCACTGATTTTTAATTCAAAACCACTATTCCAAATCGATCGGAGACCACTTCTGAAATGGTAGCAAAGTTTCGTTCCGTTACTGTAAAATTTAATCGTAGCACATGAACAATTTTCGAAGCAAGAATTTCAACATTTTGGGACAGATTTTATGTTGACTTTTAAATAAACATTTGTTATCACACTTGTCATTACAAGCCAGGCGTGCGATTGCCACACGCGTAAATAAATCTTGGCGTGTGCGGAGGCGTGCGCGTGCGATCGCACGCCTCTTACGACCAGGCCTGATATGGTACCTTCTGTTATTATCTTTGGAGATGAACAAATTTTTTTGTTTATTCTAATAATTAGTACAATTAATTTCCACATTGTTAGGCTTTATAACTTGTATATACAATTCTTCAGTTTTCTATAAGCTTACTTTGATTTCATGCTTTGGTGCAGTATAGTAAATTATCAAGGTGTTTTCACCATATGTTTTTTGCTTATTGTTCAATCTATATCTCATAATGTGTAGATTGGGTTGACACTGATTTTTCGGTCTGTGATGAAACCTGAGCCGAATAATTCAAAGATTTTCACCTTTGCTTGTAGGTTTTCCTAACATGATGCCATCATTCAGAGTTGTTCAGGAATTTGTTATTTGTGTAAATGAGTTGAACAAGCAAATTATTAACATCTTTATCCTTCTAAAAGAATAAAAGAACTTCATAAAATAGCTTTTTGCCGTAATATTATCACCTTTTGTTACTGATACAAACATCAAGATGAAGGAGGAGATGAAGGCCATGAATTTATAGATACGAGCGTGGATCTTTCCTGTTTTTCTGTTTAAACGCTGCGTGGTCGTGGTCAAGATATGAATTCTAACGAAAAGGCTATGGCTAAAACATTTCTAGGACGATAAAATGATTATCATTTATGACAGTATTCAGTGTACCTTATATGAATAGGTAGTTCCTGTGAATTAAGTAGGACAAGCTATAGCAGGGTTCCCACGTCCCAACTTCTCATTTTTGATTTTCCTCCTCAAATCTCCTCAAATCTCCTCAAAAAGTCTTATTTTTGTCGATTTCTCCTCAAATCTCCTCAAAAAAATTGTCTTTTTAATTAGAAACTGAAATATCTGTAGTTTATCGGACTATTTATCGTCAGGTTCTATGTTTACTATTGCTTTGTTTATGTGGATCAGTAACAGTTTAGGACCTTACTTTTAATCATGTCATAATGTATATCACACTCTATTATGTCTTGTGGTAGACATCCTCTTATTGTTTTGATTTGGGAGTTTTGCCCAATGTTCGACAATTGGCATAATTGAGTTTGTTTGGCCCTGAAATACTTTGTTACTTCCCATTTTCTTGGTAATACAGTCGAATCTCCCTTATTCGATTTTCCAGGGGAATAAAATTTTTATCAAATTAGAGAGAGAATCGAATTGGGGACTGTCTCTCTAATTTGAATTTTTATGACAAAGTAGAAAAAATTGAATTACAGAGGGAAACCCTCGTAAACTCGCAAAAAAGGAATAAGACATACATTTTTAATATGAACAGTGCACTATGAATATTAGACTTTTTCCAAGGATCAGAACAGCTTTATTTAATTGTTCGTTCTTGTCTGCTTGAACTCTTTTGATAGAAGCACTTCCTTTTTGAAAAGCCTCAACAGCTTTATAATCAGTTTTTTCCCAAGTGGACACAGTGCTTTGTGGAATTTCAAAGAACAATGAAACTGCTTTGTTGGTTTTTCCCTTGTCAAGTTCCAGCAAGGCTTTGTCTTTTAACTCTAAACTCACTTCTTTGTGTACTCATTTTTTTGGTATAGTCACTGTTTTCTTGAGTTCTAATGTCTTGTGTTTACAAAATGTGATTTCAAAATTCAATTTCAAAACATTCAAATGAAAATTCGAAATTTGAGAATTCGAAACTAGTAAGAATTAGAGAGAGAATTTCTCCATAGAGACCTAAAATCTAGATCAAATTAGAAAGTGTCAAATTATGGAGGTTCATTTATGAGAGTTTCTTAAGGAAATTTGACAGTGACTTTGAATTCTATGGAGGTTCAAATTAGAGAGAGTCGACTGTATTCTCACCTTCATTTGTGTTATTCATAAGTTACTTCAAAAGTTTTTCTTGTGAAGAAAGTATGGTGTTTCACGTTTCATTTTTATTTGCATTAATATTTCGAACATGCCAATTTAGACTGGTTTTCATATTGTTTGTTTAGGGATGATCAGGTGTCCTCCTGTCTCCTGTTAATTAGACTGAATGAGAATAATTGTTCACATTTGATGGGTTGGCCTTCTGCTCGTCATTTGCGAGTAAACAGTCACAATGAAAGCATCGCATACCATGAATTTAAAGACATCAAATTGGGAAATCTCCTCAAATCTCCTCAAATCTCCTCAATTTTTGTTTCATTTCTCCACAAAAACCGAAAAAATTCACCTCAAATCTCCTCAAATCTCCTCAATTTTGAGATCGAAAAGGGAGGAACCCTGTATGGTCTCATAACACCACTGCTGAAAGCGTCCTCAAAAGGAATGATGAAGTTGAACCTTTAAGCCAACCTATCAAATCCTTTCATGTGATTCTGAAAAATGATAGCAGTCGCCGCAAAGTATTTTCCAGCTTACTGGAATTCGCTGCGGCTATTTATTGAAAACATGGAAAATGTTCCTTTACGCGATTTGTTCAAACGCACAGCGTTTCTTGTTATATTAAAGCTGTATGTCATGACCAGAACTGCTAGAGTGTTAATAGCAGTGCTTCTATTTTTGGAGTTCAATTCCGTTTTCAGGATAGATCGAACTCTTCGGTTGTCTTCCTTCTTAATTCTGGCTTTCACTGAAGCATGGTGAATGCCATCACCCTCGTTAACTCCAAGATAATTATAAACTTCTTCTTGTTCAAGATCTTTGATTACAGTTACATCATGCCTCTTCTTAATGTGGCTTTCACACACTTATCCAACCTAAACTCCATCCCTATATCATCACTAAATCCTTTCACAATCTTTAACAGTCCTTTGATTTCATTTACCTCCTTTCTGTAGAGTTTTAGATCATCCATGTAGAGGTGAGAAAACTTATCTTCACCGATCTTATATCCATATCCAGAGTTTTTCAATTCAAGGCTTAGAGGGATAAGGGAAATACAAAAGAGCAAGGGAGAAAGGGAGTCCCCCTGAGAAATTCTGGTGATCGTTCTGTTCTGGTGCATAAATAAGAGTTGCGTTTGCCACTGTTTCATGCTTTCTTTCAAGAAATTGATTAAGGTTGGGGAGACTTTTTCAGAGATCTAGTGAGCGGAGTATGCAATCGTGGGGGACACTATCAAATGCTTTTTTGTAATCAATCCATGCACAACTCATATTTCTCATCTGTGTTTTCCAGTTCTCAAGGATCATTTTATTGATAAGGAGTTGGTCTTTACAGCCATAAGGCCTTGTCGACAGCCTTTTTGCTCAAGGGGAAGAAGGTTATTTCCATCAAGATGTTTGTAAGTTCTTTCAGTCAAGATGGAGGTCAAAAGCTTGTATGTTGTAGATAAACATGTGATTGGCCTGTAGTTCTTAGATTCCTCAGTTTTGTCATTTTTGGCAAGGAGATAAGTGGTGCCTTGGCAGAGCCAAGGAGGGGATTGTTCTGGACTTTCCACAACATTGTTCAGTAGCTTGGCCAGAGTCATGTGTGATGAGGATAGGCTATTCAACCAGAAATTGGTGACTTAATCAACTCCAGGAGTCTTCCACTTCTTAGACTTTGTTAATGCTTTTTTCAGTTCATCTACTGTGAAGCTATCCCAACCTTGCTGTTGGGATCCTTGTTCTTTTCCATTGTTCTACCAATCCAATCAGCACTGTCATTAAAATGTTTCTCTTCACTCCATATTTCACTCCAGAAATTTTCAGTAAAGTCAGTAGTACATTTTTCGACCCCAAGCTGTCTCAGCGCCCTTGGAGGACGCGCCCCTTGTTTACTCACGCAAAGGATGATGTGGTATGATTTTTGGCTACAAGTTTTCTTAATTGAAAATTGATACATTTTTACCTTACTTCCAAGGGGTTTATGTAGGCTTTTCCTTCCCTGGTGTTTTTCATTACAATTTTTGTAGCAATGTTCATATACAATTAGATATTTCAGTGAGCTGTAATTTATGCTAAGATTCTTGTTAAGATAGATAATATTACTGAATATTTATACAGGATAAAAATATATACGGTGTTATCTTAGATGTCCTGTGAAATAGAAATAAATAAAACAAAGGTGAATGTTATAAACAGTAAGAGCTCAAGTCAGAAATTGGAAAAAGTATCCCTAACAAGAAACTATCAAGATTAAACTAAAGTAGAAACAGATGCACCCAGAGCACAGAATAGGATATATATGGCATTTGGGGACTAAAAAGCTTCATCATGCAGTAAAAAGTATTACCAGAACAAAACGAATGCCATGAAGCTGATAAGATTTAAAACATAACGTTTATATTTTTAATATCACAAAAGTTTGTGCATATATATTTCTACATAATCATTTTGTGAAATTTTGTCCAGTAACTATACTAAATAATATACATGTTTAACCAACAGTTCATATTTACATATCCAATAATTACAGTGCAAGTAGATATAAGTTTGAAACAGAATTAAAAGTATCATTCTACATTGAGCAAATTTATATGCATGTTAAGGCTCTTATTTAAATTTATTTACTTTGAAAGATAATTCTGTGAATCTCGACATGGTAACTATGATATCATGTTATCATGAAGAATGTAATATTGCTATCTTTCAGAGTAGTTGTACTAATATGAACAAAATATTATGGATCCTGCATGCTATGACTGATGCACAGTTGTGATGTTTAACTAGATAAATCATAAATTGTATGTCCTGATTCAGATGCTTTCCTTAACAGAAAGTTTTTATGATCATTGATATAATTTCTTCCAATAATCTGACCTTAAAGTCGTAAAATAAAGCACAGATTGGAACTTTCAACCTTCATTATGGTCTTGTTTTTTCAGGTTTGTGGGTGGGGAAATGAACAATTGTTATGAAGCACTTGATGTTCATGTGAACAATGGATATGGTGAAGATATTGCTATGATATATGACAGCCCTGTCACATCACACAAGTCACACTTATCTTATCAGCACTTGCTTGACCAGGTTTCTTGAATCTATAACTTCTTCTTTTTGTTTGAACTTTAAACTTGCTTGCAATCATTGACAGTAAAGTGATACAAATAAAACTTTTTGTTCTCAGGTGTCGAAATTTGCTCGAGTTTTAATCGATAATGGTGTTAAGAAGGGAGATCGCGTTGTAATCTATATGCCGATGATACCAGAGGTGATTACACTAACTACAAAAAACATTTTGTAGTTAATTTTTTAACTTAGCTGATGATTTTTAATGCTTAGGCAATTATAGCAATGCATGGATGTGCAAGGATTGGAGCATGTCATTCTGTTGTGTTTGGTGGCTTTGCATCCAATGAATTGGCAAGGAGAATTGATGATGCAGAAGTGAGGTTTTATTGTTGTGTAATGATATATCTGTTAGAGATTTGATGCTGCATGATTCTTGAAGCATCAAGATCTTAAATTCCTTTTAAGCCAGTTGTTATAGTTACTGCTTCTTGTGGTATTGAACCAACTCGCTTCATAGCTTATGAGCCACTGTTGGAAAAGGCCCTTGAAATTTCATCACACAAGCCTAAAAAAATCATTACTGTTGATCGAGAGCAGGTAAACAAATTTGAAGATGTTTTATTATTTGTGGATTTTGATGGTAGTACTACATGATAGAAAAGGGAAGTTCATTCTCTATATGGGCAGGTAAACTTCTATATTTTATTTTAGTTAGTAAATTCCTCATAGTTACGGAAGCAAAACTATAACAAGAACGTGGACTTAATTTGGGCAGATGTAATGGAAAATGCTGCACGTCATGATTGTGTCCCAATTGATGCAAATGACCCTCTCTATGTCTTATACACGTCGGGAACGACCGGAGCTCCGAAGGTACTCTCAATCACATAAGAAAGAAACAAAACAGTAACACCAATCAATGATAAGTTCTTCAGTGTCATCAGATTCTACTTTTTTGTCTCATTTGATTTGTCGGTTCATCTTTGGCTGTTTGTGAGAAGGAACAAAATTATAATAATAATAATAATAAATGTATTTCAGGGTAATCCATTTACATGGCTATTCTCCCAATATATATATGTACATAACAAAAAAAAAATAAAAAAAAAAATTCAAATATAAAATCAGTCCTAAAAAACACAGGTAAAAACATTTTATTCTATAAAGATATACGTGCATAGTTAAGAACAAAGTCGACATGAAAGGAAAAATTGGCGAAAATTGAATCAAAATTGATTGGACTACGAAAATTGAATCGAGTAAATTGACCACTCAAGAAATGTTGCAAGACCAGGTGCAGATCCAGGCCTCAGTCGAACCCTGTGCAGAAGAGCTGAACCAGCGATTGGCGAATGGGTTGCTCCTCTCCACAAATTCAACTAAGGCCTGGATCCGCTACTGCAAAACTGAATTGGGGATTGAGATAGAAGTGAAAAATTCATAAAAATATAGTCATAAAAACACAAGTAAAAGCTTGGTTCAGTGCTTGCTAACATATGCTGCTAAAGAAACATCTAACAAATAGTTCCTAACTTTTTTAGAAAATGAAGAATAACATTTCTCTTTACGAACGGACAAAGGAAGTCCATTAAATAAACGGCTCGATTTGCCTTTAAAAGAATGCTCATCATAACGCTGCAATAAGTATTCATCCACACTGCCGCGTAAACAACGTCTGGGGATATGGAATGCTATTTTGAGATACTCTGGAAAGCTTTCATTATAAATCGCTTTATGTGCCAGTTTTAAAAAGTTGAAATGTATACGTTCACGTATAGGTAACCAGCCTATCTCTATCACATCCGCAGTGCTGCAAAAGCGATTCGTTACATAGGAGCATGTTGCATTTAATAGCTTCTGAAAGGGCTTTAAAGTTTGCTGCGACATGTCAACATAAAGCACATTACAGTAATCAAGTCTTGACAGGACCAGGGATTCTGCTAAACGTTTTCTATTATACTCAGATGTGCATCTCTTGATTTTCTTAAGAGCTGCAAGTGTAGAATAACATGACTTTAATAAAACCTTTTGTTGTGCATTCCAAGTTAAATTTTCATCAAAGGTAATACCAAGCACTTTACAGCTTTGCACACGATCTAGTGGTTCACCATTGACTTTTATTTTGTACACATCTGGTTGAGCAAGATTGTTCTTTTGATACATTTGCGACGTACCAAAAAGCATCGTCTTTGTTTTTTTCCAATTGAACAGCAAGTTATTTTCATGACTCCATTTGCATAGAGCAGACTGGCGCTTTTCTAATTCTGATGATGCTATGTTAATGTCTTTCAACTTAAAATGATGGTATTGGCTAGTGTCATCGGCATACTGGCATACAGGACCTGTATCATGATCCTGCAGATCTGAAACATATAAGTTAAACAGGATCGGCCCCAAGACCGAACCCTGTGGAACACCAAACTTACATATCGCCAACTCAGACTTCTTAGCATCAACTTGAACAAACTGTGTACGGTTTGTTAAGTTAAACATGAAATATTTACACACTATTGTAAAAAATAAATTCTTATGAAATTCAACTCCATAAAGTCAATTTTAAGGTTCTTATCTTTCCTTTCATCAAGTTTTATGCTAATTCCATAATTCAGTGTTCAGAAAAAAGTGCACTCAAAACTCTTGTGACTTTTTCATTTTCTGTTTCAGGGGATTGTTCGTCCTAATGGAGGCCATGCTGTTGCATTGAAATGGTCCATGAGAAACATGTATGGAATTCAGCCAAATGATGTAAGAGCTTCATATGTGACTTTCAGAAAGCTTTTGTGATGCTCTATGAGTTTGAAAGGACGTTTTGACATGATGAAAATGACTAGAGTCATAAGAAGCTTCTTGTAGTTTTCCCATACATTTCAAACTTAAAAACATGGAAGAGTTATAATACTGTTTTAGGTGAAAGAGACATTTTAATCTATTGTTCAAAGATAAAACTATTACAATTCAAAGTTCCAAACCATTTTTTATTTCTACATAGGTGTGGTGGGCAGCTTCAGACATTGGATGGGTTGTTGGTCACTCATATATTGTTTATGCACCATTTTTTAACAGAAGCACAAGCATTTTGTTTGAGGTTAGGAAATATGGTGTTCCATATTTCTTTGGGAATTTGTTTTTAAAACTAATGGTTTTAGAATTTAGAGGAGATTCAGTTCAAAAGTTATTTATTTCTACAGGGTAAACCAGTCGGTTGTCCTGATGCTGGTACATTCTTTCGAATTATCGATGAACATAATGTATCTTCTTTGTTTACTGCGCCTACTGCGATTCGAGTGATAAGGAATGAAGTAAGACAGCCCTGAGAATGTTGTTTTATTGAACATGTTTTAGAAACAAAAATAAGAACTTTCATTTTTGTTTCTTTCAGGATCATGATGGTGAGCATGCTAAAAAGTTTCCCATGAGAAAGTACGTTGTTTTGTGTGAAACAACAGTTCATTTTCAGTTATTTTTGTGGTATATAACTTTGTGTGTGTGTTTCCATTATAATAGTTGTTGCAATTATTTTCATACAGCTTCAAGCACTTATTTCTTGCTGGAGAAAACGCAGACCTAGAAATATTAAATTGGGCTTCAGCCACATTTCAAGCACCTGTTATTGATCACTGGTGGCAAACCGGTCTGTGGTTTATTCATAATTGTTTTTAGCTTTTGGCTTTAGTTTTAGTTTTGGTTTTTCAGTTACATAGGTTGGAAAACGATTGTACGCTTTGTTATTTTCAGATTGATGTCGAAAAAATGTAATCAACATTTATCATTTTTTAATTAGTTTTACATACAACATAATGTTTTGAGTGGACATTAATGCCACGATCTCATAATTTTCTTATTATAAATTGTTATTAGAGTCTGGTTGGCCAATCACTAGTCATCATATCGGACTTGGGTTACCCAACAATTATAAAAACGCCAGCACAGGAAAGCCAACACCGGGCTGGAATGGTACGTTCCACGTCTGTGTTGATGGTGTTTTTCATGATTCAAAACACTGATTTGATAATAATTACGAAATTTCTTTAGTAAAGATCTTGGATTCAAAATTTGAAGAGTGTCAACCAGGAGAACTTGGACAAATCTTTGTGAAGTATTCTTCTTTATTTTCATCGTGAAAGTATTTTATGACGTTTACGAGATTTTTACTGTGCATATAAATCGAAACGTTTTAGGTTGCCTTTACCTCCTGGGGCTATGTCAACTCTTTGGAAAAATGATGATCGATTTAAGAAAGTTTATTTCACCACACAAGAGGTTTGTATATTTGTGTTTTGATCACATCAGATCAGATTTATTTCCTAAACGTTTATCAGTCTTTGTGTGTTCAGCACTTTTGTCAATGGGAATAGAGTTTGTTTTCGTAGAAAAAGATTCAGAATCAGAATCCAGATTGAGAACCAGGATCATTTTGAAATTTTTTAACAAAATCAGAATCACTTTGAACTTTTAGTGCACCAATGAAAATTAACTTCATATTAATGAGCTTTTATGGAGCTTTTATGGAAAAGTCTACCAGATTAATACGGATGTTTTTAGGGTTATTATGATACATTTGATGCTGGAATGATCGACGAAAATGGTTATGTACAGGTTGGTGGAAGGGTTGATGACATCATCAACGTTGCGGGGCATCGTTTGTCCACCAAGCAGATGGAAATGGTAAATCAGCTTGAACCCTATTCTTAGGTTTAACAATAAGACATCGAAATAAAACCCACGGATGTTCAGATAACTGTATAATAATTTAGAAAGAAATGTGAAATGTGAAATATAACCAGTGAAATAAAATACTAACATTCATCATGGTATGAACTACAGAAAAACTTAACAAAATTAAATATTTTTTCGAAAGTTATTTTACATTTTTTGCTGTTATTTGTAAGTAAAAAAAGAAAAAAATATTTTTGTGTTCAAAAAGTAAAAGTAACCGGGTAAGGATATAAAGTTTATGAAGGTTTCACCATGCCTATGTTTTCATTCGATTATTTCAGGCTATCGCCAAGCATGATGACGTCATGGAGGAAGCAGTTATAGGTGTGAAAGATGGAGTGAAGGGTGAAATTCCTGTTGGTCTGATCGTCCTTCGGAAAGGTAAGGTGTGTCTTCCCAGTCTCTTATACATGTGATGTGAGTGAAGACTTTTTGGATAAGATGTTTAGGCTATGAACACGATCACGAAATCATAAAAAATGAAATCATACATCTTGTTCGTTCTGAAGTTGGACCGGTTGCTGGTTTCAAAAAAGTTCTGGTTCTTCCAACATTACCGAAGGTATGCATTCACTTAGTGTGCTGTTTCCTGGACTGAACTGATTGAATATTTCCAAATTTCGATCGATCTGTTGTAGACTCGAGCTGGTAAGTTTGTACGTGGAACTTTGAAGAAAATCCTTGATGGAGAAAATTATACGGTGAGTGTGATGTGCTCTACTAGGCGAAATCATCAAAAAGTCACAACGACGAGGAGCACTTTCTGTGAAATTGTGTGTATAAAGAAAATTGTACTCCATTGCAGTGGTTTCAACAAATATTTCCACTGAGGAGTGGCTAGATCGTTTGAGACTGGGCGTTTGTTGAGATACATTATTATACAAGAGGGTGGTTGTCGTTTAAATAGTATAACAGCAGTGTGATTTCAAAAGCTGAAGTAATCGATATTGTTCTAAAGATTCTTTTCATTTCATTCACAGTGGAATTAAGAATCCAAAATATTTTCAGTATGGAAGAACTCTCGATAATGACATTAATGTTCAATTTGTCGAATGTTCGAGTTATCGAGACTCTTTCCTGATTGAGTCATACAAGGTGATTGGATGTAATCCGGTGGTGCGGATTACGGCTGTACATCCTTTGTATATTCTTTTTACAGATTCCACAGACTGTTGAAAACCCTGACGATTTTATCACCATCGAGAAAATATTACGCGACCAGTAAACTTCAATCAGTAATCATAAGGATAAGAAGATGTCTCACTCAATTAAGTGTTCATAATGATGATCTTACATCGAAGTTTTTAACATGTGAGGCTTTGACTTATGTTGCCTTGGGAACATTATTCGAATACAGTTATTTAAATAATCGATGAAATTATTTGAGTATGTTGCTCAAGTTAAGAAATGTTCAATTTGAAAATTCAGCTTCATGTCAATTAGAATCAGATTTTCTATTCTTTTTTATTCATCTTATAGTTTTCGTTATAAATGTAAACAATATGATAATAGAGATTCTGTAAATTTATTAATTAGGATTTTTTACGGAAAGCATTTTTAAAGGAGTGCTTCGGTTAAAAAATGAAATTTTTAAAATTTGCCAATAATTATTCATTTTACGTAACAAATTCAAAATCCTGTAAACAAACTTCATTAATTATTCATAAACCCTTGATCTTGGGGGGGGGGGGGGGGGGGGGGGGGGGTACGAGTTGACGGGAAGACGAGAATGGACCAGACCGAGGGAAAAGCCCTTTTTTGCGGCCAGGATGTCGTGAAAAAGCAAGAAAAATGATGGGATTTCGGGAAATTCATGTCTACACTGTGCCTTACGAACATGAAAAAACATTATTTAAAGTCTGTCTCAAAATAATCTGTAGTTAAAACAAAAAGGCCTGTAACTTTTGATAGAAAATTCGAATCATAAAAATTAATTTTGGAGGTTTAAGAGTATCATGAGTACTTAATTAATGTTCTAATTTTGGCATTTAATTCGCAATTTTTAGCGGTTATTTTTGCGATACAAAAATTCGAGCTTTTTTTCTACTTGTATAATTTTCATTTTTACACCAAAGGTAGATATATTTTAGACAAAGACTTGTGCCAAATTTCAAGCAGAACCAATAAGTATTTCGGAAGATATTGGCCCATGAGTACCCCTTGGTGGTGATTTTCTTTGAAAAGACAAACTTATCAGTTTTGTATCAAACAAGGGGGTTATGTTAATAAGGAAATGATTTTTCTGTAAAAAATTATGTTTTACAATGCGTTTAACAACCTTTTAATAACATGCTTTGTGCATTGGGAATTTCAATTTTTGCAACCTTTAAAACAATATCATATTTTTTTTTCGGTTTTTTCTTATAAAATGTTTTACGTTGTGTTTCAATCTTTTTTTGTTATTTCATATTCTCTCATTCGTTAAAAGTAATTAAACAATATCTTGCATTGTTTCTAAATAATGATTCATTTTTGTTAAAGATCTATAACGACTCTTTTTATTCCCTTCTGATATGTGTCATAAATGTGTGATTAGTAAACCCCCGTCTTTATTTAAATCAAAAGAATATTGACAGCCATGAAAAATCACCACCAAGTGCTACTCATGGGCCAATATCTTCCGAAATACTTATTGGTTCTGCTTGAAATTTGGCACAAGTCTTTGTCTAAAATATATCTACCTTTGGTGTAAAAATGAAAATTATACGACAAGTAGAAAAAAAGCTCGAATTTTTGTATCGCAAAAATAACCGCTAAAAATTGCGAATTTACTGCCAAAATTAGAACATTAATTAAGTACTCGTGATACTCTAAAACCTCCAAAATTAATTTTTATGATTCGAATTTTCTATCAAAAGTTACAGGCCTTTTTGTTTTAACTGCAGATTATTTTGAGACAGACTTTAGCTGTTAGTTTACTGGCCCTTTTGTGGTCTACAAAATGGTTTTACTTAAAATGAAATGATATTACACTTTTAAATTCTTTGTCCAAAGAAAGAAAGTAATGATTTAAGGGGAAGGGCATTTGATATAAATTCTGTTTAATATAATATAAAACCTGTTGGTTGGAAACTTGTCAACTCGCTCCATTGTTGCCCAGAGAATGGTCTATGATAGCAAAATTTCATCCCATGATTTCAAAATGGAGCAATTTACCCTTGAAACCCTGGAAAATCATTGAAATTTCACCCTTGAAACCCTGGGTTTTAGAACGAATTTCTTGCTGGCCACCCTGGTGAATGCACCTTCAGAGTTGCTGACCTTTTTACACAACCTCTTTACAAATGAAAGGATCTATACCATGTTGCAATACATAGAATGCCTTTTGACGACTCATAGTAACGTTTGGCAATTTAGAAGCTCTTGAGAGTTGTCACAGACCCGTAATGTTGAATCCCGTTCAGAAACCCAGGGCCACAGTACCCAGATTGATTCTGCTGAAGAAACGTTTTCTAAAAGACTAGCAGTTGCAAGAGGAGAAAAATTTTTGAAAGGTTTCTTACCCATGCTTAAGGAAGAAATCATTTAGCTGAGTACATGGTCTCACTATCACAATGTAAAATCATAATGTGTGGAAGTTAACGCTTTATCTTGCAATCTAAAAAAAAGAAATTCTTAGCAAACTGCAAATAACAATACACGTTTTTTTTATAAGCAACACGTTTATAAGCAACACTAGTAAATTTTCTCAAAAAGTTAAGCAACAGTACTACAAGGATCTTACATAAATTAGCAACATGAAATTTTGAAGCACATTTCTTAAAATTGCCACACTAGGTGGTTACACTAGGTTGCAGTACTGTGTCCTACATTTTTTACTTAAATACTTAAGCTTACACAAAGTTATTCAAGACTAGAAATGCATATTTTTTCAATTAATTCTTAGCAACAAATTAACCAACCATTTTTAAGCAACATTACTACTAAGGTCTGACCTTGGTTGCTTATAAAAAAAAACGTGTAGACTATCAGGTTAAAAAACGAAAAGAATTATAAGCTAAACATTCATACTAATTTTAAAAAGAAACCATGCATTTCAACATGTATGACCATATGTTACTGTATAATAATAATAAAACTGTCTTTTCAATAACATCAAATCTACAAAAAGAGAATAAAATAGAATATGTCACACGGCTTTTGGCCGCTTTCATACCCTCCTCCACCCGGCTTTCGAATCTATTCAATCTTCAAGCTACTCTTAGTTCAAGGTACATTGGAACTTCCTTAAAGCGGACACTAACGGGACCAGAGATTTTGTCCGCTTTAGAGAGGTGTCCGCTTTGGAGAGGTTTTGCTTATTTTGGCCATAAACTCGGAAGAAATACTACTCCTAATTCGGGAACCCATTAGCATACCCATATTACCCTTTGCTATTTCCCAGTTCGGCAAAGAAAAAAAGGAAATTTGACCTAAAAATAAACAATAAGAAGATACTTATGCGTTACAGAAGAAAAGAAAGAACACGACAAATATGCCGTGGTAGAACACTACCACGTTAGGGGCACATTCCGCGATTATCACACATGGAAGCAGAGGTGATTGGAAAGTATGTTAACCGAGGAGTTGGTGAAGGGTTACAGTTACCTTTTATATAAAGGGTTGTTACTTGACAAACAAATACAATAAACATTATAATAAAAGAACAATAAAATATTGTAAGCAGATGTTGAGAAACAAATAAAACATTTACTGAACTGAATTTCCATATTCTTGTCGAAAATTGTAGGGAGAATTGTTGTGATGTCTGATTTAAAAGAGGTGTCTACTTTAGATTGTCCACTTTGTGGAGGTTTCTTTGTAAGAGTTTATTAAGGATTCGTCCGTGACAAAAGTTTTATCCGTCTAAAGGAGGTGTCCGTTTTAGAGGATGTCCGCTTTAAGGAGGTTTCACTGTAATACAATCTAATGCTATACACTATCCATCATTTGTTAGGGTTAATGAATCTAATTGTAAGGTAAAAATATTCATAATAGCTGTTGGTAAACTGCATTTCTATTGTAGCATCCTTCTCTAATATAACGTTCTAAAGTTCTATAAACGTGTTCGTGAAAATGCAACATATAGTTGACCGTGACTGAAGCAAGGGTTTTGCATATAAGTCTTAACCCGTTCAAAAGTCTGACTTTGACTTTTGTTTATGGTAATTGTGTAGGATAAATGGAGAGGAAATTATGTACAGTACTTCACAATCAAGGATATTTTCTAGCAGATTACGGATGACTAATCGGGTGTCGTTGCATGAACCTTCCTTCAATGATAAATTCCGTAGCAGCATCACTATACTTTTGACTTTCAAGTTCAACCGGTGTGGAGGCATTCCAGAAGGAGTAAGCGAATTGATGAACTCCATTGGATACAGGTCAATCTCTTCTTGCTCATCAGAACCACAGAATCAACACTAGAGTATGTGACCGTTTCACCAGGCATTTCCTGAAAAGTCCCGTTATTCTTCTTGTCACAGAAAAAAGATTATAGACTTAACGGAACAAAGTGTGACGTCATAGCGTACTTGACTTAAGTTTGAATTAAGTCCATAACTTATCTTCTTGGCATGGGGAATAACGGGGAAAAAGGAGGAACAAGGGGAAATAATGGGCAACAATCAGGAAATGCCATAACTACCCCCATAGTTACCACCCTCTGGAAGAGTAGGTCCATAACTTATCTTCTTGGCTTGGGGAAGAACGGGGAATAAGGGGAAACTAGGAGGACCAAGATGAAACAAGGGGTGATAAGTTGTCGTAAGACAACTTTCTTATCGGAGAGTCTGGAATCTAAGTAGTTAGATGACTTACTCCTATCAAATTGCCTGGTAGTAGGTAACAAACTGTAACCAGATATTACAAAGGTTCTGTAAAGTGTACCAAGGCCACTTGCTTATCGAAGGGTCAAAAGGTAGAATTAGTCGTGATAAGGTGATTAAAATGCCGTAGGGAACTAGAGATTGAAGAGGAAAATATTCATTTTATGTTTTCTTCACTCTTAAATTTTCTTTACATTTCTTCAAAAGTACTATATGTTTTAAGTCTTTCAACAACATGGTATGTTTTTCCTTCCTCTTTAACAAGATCAGCTTAGCCATCAGTCCTGTGAAGTCGGTTATATTTGCGAAATGAAAGGGTCTTGGTCCTATTATTTGGCTTGCATCTGACAAACTTTTCAAACATCCTCGATCTTCCTCACTTAGTTCAAACTTTGTGTGAATCTCCCCATTATTGCTAAACAGACATTTACGGAACTTGAAGAACATCCTGGTCTACCAACTGTTATTCGAAAAGAAAGTTGTTCCCCTTTAGTTAGTGTTTATGTAGTCATACCAAGTAACGAACTGTTTACAAATTTAATACAGACATAGTAGATAAATCTCGTAAGTTTAACTTCTTTGCTATGATCATTAGATTACTCGGTTTTCGTGAAGGATGAAAGGTCCACTTTCTATGACCGTATCTTTTGATAACATAAGACAGAAACGAATCTTCAGTAGTCGAAAATGCAGCCTTGCTTTGTCGTTTGATGCCTTTATTCTGCGGTTCTGCTGCAGCGGATAAGTTCCCGTTTAAAGATATGTTAAGACAGGATTTCGCTCGTTCATTTCTTCGGTCCATTACTGTCGAGTTCGTTAGAAGTTAATATCGTAAAATGATCGTTAAAATGATGGTTATTCGTGCATTCTTTGTCCATGGTTACCAGCTTTTCCATACACTGTTGACCTTGACGAACTACTTCGGTTGATTGGAGTTTTTGATAATGTATTCTAGCTACGTGTGATGTATGCTTTTGATCACGTGATAAAGCCGCTTGCTTTCCGTTTCGATAATCTGCCTTATCTTGTCGGGTCTATATACTTTCCAATAGCCTGGTAAACAATTCTTCAAAAAATATCACTTAACTGTTTTAGCTGGGTTCCATTCTTTGTTACCAAAACGTACTCACAGATAGGATTTAGCCTATTCGGAGTACAAGCTATATACCCATTCAAAACATCAACAACTCGTTTCGAAATAATGAGAGTATCAAATCCATATTTATAACAGACCTTTCCCGAATTTCAGTTTAAACACTGAACTGCGACTAAGTTTTATATCTAACCTCGTTTTCATGCGATTCATTGTTCCACTAATGTCATTACTTTATAACTTAGCTATAGTCTCTATTATCCTCAATTCCCATAATTTGAACATTAGAAGCGAGGTTACACACGACAACTCGGCCACAATGCATCGTTAAACAGATATTCGAGAAAGGTCTATTCGTTTTGAGTCTTGTTTGATCGATAACACCGCCTTCACTTCCAACGCCACGTATCATTGTAACAGTCAAATACTGATATGTCATTGGTCGACTTGCTTTCACCATTAGAAACAGTACAGCTACAGCAAACGAAGTTCTGAACGACAAATCGTGTGCTGGAATGATGGCAGTCAAATCACTATGGTTAATCAATATCTGTGAAAATTTGTTGGCATGAAATTTTGTAAATCTTCCAGACAAGCCCAAAGTTGATAGTTTCAGTACTGCTCAGTACTGTACTCCATTCAATCCTCATTTGCTTTGCTAAGCACTTTTTTACCCTGTCTAAGCAAATTTAAGCTGCAATGAATACAGGTATATTCTCGCTTTGAATTGCATTACTCCTTCTGAAGTCAAGCGTGTGAGAAATGGCGTTCATGTAACCAATAATTCCAGAACGACCAAGTTTCCAAGTGTCCTTCAAGTAATCCACAAAGTCAGAAAGCATTGTAATCGATCCAACGCAATAGTCTATAACACATCCTGGTACGTCCAAGAGAATAGATACGTCATCGCAACAGAATTTCGCATACTTTAATAGTTTGGCTGTTATGCCTTGAGACGAAGAATTTTTTGCAGTGCACAGGAAAGGTTAGAGATACACTTACATTTGGTACAGCATATTTGTTTGTTTCTGGAACTGACACGATGGTAACATGTCGAGCAAATAGGTCGATCGTTTGCTTTCTTAGACATATCATTCGACTTTTGGATGGGTCCAGGATTTAGTTCCACATCTCCAGACAAAACAAGTCTACGTGTCATCAAGTGGTTGGAGTAATATGCAACGGGTAATGAAAATGAAGCTCAGGCGAGGATTTATACGATACGTTACCATTAAGTGCATGAGCAAAATTGATGTTTATTTCTTTTGATATGATTGACTTGAGATCGTTTCCAGGATCAGAAATTTTATCGGTTGTTGAATCCATATTCTTTGCTACAGCCTGTGGTGGTATTTCGAGCAGTAACAGGATCAATACCACTCTTCTAATATTTTCAAAGAAATCTTAAAGAAAACGAACGCAGAAAAGACCTATTCAATTGTAAGATAACATGATAAAAAAAAAAAAGAAAAGACCCAATTGCTCCTATCTCAACTTTGTTCGATTTCTAAAGATTTTAGTTGCAATGCTATTATCACAAAAATTATAAGTTATTTATCAGGGGCGTCAAAGATTTTTTTGTGTTGGTGTAAACTGCATAACGAATCTGTTTGTATTTGGTTGTTTTTTTTGTTTGTTTGGGTTTTTTTACAACAGCATCTTTCTTTGACATAAGGTTGACGTTGATGTTGTTGTACTGCCAGTAAATGTTGGAAACGCCAGTAAAAGTTGCAAACGCCAGTAAAAGTTGCAAACGCCAGTAAATGTTGCAAACGCCAGTACATGTCGCAAACGCCAGTAAATGTTGCAAACGCCAGTAAATGTTGCAAACGCCAGTAAAAGTTGCAAACGCCAGTAAATGTTGCAAACGCCAGTAAATATTGCAAACGCCAGTCAATGTTGCAAAATTGCCAGTAAGTGTCGCAACTAGAATTTTCATTTGTTTTAATTTTTTTTAACAATAAATGTCGTAATGTTTTTTATAATCAACAGCAAATGTCGCAAACTTACACAAAGTGATTTTGTTCATATAATGTGGAGGGTATGAAAAGGAAAGACCTGTTGCTTAAATCAATCAGTCAGGACTCATTTGGGAATTCTTGAAGCATAGAGTAACTAGTAGTACAGAGATATGTAATATCTCATATCTCTGAGTAGTATTAGCGCAAAAAGTAAAAGTAACTTGCTAAGTGAAACATAATGTTGAAAATTATAGCTGTCTTATTTTTATATTTTGTAATCTCTGTGACATGTCGTTTAGGTCCATCAGTGCACTGTGCGATGAGTAGTACGACATCTTGAACAGAATAATCAGTGTTCAAAACAAGGATGGTGAAGATATTGGTTAGAAATCGAAATTACAAAGTTGCGACATTTCAGAATCATTTTGTAGTTGGCTACGCAGAGGTGCTGTTAACTGAATGGAGTTATTGAATTCAAGTGGGCCTCTTCCGTTAAAACGCCTAATCTAACGCCTAATCTCTGTGGCATCGAGAACAGTTTTCTTTCTTCGTCGTTAACGATGTGACCACCAGTAATAGCTGGAATAAACTGATGGCGAATGACTTGAGAATGGTATGAGAAATTGTTCAATTTCCGGAATTGTTCTTAGAAAATGGGAAAATGTAACACGTGTAAGATGCTTGTGGTTGAGAAAGAGCATTCGTAGATAATATTTCCAGCTCGTTCACCCATTTTTCTAACAGTTTTCGACAATATTCCTTCTTGAATTCAGCACTTCTAATGACTGCTCCCAAATGACGTTCTCTCCTTGTTGAAGTCTGGATTTCAGTGTCTGCAAATGCATCTTGTGCTGCATTGAGGTGTTGCTGCTTTACTATGATCCATGATTTTTTCAGTTGTAGGAAGTAACCAAACAACGGACCAAATTCAGTCCACTTTTGCCACCAGGATCTCAGTGCTTTGCATTTCCCAGCAGCAGTGATGTCATCTTTGAATGCAGCCGTATCTGTCCCGATCGTCATTTCAACCAAGTACCTTCTTCAGATCTTATCTCGTAGCCACCAATTACAAACATTCTTGCAGGCATGTGATAGCTATTCGTGACGTATCTCGCAAATATTGGACATAGCATCTTGATATTGTGTAAGATTGATTTGCGATTTATGTTGTTGAAAGCGTTTGCCGCATCCACCAACAGGACGGCTTCGGCATTTGGTCCTTCAAATATGTCATGCATTGAATGTATTACAGCTTCACTTCCAGCTGATTGACCTGAGCACATTTGACCATCACTGCAATTTTTGATGACATCGTATTTAACAATTTGCATGACGATTTCCCGCATATTCTCCGCAAGACTTCATCCACACTAATTGGGCACAGGCAAGGATGTTTTTCAAGAGGCACAAGCTGCATGCTAGAAAACCTTATTCACTTACTTCTTCTTAGTATATCGCCTTAGCAACGTTTACGAGGGCTTCTCTTAGATCCTTACCAGCAGCGCCGTAGAACTTAGATGTCAGGGGTTTCCTCCACCCGTCCTCATCCAATCCAGAAGGACCAGCGTCTCCTTTTGTATTAAATACCACCAGCCATATTGTTCGTTAGAAGTTCGATTGCCATTTCTCGTTGAAATTTTTTTGAGATCTTTTACCTTTGTAAGTAGGTAGACGTCGCTGTAAAGTTTCAGCCTCGCTTAGAAGGGACATCATATTCCCTTTGCTCCACAATTCCAATCGTCTCTAGAATGCTTTTGGAGTTCTTTGAAGGCTTTTGCAATAACAGTTGTGGCATGATATGAATTGCTTTCATTGCGATTTCTTTTACAGGACCATTTTCCACCCACGCATTTAGAAGTCGTGTCACTTTACTGCTGTAGTTTTTTCCCGTGACCCCATTTGGCAACATGAAGAGATTTTTTCTCCAGTAGACGATCTTCTCGCAACAATCGTTAATTTCCTTCGTTACAGGGTGAGGTTGATGATCAATCTCTGTTACATTAACCCTATTCGCTATCACTTTACATTGTCGCTGGTGCTGGAGTGCACCCGGATTGTACGGAATCGTTTACCACATTTTTCGCATGGAACTTCTGCGACTTCCACAACGGATGCACTAACTGTCACGTTCATTTCTTCTTTGCCGCTACTCAAAAACTGCGGAGTTAGGATTATTATCTTCTGTTTTTTCAGCAATTTGTTGCACAAAAAGATAAGTTGCACCTTAATCTCTCTTATTTTTTTACGTCAATTTTCCGCTAAAAGCTTTTTGCGTCCACCATCTTCGGAATCCATTGCCCTCGTTGTCACGTAAACCTATTTATAGGTTTTTGTAATTTTTTTTTTCTTTTTCAGTATTATACAAATAGTATTTTATATATGCAAATTTACACTGTTTGAAATTCAAGCAAGAAACTATAATTAAGATTACATAAAATCGTTTAATGATATGCAATCGACTCGGAAATCCGAATTTCTTCTACTCTGATCTTCTTTGTCGCCGATGTTCTAGTGCCTTGGATGCAAGTGATGGCAGATCGTGTCAAGGCAAACGAGATATTTGTGCGCAACCAATTCAATACTTCTGAGAAGAGATCGTCACTTTTGTCTGATAAGTGTGTTGCGAGTGCATATAGAAAGTGTCGAGCTTCTATCCCCATACCCCGGTTTGTCGTAAAGATCAGCGGAGTCAATGATCCTCGTTCAACTTGTAGTATCCTGTCGTTATAGGATCTCTTCTTTTCTCTCTCGTTGATGGTGAAAGCGCTTTTCATACTTTGGTTTGCGTAACTCTGACCGAAGACATTGAATACCTTTACGTCGAAGAATGCTCGTTGTCCACGCGTCCAAAAGCCTGAAGACTGATGTCTGCTCTTGCACCGTCAGTTGTAATGGTACCACGAGCAAGTTGTTCTCCACTCAGGGGTTCCAGTGCTGGTTCAATTACCACATCTTTCTTGACCTCTCCTATAATGGGTGCAATGGTATCTCCCAGCTCATTGTGTCTTTGGTACACAAAACCACCTTTTGGACATGAAAGCGCATGATCTATAGTGAAAGATTTCCCATCAAGCGCAAACAGATGGTAAGTGCTTCAAATCCCACCTATATCTCAGTGCAATTGCATCGAAGAATTCTCTTTTTGAAAGATAGAAATTTTCAGATTGAAGCGGCAAAGTAGTCTCCCAATTTGATGCACCTTTCATCTGGGCAAGTTCGTTTGCTCTTTTCTCTTGTTCTGACATTGTTTCTCGCACATTTTGCAGTTGTTGTTGCCTTCTTAATCTTCGGCGTTTCTTTATGTTAATCTTAATTGAAGGATTGTTCTGTGGGAGTTCTTTGATTTGATTAATGATATTGTTGGACAAATCCTTGCTCATCTCAATTGAATTCTCGTACTCTTCTTCCGCCATTTTAGCGACTAATGGTATACCCAGACCAGACCAGCCAGACAGGTAGCGAGAGTAGCTTTCTTTAATTCTCGTTGCACACGTGACCTTTTGTCAATGCAGGGATGAGATCGTAATCAATAGCATGGTCAGCTAGTCCGACGAATTCTCCAGCGTTTTTTATATTTTGCAAGAAATATGTGGATTTACTCACATATCCTATAGTAAAGGCGATGTATACAGCGTGAGGTTCTGATTTTGCAATTTTACTTAGAAGTTTGATTTCATTTACCCATTTTTCTGTCTAGGATCTGATATATTTTTCTTTGAATGTATGGGTTCCCACCGTTCTACCAAGATACTTGTGCCCCTCTGAATCTATGACGATCCCAGTGTTTTGGAAGAATTTCTTTGCTTCTTCCAATCTTTCAATTTTCACTATGAGATGAGATTTCGAGTCATTGGGGTAGTAGCCAAGCAGAGAGCCTATTTTCTTTAGCTTTTCCCACCACTTCATGAGGTCTTTCAACTTACCACCACCGACAATATCGTCTACGTATGCTGCATTCTTGAAGTTGTTTGTCAAACTTTCCTCCATTAAATCATCTAACAGTGGCATCAAGCCAATCGCGTATGAAGGCATTGCCAATGGATCGCCTTGGGTTGTTCCTTCTTCATACAAAATTTTTTTGCCTCCTAAAACAAAAAGTCTTGACGGTTGGTTGTAACAGTTATACACGTATTGCGCTTTTGCAGGACACAGGACTTTCAGATTCTGTGTCTGCGCTTTTCGATTGATGCTATTGAAGGCATTTGATGCATCAACTAGGATAACGGCATCGGTTTCTTCTTCTTTGAAAATTTGGTTGATTGCATGTACAGCCGCTTCACAACCAGCGTTTTGTCCAACACAAACCTGTAGCCGGCACTTTTCAAAATGTCTTGTTTTACTGCATTAATCACAGTTTTACCAAAGATCCTTTTCAGCACTTCTCCGATGCCTATTAGTCTTACCCCTGGGTCTTTGTGCAACGGAATAAGTCGGCATGCGACATAGGCTTCCATACTCCTCTCAGTTTGGTCAATATCTTCACAGCGCATAATCCTCAGCATTTTAGCAAGTGAGTCTCTGAGGTCTCCACTCTTTGAGCCATAGTACTTGGAGGCTAAGATCCTTCGCCATCCATCAGCATCCAGTCTAGAAGGATCTGCGGCACCTTTTGTCCTAAGGGATGCAGGTAAGATAGCCTGTCCATCAATCGCTTCAAAAACGACTGAGTCAATTTTTTCCGTAGGTGTTTCAAGTAGTATCTTTCTGTCTGCTTCCTGACCTAGAGAATGGAGTTGTTTCAGCTTTTCTGTCACATCGTCTGTCAGATTAAGCAAACCTGACGAGGACTTCTCATCGATTGTTCTTAGAGCCGTCTTGACGTTTCCTCTAAGCATGTGTTTGGAAAATGTTTCTGATACATTTTCGGGGTGTTTTTTCAGAGCGTGTGCCGTTATCTTTTTTTGAATTTCTCTTGCTTCTTTCATTAATTTTTCAAAGTTTCCGTCTTTCCAGAGATGCAGTCTCCGAGAAAGAGCTTCTGAATTTTCCTTTGACTTTGCTCGATGACGTGTTTTTTTGAAGAAGTGCTGGCATACACATAAGCATTTTAATGGAAATTGAAGATAGATCTTTCGATTGATTGTTCAAATAATTGACTAAGGATGTCATTTTATCATTATTATTATTTTATTTTATTAATTGTCTTTCAGGCACTTCCATATTTCACAATGGCTATTCGTCCTATTAAAATAAGCATATTTAAATAAAGAAATAATTTATTATGAAAAAATATACCGTATAAAATATAATTTTCAAAAGATACTGGCTGCAAACGGAATTGGAATCTTGTATATACTTGGTTGGAAACTTGGAGAAATTGAAAATTTGAAACTCACTAAAGTAAAAGTTGATTGGAACTAAATGATCATGGAACTAGCAGTATTGGTATTGATAAGACTTTAAAATTTTCAAATATTTTAAGTGTAAATATACTAAATAACTTAACGATGGCCACCCTGAAAAGATAATGTACTAGAAGCTTGGAGGCTTGCAATATAGAAATTGAATTGGATGTGGTAATCTGGAGTGCTCTCAAAATTCAAATGACTGGAATGTCACTGGTTTTAGGATGTAGTAACGAACCGCACAAAGCGCTAAAAATATTGGAGTAGCTGATATGGATGTGAAAAGTAAGAAATAAAACAAATAAGATTAAGTTATCATAGACAAGTGTCAAAGAAAAGTTTCAAAGATCTTCTACGTTGACTCTTCGATTGGCGTCAGTTATGGAAGACCTTGCATTGCACTGCTATTCAGCAAATCCCCTTTGCCTAGGTGCAGCTCTCATGTTGACTTTCAGATGAAAGATTCGCACTATTGGCCACAAGACAGAGCTCTTGATGCATGTTTCCACTGTCTGAGCTGGTCTGCCTCTTTTCATTACTGGAAGAGTCTGTCTAAAATCGCCACCTAAAAGAACAACTTTTCCAGCACATGGGTCTATTACGAAATTGGTTGACCAATTGTGTCAAATATAAAGTTTCTCAAAGCTGTTGAACTTTTTCAAATTTTTAAGGTAGAATAATCAAATTTTCGTAATTGAATCATCCGTATCGATAAAAATAAGTAATATCAATGCAACTTGCTGATAAAACCTCTGTATCAGCAATGTAATGGTGTCGGATGGACAATTCGAAAATGAGGATTATACTACGTTTAGCACTAAAATATGACGTTAAACCGAATATATTCTACAAATTGTGTCTCAGTGAAGTTTTGAACGGATGAAATATCAGCCTAAACCTATTTTCATGACAGAAATTTAACTATCAAGCACCCAATATCACTCCAGACCCCAATTATGACACCTAACATTAAAAATTATAAAGTACTTCCTAATTTCAAGCATCTTTTTTACTAATGATACTAATTTTCCTTTATTTAACTATAAAACAAAGCATAAAAACATTTTTTGGTGACGTTATGGACCTTTATTTTTATGATATTTGATAGTGTCCTTCCGACACGTCCTTCCGACACCACCTGACGGAGTACCATTTACTTAAATATCTTAACAATGTCATATAGTTTAACAGTTTATTACGATTGAATGTGTTCCCTCAAAAGTACTTTGTACCAAAGTAAAAATATCTGGTTGTAGTTTTTTCAATTGGAGATAGAAAGAAGCCGAAAAAATGATCTTTAATTTTCCTTATTTCTATCCTGTCTTTCCGACACCACGATTTGATTTATCAGCATCTGATAACGGTAACCCCAACAACATTCTAACTACCGAAATTTAATACCCTCAAAAGGAAATTTTACGAGAATAAAATGGGTTTTCTCCAAATATTTACCATTTTGACGATAGAGGGACTAAATCTATCGATTGTCCTTCCGACACTTTATTTGAATTTCGTAATAGACCCACATCAGTGTTACAGATATCTCTAAACATTATATCAATAGTCTCAAGTGCATGTTTAGGAATCATACTTACCTCATCAAATATAAAGATATGATGGTTACGTAAAAAATCGGCGTGATATTGCACGTTGAGTTGTCCAATACAGGAACAGGTAATTTGAAAAGAGAATGGACTGTCTTACCATTTTGTAGCAGTGTTGCTGCAATTCCAGCCCACGCACACGTACTTACTGATAGGTTTCTTCCAATAACCTCACGAATGATGTAATTTTACGTGAAAATTTTACCTGTTCCACCGGTCAGCATCCAACGTATTCTTCATTTTGCTTACTTTTTCCCTCATTTCATCACAGGCCCGTAGCACTGGCGTGTCGACAATAACCATGTTAGAGCCTCCTACGATAGTAACTTTATGTTACTGTTATATTTCACAGGCGCCTACTAAAAATCTAAAAATGATCCTTGCTACGGCCCTCCATCGCCATTTGGTAGATCGTCAGCAATAGCTTGTTCAAAAGCAGGTATATCAGTAACAACCCTACCAATTTGCTCCAGGACTTCCTGAATTTTACCAAAAGCTGACTGCTCTGATTGTACTTCCGGCTGGGTCTCAAAAAATCTTCAACCATGTGAGATTTCGATACGCTCATTGATTTAAATATGACCAGTATCGTGTCCTTTGTAAATGTATTTGTACAAATACTTGACGCTTTTAATGGAAACACAGGCCTCGACGTTAATTTGTGCATTGTACTTTTTGCTGTGGAAAAGGTTGTACGGGACGATCCATCTGTTGTCAAGATCCATATTCCGAATTCGAACAGTTCTTCCGTCATCTGGCCCGTGATATAAATGATATTCGTCCACATTTGAAACAGTTCCATTGTTGAACTGCTTCGGAAATGAAAAGGAGGTTTCGTTCATGGGCAGTTTCCTCTAAATAAGAACATCAAGGATGTATAGCTATCCGCCCGTAATTCTTGGTTCTGGCGTATGAAGTCGAGAATTTTCTGCTTTATATGTAGCTGGAAAACTCTTTCAACAGTTTGTAGTGGGCAGCTATGTCACTTCAATACATATGAATACTGCAATTGTGTTATTTTATTCCGCCTTTCATTTGCATGCTGTTGCACATAATTCATGTTCGGACTCCATCCAGGATCACCTCTAGGAAAAATTATTGGAGACATCATGGAGTCAATGTTTGTCGACGTGTTAGAAATATTACGTAAGGGCCAATCTCTTGGAAACACTATGACATTTCTACCAGTGCACCATCGTTACCTACAAAAACTGCTACAACTTCTTCGTGATGTGGAGCATTGTATCTCCTCCTGTCTTCACCTTCACACATATGCATACCCACACAGTGGTTGGTCTATTTTCTAAAAATGCCCTTTCTTCTTCTTCTCGTTCGACCTGAACCAAGTTAGGATATGCTGCGCCATAAGGTGAACTCTATTATTGACCATTTGTATTTGCTCCATCGAGTCTCTGTTGCAATTCGCACTGGATGGGTTTCGCATACGCATGTCAAGTGAATTAGCAGCTTCGATAATATACATAATATAATATAAACTTTCGCGTGAGGAAAATGTTTGACAGTAAGTTTAGCTAATCGCTGTTTTGATACAAATTTCGCGGGAAAATCTTACGCGGATAGCAAAAACTTTCGCGAATGGGATAAGCAAGGAAGAATAAACATTGGTAAACCTGCCAACAGTACTGTCATAATGAAATGGGGGAAATTAATAATAATAATAATATTAATAACGAATATATTTCAGCATATCCAAATATGTACATTGGCTCTTCATCTGAATATTGCGTATATGTGTGTGTGTGCATAATGTCAATGTGAAATTTTAACGTAAATAAACATTTTTTTTTTTACATACTTAATGTTCTTGCGAAAGCTTTGTCCTTTAGGAATTTCTTCGTCTCATGTTTGAATTCGTGTAGTGTGGTCGAGTTTTGTGCTGACTTTGGCAAGGCATTGAAGATATTTAGATTTCTGCGAAAGCAAGAAAGCTATTACAACCGGCTTTCGTTTTTTTGGATTTCTGCGTAAGCAAGAAAGCCTTTACGATCGTCTCTGTTTTTTTTTTTGGATTTCTGCAAAGCAAGAAATACTTTACGATCGTCCGTGTTTTTCTGTTTTCATCTTACTGTCCAAACCTAGCGATTTTTTACGCCGTCTCAATCTTCATTGGTGCATAAAGCGCCACTATTACGAAAGGGTGCTAATAAACTTTAATAGCGCTTAGTTTATTGGCTTGATTATTTCCGCCATGTGATCATCCGGGTATTTTTCGACTTTACATTTGTTGCACGCCGTTCGCATAATGGTATACCACAGCGTGACCGAAGAAACCTTAAATTCCCAAAAGTAAGAAGATTTGCACTTCCAAAACCGAAAGTAAAGGGTAGAAATTTATAATTATCTTGCAATGATTCTACTACGTTCATTCTTTTCTAAAAACAAGTTCTCAATGTTTTGTGAAAACAGTGTGTGCAGCTTTAATGTTTTGCAAAATGTCTGCGATTTTTTTAAGCCTTTCTAGATGCAAAATACTGTTTGTTTCATGTGTGGGCTGTAGTGCTTTTTGAGCTCTGGATACATACAGCTCAGCTCAGTTTCCTCTTCAGCTCCAACAACATACAAGGAATGTCTTGTTACCCTCTGTCTGTGGCTGTGCATCTCATTTTATGTTTGATGTTTCTCTAGCTATTTTAGCCTATTATATACTTGTACAGTTCTTGTTTTTGGATGTCTGCGTAAGCAAGAAGTACTTAACGATCGTCCGTGTTTTTGGATTTCTGCGTAAGCAAGAAATACTTTACGATCGTCCGTGTTTTTCTTCGTTTTTTTTCATCTTACTGTCCAAACCTACGCATTTTTGTTTCTTAAATTTCATTGGTTCATAAAAAAGCCGTCTGAATCGTGATTGGTGCATAATGCCCGATTTCTACGAAAGGGTGCTAATATAGCCACCTCCACTTAAATAGCGATAGTTTATTGGCTGATTTTCGCCATGCCATGTGTTCGTCCACAAAACGTTTTAAAAATGGCAGCGAAATAACGTGTGTAGTTTGCTAAAAGTTTCTTTGATGGATATATGGCTTTAAAAGAAGTTAATACAGCTTATAATTTTATATAAAGAATTGCATTACTGTTGGGAAGTTATCATGTTCACAAAATTAAATTACAGTGTGGTTATTCTGTTTTTTGAAAGAAGTTTTCTTGAAGTTTAAAATATGAAAACAGTGCCAATACATGGTGTGTGGAAGAAAAGGTATTTCTTGTTTTATTTTTGCTCCAAGCCTTTTTAAATATGAAAGACCTTCGTGTATTTTGTATGTGTATGCATGGTTGAAGTCAATTTTTAGAAGCTTTTGGATTTTTAAAGCTCAGCTTAGCTTCATTTCAGCTCCTCCCCAACATCACCAACATTATGCACTTTATACAGCTATTTATACTATATTTAGTAGCAATTTTTGGATGTATTCTGGCTATATCAGCTTATCTATTTTCTCCCTACGTATGTTGTATTTTTTTTAACTTTTAGATTAGATACGAGCTTTAATTTCTAAGTAATTATTATTGTGATATTTATATTTTTCATTCTGAGGAGATCAATATAGAAACTTTATATATTAGTTTGTGCTGCCCAAAGGATATGTTGGTTACCGCCAGTATACACAATCTTTTTATAGGATTCGTTATATTTAATGTGGTTAAATTAAAGTTTCGTATTGTGTCGATGCACTTTTTTGGAGTACGTGGGTGGCAAATATCCAGTAACAATCATTCAGCTTATTCGTACAAAAAACAGATCTTCATAAATGATCTCCGCAATAGCATAAAGAAAAGCCCCTTTTTTATGTTATGGTAGGCTGACTTTCTTGACGAACATTGTCAGTCGTATCAATATTTTTGTTTTTTTAATGCTGATGCTTCTCGAGCTGAATGATGTGACTGTCTTAGTTTTGCAGGACTAGTGTGCTAGTGTTGCATTTTTGTGGCATTTTCAGCAGCAAAGCTTGCAGAAATCCTTCTGCCCGGTAGGGCATCTTGTTCTGTTTTTTCATCTTACTGTCCAAACCTACGCATTTTTGTTTCTTAAATTTCATTGGTTCATAAAAAAGCCGTCTGAATTGTCATTGGTGCATAATGCCCGATTTCTACGAAAGGGTGCTAATTTAGCCACCTCCACTTATATAGCGATAGTTTATTGGCTGATTTTCGCCATGCCATGTGATCGTCCACAAAACGTTTTAAAAATGGCAGCGAAAGAACGTGTGTAGTTTGCTAAAAGTTTCTTTGATGGAAATATGGCTTTAAAAGAAGTTAATACAGCTTATAATTTTATATAAAGAATTGCATTACTGTTGGGAAGTTATCATGTTCACAAAATTAAATTACAGTGTGGTTATTCTGTTTTTTGAAAGAAGTTTTCTTGAAGTTTAAAATATGAAAACAGTGCCAATACATGGTGTGTGGAAGAAAAGGTATTTCTTGTTTTATTTTTGCTCCAAGCCTTTTTAAATATGAAAGACCTTCGTGTATTTTGTATGTGTATGCATGGTTGAAGTCAATTTTTAGAAGCTTTTGGATTTTTAAAGCTCAGCTTAGCTTCATTTCAGCTCCTCCCCAACATCACCAACATTATGCACTTTATACAGCTATTTATACTATATTTAGTAGCAATTTTTGGATGTATTCTGGCTATATCAGCTTATCTATTTTCTCCCTACGTATGTTGTATTTTTTTTAACTTTTAGATTAGATACGAGCTTTAATTTCTAAGTAATTATTATTGTGATATTTATATTTTTCATTCTGAGGAGATCAATATAGAAACTTTATATATTAGTTTGTGCTGCCCAAAGGATATGTTGGTTACCGCCAGTATACACAATCTTTTTATAGGATTCGTTATATTTAATGTGGTTAAATTAAAGTTTCGTATTGTGTCGATGCACTTTTTTGGAGTACGTGGGTGGCAAATATCCAGTAACAATCATTCAGCTTATTCGTACAAAAAACAGATCTTCATAAATGATCTCCGCAATAGCATAAAGAAAAGCCCCTTTTTTATGTTATGGTAGGCTGACTTTCTTGACGAACATTGTCAGTCGTATCAATATTTTTGTTTTTTTAATGCTGATGCTTCTCGAGCTGAATGATGTGACTGTCTTAGTTTTGCAGGACTAGTGTGCTAGTGTTGCATTTTTGTGGCATTTTCAGCAGCAAAGCTTGCAGAAATCCTTCTGCCCGGTAGGGCATCTTGTTCTGTTTTTTCATCTTACTGTCCAAACCTACGCATTTTTGTTTCTTAAATTTCATTGGTTCATAAAAAAGCCGTCTGAATTGTCATTGGTGCATAATGCCCGATTTCTACGAAAGGGTGCTAATTTAGCCACCTCCACTTATATAGCGATAGTTTATTGGCTGATTTTCGCCATGCCATGTGATCGTCCACAAAACGTTTTAAAAATGGCAGCGAAAGAACGTGTGTAGTTTGCTAAAAGTTTCTTTGATGGAAATATGGCTTTAAAAGAAGTTAATACAGCTTATAATTTTATATAAAGAATTGCATTACTGTTGGGAAGTTATCATGTTCACAAAATTAAATTACAGTGTGGTTATTCTGTTTTTTGAAAGAAGTTTTCTTGAAGTTTAAAATATGAAAACAGTGCCAATACATGGTGTGTGGAAGAAAAGGTATTTCTTGTTTTATTTTTGCTCCAAGCCTTTTTAAATATGAAAGACCTTCGTGTATTTTGTATGTGTATGCATGGTTGAAGTCAATTTTTAGAAGCTTTTGGATTTTTAAAGCTCAGCTTAGCTTCATTTCAGCTCCTCCCCAACATCACCAACATTATGCACTTTATACAGCTATTTATACTATATTTAGTAGCAATTTTTGGATGTATTCTGGCTATATCAGCTTATCTCTTTTCTCCCTACGTATGTTGTATTTTTTTTAACTTTTAGATTAGATACGAGCTTTAATTTCTAAGTAATTATTATTGTGATATTTATATTTTTCATTCTGAGGAGATCAATATAGAAACTTTATATATTAGTTTGTGCTGCCCAAAGGATATGTTGGTTACCGCCAGTATACACAATCTTTTTATAGGATTCGTTATATTTAATGTGGTTAAATTAAAGTTTCGTATTGTGTCGATGCACTTTTTTGGAGTACGTGGGTAGTAAATATCCAGTAACAATCATTCAGCTTATTCGTACAAAAAAACAGATCTTCATAAATGATCTCCGCGATAGCATAAAGAAAAGCCCCTTTTTTATGTTATGGTAGGCTGACTTTCTTGACGAACATTGTCAGTCGTATCAATATTTTTGTTTATCTAATGCTGATGCTTCTCGAGCTGAATGATGTGACTGTCTTAGTTTTGCAGGACTAGTGTGCTAGTGTTGCATTTTTGTGGCATTTTCAGCAGCAAAGCTTGCAGAAATCCTTCTGCCCGGTAGGGCATCTTGTTCTGTTTTTTCATCTTACTGTCCAAACCTAGTCATATTTGTTTCTCCAATTTGATTGGTTCATACAAAAGCCGTCTTAATGTTCATTGGTGCATAAGTCGCCACTATTTCGCAAGGGTGCTAATTATCTTTAGTAGCGCTAGTTTATTGGCTTGAATTTCCGCCATGTGATCATCTGGGTATTTTTCGACTTACATTTGCACGCCTTTCGCAAAATGGTACACTACAGCGTGACCGAAGAAACTTCCAAAAGTTGATTGATCAATGTTGAATAGATTTACAGTTCCAAGACCGAGGGTAGAGGGTAGAAATTTATGATTATCTTACAAAGATTCTACTGTGTTCATTCTTTTTTAAAAACAAGTTCTCAATGTTTTATAAAAACAGTCTGTCAAAAAGGAAAGTTTTTTTTTTTTTGAAAATGTCTGGTAGCTATTCTTTTAAGCTTTTCTAAATACAAAAGCTCGTTTGTTTCATTTGTGGGCTGTAATGCCTTTTAAGTTCTGGATACGTACAGCTCAGCTCAGTTTCCTCTTCAGCTCCAACAACAAGAATATCTGTCTAACCTCTGCCTGCATCATTTTATGTTTGATAGGTATTTCTCTAGCTATGTTAGCATGTTTTTATGTATATATAGTTCTTGGCTGTATTATTATTAATGCCCTTAATTAGGAATAGGACTTCCTGTTTACGATAGCAAATAGGAAACATCTCGACTGTCTGTAAATTTTAACTGCTTTCAGTTATGTTTGCTAATTTGGATCACATATTTACATAATCCAAATCTTTGTTTACTTTTTTTGTTTGGGAAGTCTTTTCGTTATTAGGAAGATTGACCGTATATATTAAAAGACTTACGTAATCAGTGTGATATCTTACAGCATCTATTTAAATTTATTGTTTTTTTGTTCATTAAGTTTATTGGCAGTTAACGTGTGTACGTTTCATATTGTGTCAGCGCTATGCTTTAATAATTTCCTGGGGTATATGCGTAATTGAAAATTTAATGTTTTTTTAAGTTTCTAAGTTTTTAAGTTTAAGTTTCAGTTATGTATGTTGATTTTGTATATATATGGATGTATTTCGTATCATTAAAATCTATGCGTTCCTTTTTGTCCTTAGGAATTCTGTTAGGAAGATTGACAATACATATTAAATTCATAACATTTTCTTCTTTTTCTTACTGTCCAAACCTAGCGGTTTTTTGAAATCTCGTGCGAATGTTTACACGAAACCAAAACCACGCATTTCAGTCAAGGAACTCACAACAATGAACCGACAGGATACGAAAGTATCTTTAGTCAGTATTTGATGGATTTAATTTAAAGAAGATCCTCATTTCCAAAACTGAAGATGAAGAATGATATATCTAGCATTAATTAAGATTTCCATGGAATGGATAATCTTATTCATTTCGGCGGCGTATCTATTTCTCTATCTATCTATCTATCAGGGTAATGCTCTAGCCTGTGATTTTCATATCTCCGCTGTGATGATAATGTAAAATGTTGACAGGCTAAAGCTGAACCGAAAGCATGTAAAAACAATATGGTGGCGCGTGGAAGGTCGTGCTTGTGTTTTGTGCTTGGTACTTTTATCTGGAAATGTTGGAAAAGTTTACGTACAGATCATTTCATAATTAAAGAACTGCATGTGACTTGTAAAGAGACAGGACTATCGTTTGTATAACAAAATATACGTGATTTACAGTCGAATTTTGAGAATTTTATATACAGGTTGTTGATAATAATAACAAGAGAAGGAATATCATAACATTGATATTATACTGTGTATGAAGACTCATTTATCTGATGCCGAATCTCAAGATTTGTATTTAATCGATGGTTATGAATTGTATACATTGACATATGAAACAAATAAATTGGGAAGACAAGATATTGAATGAAAATATCATGGATTAAGATATTTTCACAAAAGAGAATTCCCATCCTAGTCTTCTTACATGCTGCATGTATTGCTTGGCTGACAAAAAAATATCTGTCAAAAAGCTTCAATAATGATTTTAATTATGTTGTGCAGTCTTTGAAAAAAGAAACGATGTAATCTTGAAGAGAGTTTGTGTCAGTACCTATGATGATCCAGACATTATTTAAAAACAGTAAATTGATACACTTTGAAGCAGTTACGAGATGTCGATTGGTTTACAGTCTACAAAACAATAAACATTAACAAGACCATACCAAATTCATGAGATCATTTTTAATAACTATGCCCTGGTAATAGAAAAGAAAATTAAGTGACGTCCTTGCCCATGGCTGAATAAGTCATTTAAAAACAAAATGAATCACGATGCAGTATATTAAGGAAAGCCAACAGAGTAAAGGTCACACCTATCCTGCCTTATTCTGTTTGTTGCAAATAAAGCAAACCTCTGTGGCTGTGCGAAAACTGCTCTGTATTTTAGACCACGGAAGAACATAAGGATCAAAAAGTTATTATATACGTAATTGCCCAGTGAATTTGAAATTTTACTTCTGTCGACTTATTGAATAGTTCTTGACGATTTTTATTTTTTTAATTTTTATGTATATAAATTAAGCAATTTTACATTGTATATATTTATTTTCACTCTGCAAATTTGTTATTGTACTTAACAGGACTTTTATATGGAAAGAGAGAGAAAGCAGCATACATACATAATGAAGTGTATAATCCCTTAGAAAAAAGTTTATTTTTGACAATGAAAAGTAATCACAACAACATCTTTTATCAAATTAAAATTACAAGCATGTCATGCTTAAGTTACGGAAATCTTTTAACAACTTAGTTGTTTCTTGTTTATTATTATCTTGAAATGATTCAATGATGATCATTCGTTTCCAAGGAAAAGTTTTTAATGTTTTGTAAACAGAACGAAAAAGGTATGCCTTTGAAACATCTTCCAACTGCCTGTTAATGCGATACACCAGCACATCTTGAAACACACAAAGAAAATTTTCCTTTCAGTTATAAAATTGTGTGTGGTGAGTTTAGAGCTTAGGTATTTATTTTTAATGATCAAAATGTTGGTTTACTTTTTGTGTTTGCAATATTGGGAATTATGTACGTAATTAAGTACATGCACATGTCAAGTGTTTAAAGAAAATGATTTACGTACGTAACCACTGTGATATCTGAAAAGTTTAATATGAACTTAATCTTGTTCTGCATCCCCAAAAGAAGGGATGTTTTATGTCATTCAGATGTAATTAAATTTATCGGTGGTGTATATATGAAATGAAATTTCGCATAGTGTCAATAACAATTTTGCAATGCCCTGAGGTGCATATATAATCAGAAACATAATGTTATTTTCAACCTTCCCTTAATTTCAAAAAACAAAATTTTAAACAGGTCATATATGTCAACTTAGATCAAGAATGTAAGTGCATTTCATATTGTTTATCAAAGTAAGTTATATATAAATATATGCTGATTTTCTTTAGTCTATGAATGTATTTTGCATACCCACAATTAATGTGTATATACTTGGAAAAATGTTTTGAGTTAATGAGTTACGAGCATACTCATTAGGATATCTGAAAGGATCGATATATTGTTGATATTAATTGTATTAATAAAAATATCATTCAGTTTATTGGCAGTATATACACTATAAGAAAGTTTTGCATTGTGTCAATTATACATGCCTGGGAATGTAATATATATTGTAGAAATTCTTCCACCATTCAATGATTCAAAATCATTCAAGTTTTAAGAAAGTTGTTATAGTATTTCCTTTTTCAGCTGATCTTGCAGAAATCCTTCTGCCCGCAAGGGTATCTTGTTGGATTTCTGCAAAGCAAGAAATACTTTACGATCGTCCGTTTTTTTCTGTTTTCATCTGTCCAAACCTAGCGATTTTTTACGCCGTCTCAATCTTCATTGGTGCATAAAGCGCCACTATTACGAAAGGGTGCTAATAAACTTTAATAGCGCTTAGTTTATTAGCTTGATTATTTCCGCCATGTGATCATCCGGATATTTTTCGACTTTACATTTGTTGCACGCCGTTCGCATAATGGTATACCACAGCGTGACCGAAGAAACCTTAAATTTCCAAAAGTAAGAAGATTTCCACTTCCAAAACCGAAAGTAAAGGGTAGAAATTTATAATTATCTTGCAATGATTCTACTACGTTCATTCTTTTCTAAAAACAAGTTCTCAATGTTTTGTGAAAACAGTGTGTGCAGCTTTAATGTTTTGCAAAATGTCTGCGATTTTTTTAAGCCTTTCTAGATGCAAAATACTGTTTGTTTCATGTGTGGGCTGTAGTGCTTTTTGAGCTCTGGATACATACAGCTCAGCTCAGTTTCCTCTTCAGCTCCAACAACATACAAGGAATGTCTTGTTACCCTCTGTCTGTGGCTGTGCATCTCATTTTATGTTTGATGTTTCTCTAGCTATTTTAGCCTATTACATACTTGTACAGTTCTTCGCTGTATTATCAATTACTGAATTAGGAATGGGGACTTACTATTTACGATAGCAAATTGAAAGTTACCTTGATTGTCTGTAAATTCTAAATACTGGACATCTTTTAACGCAAATTTCTGTTTTCAGTTATGTTTGCTAATTTTTGTAGCTAAGTTTAGGTCATATTTTTCATAATCCTAATCTTTGTTTACTTTTTGTGTTTGGGAAGTCTTTTCGTAATTAGGAAGATTGACCGTACATACGTAATCACTGTGATATCTGAAAGCATATGAATTTGATGTTATTTTGTTCATTAAGTTTATTAGAAGTTAATGTAAGGTTCGTATTGTGTCAGTTATGCTTTCATGATGCCCTGGCGTGTATACGTAATTAAAAATTTATTGTTTTTTAAGTTTCTGAATAAATTTTTATAATCTTTTCATGAAATTTAGTTGTGGTAATGCATGCTTTTAAATTAAAAAGATGGCAATGACATATTGTTACTCAAATTAAAGCACAAATTTCTGTTTTCAGTTATGTATGTTGATTTTGTATGTATATAGGTGTATTTCGTATCATTAAAATCTATGCTTTCCGTTTTGTCCTTCTGAATTAGGAATTCTGTTAGGAAGATTGACAAGACGTATTAAATTCATAACATTTACAATGACTTACTTGAATACTCATTGTCTTATCTGAGTTGATCACTGAATCCTTAATATCATTTCGTACCACCAAAATAAAGAACTTGTCATTCAGATAAAGTTTTGCATAGTGACAATTATGTTTTTTCCAGATTTTTGGGGAGTATATATATACATGATCAGAAATTTCATAAATATATATTGCGGATTAAACTTATCTTAAATTTCAAGAATGTCATAGTCTTTCTTTTTTCATACTTCAGCTGGTTTTGCAGAAATCCTTATGCCTGCAAGGGCATCTTGTTTTTCTTCGTTTTTTTCTTACTGTCCAAACCTAGCGGTTTTTTGAAATTTCGTGCGTGCACTTACATGAAACCAAAGCACCGTGCATGGCATGTCAGCGATATATTTACCAAAGTTTCTTTGATCAATATTAAATATATTTTAAGACATAAAACATATTTTCAGTTAAAAAAGAAAATTTGTAGAAGAAACTAATAACTATCTTGGACTGTGATCATCGTTTCTTACTGAAAATAAATTCTCAACGTTTTGTAAACAGAAGAGTCAAAATAGGTTTATAATACAATAACGAAATACACGTGCTTCCGTGGCGTAGTTGGCTAGTGGACTTGTCTGACAACTGAAAGGTCGATGGTTCGAGCCCACCTATAGGTCGTTCAACATTTTCTGTCGAATTTTATAAATTTCATAACATGTTTCATTTTTCATGCTTCAAAAGATTTTGCAGAAATCTTTTTGCCCGTAAGGGCATCTTGTTTCAGCTTCTTGTTGGAATGTAATGGCTTTTCCGTTGCATTTTAACATTATACCAGTGGTCGCTGTATTACTTCTTAATGTGCGTGCGTCTTTTTTTTGTTCTACACCAATGTTTGATGGAGCTTTTAAGTCGTTCATGAAGAACAGCAATCGCATATTCGTGTTGTTCTATTACAGGCAGCCAAGACAGATTAATGACATCATGAATGTTCCCGAATTTGTTGTACACAAAACCAGCTGCTGTGTTTTGGACCCTGGATGAAAGACCTCGACATCACTGCCCTACAATTTGAAAGAAACAGACTCCGGAAAAAAGCTCACGAAACGAAGCTTCCGCATGACTGGGAACTCTTTCGTGATGCCCGAAATAAACTGAAAAGGTTAATCAACCAAACGAAACGTTCTTTTTACCAAAAGGCCTTATCATCAAAAAGACCCAAGGAAGTTTGGGATGTTATTCATCGAATCCTGAACCCAAGCAACAAAACCATCGACCACGACCCTGAAATATTAAATGAACACCTCAACATTATCGCAGAAAGACTTACTGAAAAAAATTCCTTGAATAGTGATGAGCTGCATAATCTTATAAAGCAGTTTCCTGATAATCCACGAGGTTTTTCAATTAAACCAACTACCTACAATAACGTCAAAAATGCCCTGAGTAAAATCAGAAGCGATTGTTCCACGGGAAACGACAACATTCCAATCCACCTGTTAAAACCAGTCATCGACTATGTTATCTCTCCACTCTGTCACATCATTAACGGCTTCATCCAACAAGGGACTTTTCCGTCCGAATGGAAAACAGCGAGAATCAGCCTTATCCCGAAAATCAAAAACCCTTCAGCAGCAGTCGACTACCGTCCGATATCTGTCCTGCCTGTTTTGTTCAAGGTCTTCGAAAGAGTTGTCCTGCAGCAACTGGTAGAGCACATCGAAACGTTATACAAGCAAACGCAACATGGCTTCCGAAAATCAAGATCAACAGTAACATGTCTCCTTAAGATGAAGGATCACATTCTGAAAGCAATGGATAGAGGAGAGGTGACGGTTGCAGTCTTCGCAGATTATTCAAAGGCTTTCGACACAATAGACTATGAGGTGTTACTGCGAAAGCTTACCAAGCTACAGTTCTCCAATTCCTTTCTTCAGTGGCTAACAGAGTACATCGCAGACCGAATGCATTACGTGCAGATAGATGACAAATGTTCTACAACGCGTAAGACAAAATTCGGTGTCCCGCAGGGATCCATACTTGGACCTGTCATCTTCAATCTCTATGTGATAGACCTCTCCAACTACCTAAACACATCCGCTTCGCTTCAGTACGCAGACGACACAACTGTTTACAATCACTGCAAACCATCACAAATTGAAGAAAACACACAGCTCTTCAAGCTTGATCTTCACAACCTAAAGTCATGGTCAACAGACTCCAATCTGGTATTTAACAACACCAAAACGAAAACGATGCTGTTCAGCAGTAAGCAGCTGTCGCGTGTTCACAACATAAAAAGCACTAATACAAAGATTCAATATGATGGTCACATCTTTGAGGCTGTGGAAGAGCTCAAGGTACTCGGCGTTGCGTTCCACCAACACCTGGACTGGAAACCACACATCGACAGCACGGTCAAAGTCTGCTTCAGTACGCTAAAGTTGCTAAGGATGATGAAGCGCCTAATACCCTTCCAACCGAAGAAACAGCTTGCCAATGCCCTGATACTGTCAAAGCTTGACTATGCAAATTCAGTCTACATTGGAACAACCCCAGTTTATCTACTGAACAAACTTCAAAAAGTTCAGAATGCAGCAGCAGGTTTCGTTCTCTAAAAGCACGCCAACATTGAAGATGTTATCAAGCTGTCGTGGCTTCCAGTGTTAGAGAGACATGAATATGCTATTTCGGTGTTAGCATTCAAAGCTCTTTATGAAAATGTTCCTGAAAACATGCGAGTCGAGCGCAAGGTGGACCGAAGATCCCTACGTAGCAACACCAACATAAAAGGAGCCATGATTGAATGCAAAGATAAAGTCACGAGCTTCCAAGCAGAAGCAAAACGCATTTTCAACGACCTGCCGAAGTCGATCCGTGACATTGACAAGCTAAACTCATTTTTTGAATGAGTTTAGCTTGTCAATGCGCATTGAAGAACTATTTACTAGATAAAGCTTTAGCCCGAGCAATGAAATAATCTTTTATACTGTCAATTGATTTGGGTTTTTTTGTTTTTGGTTTTTTTGTTTGTCTATTCGAATTATTTTTCTACTTACACTTACGCATAACATACAACATACGCATTTCAAGACGAAGAACCATTTGTATATATGGAAATGCTTGAAATAAATTGGTTATTATTATTATTATTATTATTATTATTATTATTATTATTATTATTACGACGGTAGACTTATTTTTCGGGATGGTTGTATTATTCAGAGACATGTATTTCGCGATTGTATGTTTCTGAGCGTGGTAGTATAATTTTGCAGAATGGTTGTCATTGAAAATTGGTTGTATAGTTGTGAACTACGGTTGTATTATAGGCGGGTTGTTTTTTTCAGTGAAAGAGAAAGATGGCAAAAAAGGAATAATATGTTTTCAATCACCAATTCACTGAGAGGATCAAAATCATTTAGAACACAAACGTTTTTATCGAATCAATTCATTGTTCATTCAGATTTGATATCCTCCTCAACTATAATGCGCTAGAGCTAATAGGGATCTTACGAAACTGCAACGACGACGAAGACGACCTCACATGAAAATATTCACAACACAATGAATCACGAAGCAAATGGAAGTTAGCAAATGCTTCTTTTCACGTTGTACGTAGAACGTGAAATCTGATAATGATGTTAGGGGCTTTTCATATGGAGGCGGGCTGTTTCGGTTGACCGGGCTGATTTTCATCCTGTATTCATATGGCAGTTATTCCATCCCGCTCAGCCGAGATAATGTTTTTTTACATCATGCGTTTATTAATATTACATCCCAGTTGACTGGGATGGAGTGTTCATATGGGAAATTTTCATCTCGCCTAGCCGAGATCTCGGCAAGGCGAGCTGGCCCGGTTATCATATGAACACAATTTTGTTTTTCTATGTATTTCTAAAGGAAAGCGAGATCTCGCCCGACCGAGCCAGCCTGCCTGCATATGAAAAACCCCTTAGTAAAATTTAAAATAATTCCCACTAGCACAGCATGAAATAGATTTCCATTCAAAATGGAATCTATGAAGTCACGCGAATCTTTTGTTTTTCTCACGTCGCCGTCCTCGATACCGTTGCAGCTTCGTAAGGTGCCTAATAACTATCAAATGCGCGCTCTTCTCCTGCTAAGTTTATCAAGAAAACAATCCCAACGCAGGTTTTGAATTTATCAGATAAATCTACAATCTGTCAGATGCATTTATTTCTTTAACAAAACCAAAGCATAATATTTACAGCAACTAAATCATAACAAGCAAAGGTATAGTTGAGACCCTTCTGTAACAAAACATGATTAAGGAGAGACAGGAAGGAAAACTCGCAAACAAATCATAAAATAAAAGTCGCTGTTGTGGTAATTTAACCTTTTTTGGTCATTTATGATTTCTGAATTCCCTTGTCGTAAGCAAAAAAACAAAGGGGGCTAAGGGGGATGGTGATTTCTTCCAGATATGCCCCCTCTAAGTCCACTATAATTTAAATTTCATGAAAGGCGTTAACATCTGCCATCCACTTGTTCCATTTAAACAAATTCCCATCCTTTAGTCCATGATACTTTTCACGAAGTTTCAACACTAGATATTTCCAATATTCAGCATCATGTTCCTGTAATAAATCTTCAAATTTATCGGAATTCAAACATTCTTGCACTTCCATAGCCGTAAATGTTCTGATATTGAAAGAATTTTCGTAGTCTGGTCGAGTTATTAAATTCAAACAAAGTCCCGTAAGAGCCAAATAGGTAGTCCTACTATGTTTACGAGTAGAAATGATGTCATCGATTCTTTTTAAATTGAAATCGCGCTTCTCCTATAAGAGATATGGACATAACAATTGAAACATGATTGAAACTATATGAACCCAGGCGTTTACTAAAAAATATCAGCAAAGTGCAATATAACCTAATCACTAACTTCTTCCTGAACAGGTTTTCCATCTGTTTCATCACTTTCACATTCCGAAGCATAACTACAACTACTGTCATCTTCATCAGCTCCAATATCAGGATTTTCGTCGTCAGAAGCGCTGCCCTAAAATAGCCATCTACTAATAAACAATACAGCATACTAGTTACCAGCATTGTTATTAAAATTTTTCAATTTGACGGAAATTGATGTCAAAATAATTAAAATTTTTGACAGGATACCTGAAAATCACCTGCGCAAGTTGGTTTCAAGTGCTAAAAATAAATACAAATTCAAAGTCATTCAAAGTAGTTTCAGTTTCTACTTCAACAACATACAACTTCGGTTTCGATTTCAACAATAATTGTGCGTACTTCATTTTGGCGAAGACTGTATGTTTTTCTCTGTGTTTCATCTGTGAGGTTTGGCGAAGGAACCTGAAAGTTTATTATTATGTCAATTTTATTTTGCAAGAAATGAACAATAAAAGAACGGTATACAGTGAACTCTCTCTGTCAGGAACACTCTCTCTTCATCTCAAACTTCTCCCTATCTTAAACAAGTTTCTCTGTTCCTTAAATATTTCCGTAGACTAAATTTCTTTCTCTATCTCGAGCAAAAATGTCGATCCCTTGTAAGTGCGAGATAGAGGGAGTTAGCTGTCTACATCAGTGATTTTCTTTTCATTAAAGATTGATAGAGCAGACAAAGCATCTTAGAAAACGACACAAAACCAATCAGTGGTTCATGAATTACGTTACAGCATCCACCATTTACAATATGCAAATGTTTAGACCGTTCTGTCTTGGATTCGAACTAAGCTTTAAGCAATATAATAGAATATCGTAAAGAAATTATTCCCCAAAATATCGACATTTTTGATCGGCGCAAATTTTTGTAGTGTTTATCTTGCACAGGCTATAGATGCTGCGACGTATTATCATAATTTATTTTCTTATTTCATTTTTGTACCTGTTTCTTACCACCAAAGAACTTAGCAGGATTAGAGTTCTTATCAACATCATCTAACATGTCTAAAATTTTCTGTAACTCTTTTGGTTCAATGACATCTCTTTCCTGTATCCAACTTGCAACTTCAGCTTTCGTTGGCATAGATTTTTCGCACTTCTTTATGGCAAGAGTCAATTGATCTACTGTGGCTTTTTCTACTTTCTTTTGTTCACCTCCAACTTCAAAAGTATCACCTATCATCATCGCTAACTTTAAAGCCTCTCGATGGTTCGCATACATATTGTAATGAATATTGGTCGTATTTTCTTTGTTTTTCATAAAGTGCTTTGCAAAGAAGCCACTATCGATCCCATCCACTTTACACCCGAAAGTTGCACAAGCACATCTTATTCGGGTTGGACAAACTCTATCATATTCATTTTTGGAAAACGTCGACGCATATTTGAAACTAGCTGTCAGAGCACTACCGATAGCACCATGTGTCATTAAATCAGCATCGGAAGAAACAAAAAGTCGATCTCCTGAAGTGGAGCTTAGTAAAGGCCGGCAATGTTTAACATAATATTCCAAGTGTCGGAAAACATTGTGAGGTAATGCTATCACCTTTTCCCCATAAATAGTAGATGTTTTATAAGTGGAATTAACAAAAACATGGTAACCAGGATATTCACGGTTTGTTGTTGCGTCTTCAACATCGGATACTCTAAGCTCTATTATGTTTGATGCACGAAGACCATTCATGATGCATAGGTTACACAATATATAATCACGAACTTGTTGGCAGAAACGCTTTGTTGGTCTCTGCTTGCCTTTGATATGTGAATCGATCTTACGGATAAGGGATTGTACGTAAGATGATCTACCATACCTTATCATATGCGAGGGTGTGATCAATCTTTTGACTTTAATTTTTCGCAAGTCGGTGCGTCTTTGAGCAATTAAGGAAGTAAAATCAGAATTCCAATCATCTACATACTCTAATAGCTTTGTCAAATTTTGGCGAGATATTCCAGCATATACGTGTCTTCTACGTAAAAACTTAATAAACATTTTCAAGGCCACGAGACGAACTCTTAGAGTGGATGCCTGAATCCCACCTTCATTAACTTCCTTCAAACTGAAGGAGTGATATTTGTCTTCCACAAGTAAGCAATTTCCTAACGCAGAATTCGGAAGAACCGTCATTTCTGGATCAACGGTATACCAAATCAATTCCACAAATTGCTTATACTGAGAAGACTGTTGCGGAGTGTTCTTTTTAAGTAGTTCAGCCCTAAATGCATCTAAAAGGGTTTCCGCGGAATCATAAAATATGGTAAATTCATCTTGCGCTAGTTTCCACTGCTCCCGTTGAGAATTCGTAATCCTGATAGAACCAATTGGCACATAACTCGAACCACCCATAGTTGTGGTAACGTTGTCTGTTTCCCTATCTTTAGTGATGCTTGTACTGCTATTTTTAAGGGATGCTCCAGAGCACCAATACTTTTTCCTACTTTCTGTAAGAATAGAAGCTGTCTTGGTACGATCAAAACCGTGTTTACCTTTAAGATGGTTATCTAATCTGAGAAACCACTTATTGCATATTTCGCACGGTAGAGGGTTGGCTATACCATGTTTATCTTTACTGGCCCAAAGATACATCACACGGAGCTCAGATTCTTTCATTTTGGCCGCTTTTGTTTCCATCTTGTGTATGACAATAAGATGTTCATGAAGGCGACTTGAAAGAGAATCACAGAATGGGCATTTAATGTCAAAAACTCGATGGTTTCCACTCACGTACCGCGGTTTAACAGCATCGGTAGAGCCAACATATTGCTTTACACATGACCTTAACTTCCTTTCTTTTTGTTCTTTTTTTCTTTTGTTTGCAAGAATTTTACTATGAGACAAACTGTTTTGGGTTCTTGGAATCTTGCTCTTTTTTGGTGAAAGCAAATCTGTTTCTTCAAATGGTTCTGCTATAGCAATGCTTTCTCTTTCAGCAGCTCTTTCTGCTAATTCTAAGCGTGTCTTTAAAATCTCTATTTCTCTTTTCAAATCATCAACTTCTTCAGTTTCGTTGTTCATTTTTACATCGGATTTCCAACTTTTATTCCTTGAGACTTTTCGTGCATATATGCTTTTCATCTTTATCTTTTGAGTTTTTTCTAATAGACATAATATTATCAACATCTTTATGAAATATTTTTCGGAGAGAAGGTCATTATTATCGATTCAACATTCAAATTTATCACCTGATTTTTTATTTAGTTGCTCATCATCGGTTAACGAGATATGCGAATCACTATCACTATCTAAACAGAAACATCAAATTTCTTAAAAATGACATGAAAGTTTATAAAACATTTACCAAAACATACTAAAATAAAAAACAAAACCTGGCTCATTAGAGATTTCAGCTTGTCTCTGATAAACCTTGGCCCATACGGCCTTAGCAGTTGTTGCACGCTGAATAGTCATATCAATTTCAGCGTTATTATTATCTATGCACTCATTGCGACAGCTTTCTGTTTCTTTTTTATCTATAATCGGACCATTGGTTATTATTGGTGCGGAACTTGTTTCGTCTTTCAAATTTTCTTGGCTTGTAAGATCATCTTTCCAATCAAATTCTTGAGAATTGCTTGGAATAGCCGTTAAATCAGTAAAATCAGGAAAGACTTCATCCTCACTTTCACTATGAGTACTTACAGCGGGGGGTCTCACCAAGATCTGGTTTGCCTGGAGATAATAAAATTTTTCCAGATTTTGTCTATTACACATTTAAGAAAAAAATAGACGAAACAAACCTCCAAAATACTTGTATTAGAGTAGATACTGTATAATATGGCCAAAGCTTCTGGCAACAACACTTTCATACAGTAATCAAAATACTAAAATCAAAATGAGAGTTCAGATTTAAATATAATCAGAAACATTAATATAACCTGACTGTCAATAAAAATATACCAATCTGGAAATTGAACAAAATTCCTCCAAGACTATATTTGTTATTTGATTTTCCTGTTCTTCGCTGAAAACCCCAAATCCAACATCCATAACTAATGTAGCTAAAACGAGAACGAAAAAACTCATCTAGACTTTTAGGGTGAAATATATGTATATTATAAAAAATCGTGTTTTTTTTTTCAGAAAACTACACACTTATTAAATCAAGCTTTCCCAGGTTTTAAATAAGACAGAAATACCTGTCTTACAGAAAGGTTTCAGGGAAGAGGTTAAATGAAATAGGAGAAACTAAAAACAGAAAACATTTAAAAATTGTTTGTTTTCCAAAAATTGATCTCATGAATAATACAACCAGACCAAGATAATAATGACCTCTATCAATGCCTCCTTCTTTGAATCTTGTGTGCCTTTCACATGGAATCTAAAGTCAACAACCATAGAAATTTATACACAAAACAATGAAAAGCAAGATCCAAAGACCATTTGGTATCAATAATTACCTTTCCAGAAAATATGTGGTAAAGTTTTGGAACAATGATCTGTTGCATTACATTTTTGATAATGCCGAGAGGAATATCGTGAATGAACCTAAAAACACAAACCACCACTTTTTCAAATATCGATACTAGTTAATAATCTAACAGTTAATACCCATAAGAACTATGTGAGGTGTTGGAGACATTGACACTCACTTGTACATTTTCAGATCCTCTGCTAATTCACTAATTTCTTCATCAGTTTTATTTCCATTTTCTTGTTGATATCCATCATCATGATCATTGGATGTGACCTGCTCACAACTCTTACTTGTCTCTACTATTGCTGGCAGTACTTCTTGAGTTCTATCTTCACTCATACAATCTTCACCATTGTTTGAATTGATCTGGTCACAACTACTACCAGACTCTACATGAACTTTTTGTAATTCTTGAGCTCTATCTTCACTCAGACAATCTTCGCCATTGTTTGAATTGATCTGACCACAACTACTACCAGACTCTACATGAACCTTTTGTAATTCTTGAGTTCTATCTTCACTCAGACAATCTTCGCCATTGTTTGAATTGATCTGGCCACAACTACTACCAGACTCTACATGAACTTTTTGTAATTCTTGAGCTCTATCTTCACTCAGACAATCTTCGCCATTGTTTGAATTGATCTGACCACAACTACTACCAGACTCTACATGAACCTTTTGTAATTCTTGAGTTCTATCTTCACTCAGACAATCTTCGCCATTGTTTGAATTGATCTGGCCACAACTACTACCAGACTCTACATGAACCTTTTGTAATTCTTGAGTTCTATCTTCACTCAGACAATCTTCGCCATTGTTTGAATTGATCTGGCCACAACTACTACCAGACTCTACATGAACCTTTTGTACTTCAGTCTTATCTCCTCGTGGACAGTGTTCTGCATCATTTATACTGTTCTGCTCGAAACCATCTTTACAATGGTTCATGTCATTATGTTGAATAAAGTTCTAAAAATATTTATTCTTTTTGACAGAAGCAAACTCTTTCGTTTATTGAATTATTTAAAAAAAAACAATTTACAACCAACCTTAAAATCCAGATGCCCTTTAAATAAAGATAGAACTTGTGATGGTTTTGGTGTTGGCAATTTCACTATATTTGGCTGAAAACAATTATAAACTTGAAGGATATCAAGGAAAACGAAATAGAAAAAAAATATGTAAATTATTTTGAACTACTTACATCATACCCATTACACAAACACTCCACATCCTGAAATTATAAATTAATTTTCATCAATATTTTTATTGCAATTTGAATAAAAACTTCCCTCAAGTGCACATAATGAACAAAAATTACCTTAATATTAAATGGCTTTTGGAAGTGATTCTAAAAACATTGTATATCTAATAAAGAACTAATTGAGTGGCTGATTGTTGAGGCAGCACTACAAAATTTGTCTTGTGTCTTGTATATAATTGTTTAGTTCTGTTGTGTTCAATGTTTTTCAAATATATTAATTTCCCTGTTGTCCACATTGGTTGTGCAGCACACTTTGTCAACCAAGTTTGGATCTGTGGTATAATGTCACATAGTGTTGTCTAGTGCCTTTGTGATGTGATGTGATATGTAAGAGCTTTTTATTAGTTTTCTACACCGTTCAGTTCAACACAGTTATGTCGTGTCAGTTTATATGTTTATATGTGAGTACTCATGTCCTTCAATTTCTTTACCTTTTTTCTCCATAACATGTCAGCTGCGTCTCCATAATTATATCGCAGTTCAACACCAGTTTCAATATCACCAGCAGCAAATAAACACAGCCGTTTTTCAGTTCCAATATCAATAATTTTCATTATGCAGTTGCAGTAACGTACCGAATCATTGACTAATCTTCCTAACTGCATAGAATCAGTCGCATCAATACTAAAACACATATTATAAGAAATTTTACATTTTTACTACTGTATTATTAAAAATTCATGTGTATATATGTGTATATATCAAATTTTAAAAAAATTTTTCATCTTACCATCTACAAATGTTTCTATCCTTATAGAAGTATAAATAGGATGATCTTTTTTTTGATTTTCTTTCTTCACCCTCATTATCAGACACATGCTCTCCTGAATATTCAAGAAGAAAACTTCCCTTCTGAAATGGTTTTGTTGTAAACACACCATAACCTGCAATAAAAGTTTTGGAAACTTATCAATGTTTTTGCAACATTTTCGCACTTCTATTAAATACATTTAAATTATTATATTTACCAATTTCAAAATTAATGAATCTTGATACAAATCCATCTTGATCAATCTTGCTTAAGCAATATGAAATGGCTATTTGATTCTGATTGAATGTAGGTACTTTTGAACGCGTCTTAAATTAATATAAATAACAGTTAATTCTAATCTGAATTCTCTAGTTTGCGGGAAAGTCATTTCACCAATGATATCTTCGTAAATGAAAATTAATGATCATTTTATGTACTAGTTTTTATGATAATATTATAACATGACTTACTAATCTTTTCATACTTTTAACAGCATACTTATATTCAACATTTTTAGTAATCCTAGAAAGACAGAAAAATAAACGAATATACTTCTCTAAAAGTCTAAGTGCACAGACAACAGCAAACTGAATGAGAAAATTCCCGAAACAGCATGAGAAAATTCCACAGAGCTTGCACAAGTAAAAGCTAATCCATGTTTTCCTTGTTTGTGCTGTGAATATTTCACACAATGTTGGCGATATCTTTTTTGACATCTCTTTCAAAAGTCCTGCGGTAAAATTTTAAGTATAAATGGTGAATCGGCACAAAATTTTATCGTGATTTCATATAACTAACTCTTCAACTGCATAAAATCCCAAGCCCATGACTTTTGTAGTGTGTAGAATCTCCCGATGATGAGATTTCTTCCTAATGAGGAGACAGTCTCCTCCGCCAAGTAATTGAGGAAAAGTGCTGTATTAACTTATGACTTGGCGCATGCAAATAAAGAATGGGGCGAACTTGGGGTTTTAAATGAAATATGAATAAGATTTGTACACAAATTTTGGGAAGTTCATTACTGGGTTGGTTGCATTATTCAAGTAAGTTGTTGGTTGAAGGTGTTTATGTGGGATGTTTGCATTTTTTGAGTAAAATTATTAGAATGATACTTGCACAGGATGGCTAGTTACCTTGAATATCATATTTAAGGGATTGAGAAAGTATAACACTGAGAACAACATGATCAACAAGTATGCAGCGCAACATACTTTCAACCAAATTCAGAAGGGGAATAACCAAAATCAATAAGGAGGAAACACAATCTGGTTGAGCTGAGATAATTAACTTGGACTGCATCTTCTTGAAAGGAAGTTTTTTATGACGTTATTGACCACAACGAAAAGAGATACATAATTTCTTTCATGTGTTATTAAAAAAGTCGTTTTGGTTCTTAGTATAGAGCTTTTCATGAATTACGTCACTACAAGCAACGCCTCGTTTTCAAACTAAATATTAATGACGTTTGCGCTGTTTATAAAGAGAAATGACACCTTAGGGAAAACTTTATAACGAAATTCTTTTATTAAGGTTAAGCACGTTATTATTCATAAACTTAGAAACAAGGTGATACTTGTAATGACGAAATTCATGAAAAGGTCTATTGATGTTGAGAGATCTTTCGTAATGCCGGGACTTTTAAAAAGATTTTCCATTTTAACGAAACTGTACTTCACTCAAAAATAAAACAAGTTAACTAAAAAGATTCTCGCAACTCAATCTCAATTTATATCACATCACGTTGCAGCATGTTTCGCAATTGAAACAGAAACTTTCACTTGTCTTTGTTTATAGATATTTTTTCGAATGGAGCACGTAAAAGTTTTTTCTTCTCGTGCTTAAATATTTTCAAAGACAGCTGACGGCTTTTGGGAATACTATCGTGACGTCTTTAAAATGAATGAAAATGAATGATCATTTTTTTCAAAAGTTATTGAAGAAACTTTTCTATGTATGTTTAATGATTGATATTACTTGTTAAGCCTTATGATTGAAAATATCGAAACACTATTCATTTTGGCAACTCTAAAACTACCTGTAAAAAAACCACAACATTATATACGTCGATGAGATTGCCTGCCTAGAAAAATGTAAATGAACTACAAGTTTTAAGAAAAACAAATGTTTTCATTTTTTATGTGAAGTGGTTTTGATGAAAGTCCCTGTGACTCCTGTTTTTAATTACCAGTTGAAGTTCTTCAGTTTTTACTGCTTTAACATCTAAAGATTCTAAAACTCATGACCTAAATCTTTTTTCGAAGAGATTCAATTTAAATTTAACTGATTAATTTTGCATCAGCTTTTTGGTGGTTTTTTAATAATATGAGTATGATTTGAGTATGTTTCTTTATAGTTTACTTAGGATTTACTGAGTATAGTATTTTTACTGAGCTTTTATTGAGATTAGATTTTGTCACTGTTCAATTTAAAAAGATTATTGTTCCACTATTGTAGTTGAGATCAATGAAACTTTTTATTCTTTTGTTGATTTTATTTGAAAATGTATGAGCCTGAAGAGCCTACAAACAAAGAAGAGAAAAAAACATTTTATATACCCGTATGCATATATATTGGTCATGGTTTACATCTACATTAAGGGTGGGGGAGTTTTCAAAATACTTTGTTTGAGGAGAGAGAGGCTGACCCTAGGGGGAGGCCTTTGCTTGGGGGGGGGCAGGGGGGTGGAGGACACTATGAGTGTACGAAAAGGAAATATCGCCATCTAAACTAAGGTGTCCACAGGTTAAGGTAAGGGTTAGGGTTAAGGCTAAGGCAACCGCTTATACGACATTCTGGACAGTCATTTAGCCACAAGACTGACAGATATAAACCAATTTTCTACATGAAGAAGATTAGGTCATTTCATGACCACAAAAGCAAGTAATTTTTCAGTTGGAGTATGTCTCCCCCTTCGTAAAATTCGCTCGAAGAAGTTGTTACCATTTTAATTTGCACCCAAAACGGCCCCCATCCATGTGAAAAGTTTTGACCTTTACAGTTTACGAGCTGCACTTGATGCAGATCTGATAATGAACTGCTGTGTTCGTGGTTGTACTATTCCGTATTTTCAACCAAAAAATTATTCATTTTAAAATAAACATCTTCTTTTAAGTATGTAAATTTTGTCCATATATTTGTGCTTACACATTCCACCATCTTTCATTCTATACTGATTAAAACAATACCGAAAAAATGTGTTTGATAAGAGTTCTCAAGTTCTGGTTATTAAGTGTTGCACTGAAATGCAGCTTGCATCGAAGTTACGCACTCTTACCTGATCTTCCAAACGATTTCGATCTTCAATACTCCGTAATGGGTAATTAGTAAATTTATGATTTATAAGGCTAAAGGGAAACTTAATCTACGTAAATATCATAGGAAAAGTTGTAAAGTTACCTCAGTCAAGATATTTTGCAACATTAATTTGGTTGTACTATTCTGCACTACCACTGAAAAAATAAGGTATGCACCAGCCAATTTACTAATTTTAACATCCGAGAAATAATGCAACCATTCAGATATAATTATTATTATTATTATTATTATTATTATTATTATTATTATTATTATTATGTTTTACCAAATATTGCGGTGTTGTACCTAAGTATACTGCATTTCCGTATTCAAGTTGAGATAAAACGAGGGAGGTAGCTAACTGTTTCTTTAGTGAGAAAGGGATTAATCGTTTGAGATGTTTGAGTGTTTTTAGTGTGCTGAAGCATTTTTTGATGATGGTATTGATATGGTCTTTCCACTCAAGATGTTGGGTAAAGGTGACGCCAAGTATTTTGGTATGGTCTACAGTGTTAAGCGGATGTCAATCAATCATGGTTTTGTTGGCGATGTCATCTATATTGTGAAGATGTGATAACTGCTTTGTAGAGAATAGCATTGTTGTTGTTTTCATAGGATTGAAAATTAAGTTTGAATTGGAAGACCATTATTATTATTATTATTCATATTTATACAGGTTATTCTGCTTCAGTAAATATACAATATATACAAAATCAATATATATGTATAATAAATACTGTTATCAATGCGAGACCTGTGTAAACGAAAAACGAAAAAAAAAAAAAAAAAAAATGAAGTTCTTTAGATTTTGTAGATCTTCTGTGAGATTCATTGCCTTATCTTTGATTTGATGTGGTTTACTGTGAATATAAATGGTTGTGTCATCAGCATATTGTAATGAATCAGAAGCATTGAGGTAGTGTGGCATATCTGTTACGTATAGGTTGAAAATGATTGGTCCAAGTATTGACCCTTGGGGTACACCGAATTTCGTGTTAAGAACGGGTGATGATCTGCTGTCTATTTGTACATAATGTTTGCGGTTTGTGATGTATTCTGTCAGCCAGTGTAAGAACGGTTTTGAAAAATTTAACGCGTGTAGCTTTTTTATTAGAATGTTATAGTCTATCGTGTCAAATGCCTTTGAGAAGTCGACAAATAATGCGAGTGTGACTTCTCCTTTCTTCATTGTTTTAAGGATATCGTCTTTTAGTTTTAATAAGCATGTTATGGTGGATCTGGATTTACGGAATCCATATTGAGAAGATTGGTATACGCCCTCAATGTACGTTAACATTTTTTGGAGGACTATTTTTTCGAATACTTTTGAAAGAACAGGAAGAACAGATATTGGTCGGTAGTCTGATGCTTGTGATGGAACTACAACTTTCGGAATCGGACTGATTCTAGCTGTTTTCCAAGCGTCAGGGAAAGTCTTTTGCTTTATAAATCCGTTTATTATATGTGTAAGAAGAGAGATGAGCTTTTCGCTTACTGGCTTGATAAGGTTGATAGGGATATTGTCATTTCCGGTGGAGCAATCATTCCGGATTTTCTGTAATGCTGTTTTGACTTCATTGTATGTGGCCGGCTGGATTGTGAAACCTTGTGTACCATTAGGCAGATCATTAATGGTTTGATGCAGTTCTATGTTGGTCGGTGTTTGTTTGTTTGTAAGTTTTTCTGCGACAGTGTTGTAATGTTTGTTTAGAATGGATGGGTCAATATCTATGGATTTCTTATTTGGTGTTAGAATTCGATGTTTGGTGTTCCATACTTCTTTAGGTCGATTCGAAGATAACGCTTTTTTGTAAAATGATCTTTTGGTTTCCCGTATTGCCCTTTTTAATTCGTTTCTCATGTTGCGGAATGACAGCCATTCAGTGGTACTTTGTGTTTCATGAGTTGTCTTCCGGAGAAGATTCCTTTGCCGTTGGAGTTCGTTGATTCGGAGATCTTTCATCCATGGTGCTGGTGGTCTGGTGATTTTCTAGCGACGAAGAGGAGCGTGGTTTTCCAACCTCGAACCGGTTTCCGATACATTTTAGTATAAGATCGTTCAAAATGTGAAGTTGCTCATCTGGATCAACGAAACTGTATATTACATCAAGTGGTAGCTGATTGAAATCTTCCCGATATATGTTGATGTCAAAATTTTTGAAATTACGTATGAATTTGTAAGGTGGTGTGTATATATTGTTGGGGACTTTTATACTCATGAATGGCGCATCGTGGTCACTTATTGTTTCGCATGGAATGACTCCACTAGTTATTTTGTTTGGGATGTTGGTGATGATATGATCGATTAAACTAACGCCGTTTCTTGTGGGCAGGTCGATGACATTTTTCAAATTAAATAGTGACAGACAGCTTTTGTACTTGTTAACCACTGTGTTGTTTGTATTAAGGTTAATGTTCATATCTCCAGTTAATATGATAGAACCATCCCAGATATTGCTGATCTTTGCCAAGAGTGATTCAAGTTTCTCTACCCATAAACATTTTGAGGTGTTATCTGAATCAGGTTGGTACAGGGTACCCAACAGGAGTTTGTTTCGATTTTTGCCTTTTATTTCTATCCAAATATGTTCCATGGTTGTATCCAGCTTGTTGATGTCTGTTCGTATTTTGTAAGTGATGCGGTCATTTATGTAAAGACCAACTCCGCCTCCTCTTTTCGTATCACGGTTTTTATAGCAGAATTGGTAACCCGGTATGGTGACGTAGTTTAAAAGATTTGGGTCGTCTTTCAACCATGTTTCGCTTAAGGTGATTACATAAATTGTACGGAATTTATCCAAACAGATGTCAAGAGTGATACCTAATAGATCGTGGTTTTACTATTCATTGCAAATTGACATCACTACACTACAGAGGAGGTCTATTCAACTTTGTGATAAATACATTTGAAACAGTTACCAATGGGAAAAAAAAGAGGGACGGAAGCAAATCGTGATCTCAGAGAATGCAAGAAAAAAAGAAGAAGAAACCAAAACTTTCTTCAAAATCTCGTGTAAACGTATTATCTTTTCAGCTTTAATAAATAACAGTATTTACAACATACTTATGAAAGGATAAAAAAATACGATATCACTTAATATAAAATGATAAAAAAAATTGCTTACTTGAAAAAAATGATAAGTGATGTGTACAGGTTGGTTTATGTGTCAACGCGGAATAGATCGAAGAAAAATTTTGCGCTTGTTAATAGTGTCACCTCTCACCATCATACCACATGGAAACAAATATTCAAAATGAAGGGCGCTGAACACCTACTTCATAGAACTTATTATATCTTGGCTGTGTTCTTTTCCGCTCGATTCCTAATCACATTATTTAACGGATTGGCAGAGGCTTCACTGAGAAGGCTTCCTATTTCAATCGTTATATTGTTCGCTTCTTTCGTAAGCAGGTGGCTGTATAGCAACGTAAATGTTGAATTTTTCTAATGCAGACGAACGTTCCATTAGCAATTCTTTTTGTTGATCTTCAAATATTCGATGTTTTATCGACAGCTCCTCGATTCCTTGAAGAGTTTCTTGAAGAAGTCTACAAACAGAAAGCAAATCTTGATGGTCATAAAAATTGCTTTATCGGTAAAAAATCCGTCGGTAATAAATATTTGTTAGCTAGACCAGAGATTGGCTAGACAAAAATTCACTATGAATGACCCCACTATAGACTGAGAATAAGCAGATTCAAAGTTGGACGAGTTTTACAATAGAACAAATAGTATGAGCACCGAAACGAAAACTTTTATCAGGTGTTATCAAAGAAGACAATTCTACACACTGTAACAAGCATTACTTTTTGAGTTACTTTCATATTTAAGGAAACAATAAACGCTATGCATTTGAACAAATCGCGTAAAAGTTTTATGAATAACATTTTAAAATCATTCAATCCCTTCTGCACATGCGCAAGAAAAAAAAAGCAGCCAAAGAATGATTTTCATAAAAGTTATGTTAATTTTGTTTGGCAGAATAAGATGTCAAATTTCCTTTACTAACTCACAGACAAACAAAAAAATCTTGATCAATTTGGAATGATGACATCATGTTAGGAACACACCTCCAGGGAAAAAAAGCGTGTATCACAGATCAAAACGTCAGTGCCAAATAAAAAAATTTGTTCTTCAAACCACAAGTTAATCTGCAATTATTGAGATAGATATTGCAAAAAAAAAAGCAAAGCACAAGGTGAAAAAAACCTCAGTGATTTATCATACCTCAGAAATTATGAAATCACTTAAAATTAATAAAAATGAAGACTAGTTCCAATATAAAGCGTCTTACACGTCGGTGAAGAATTTATTGTACTAATCACTAAAATGTGAAAACAGGTTAAAACGGGTAAAAAATCGTGTTTCCCTCCAGTGATGATAAAAAAAAAAATATAAGAATTACAAATTTAAGAATTACATGTGAATTTTCATAACCATGCACTTCCGAGATATAGGTCTACATTGTTACATACATCTAAAAATAACTTTATACCCACGCTTTTTTTTGTAAGAACAATTTTATAAGAACACGAGACTCAGATTTGGTCAAAAACTAAAACCAAAATAAGGACAACCTCAATGTTTCAAAAATTAAAGCCTGAATTTTCTTATAAAATAAGAACAATTCATATAAACTACTCATGATATGAATTCTCTTACTGGTAAATGGTTTAGAAGGTTTTTTTTCACCTTGCATACTCATATCGGGTCATTACCGAACAGCAACCATGCTTTCAACCAGTTGTTTTTAGAAATATTGATTTTTATTTTACTGGAAGTTCCATAAATAAGAACAAAATGAGGCTGAAATGTGAAACTGTGTTCTTAAACCTAAGAATAAATAAAAACAATTCCAGGCTGAAAAAGGCTAAAAAAAATAAGAACAGCCAGTCTCAGGTCACATTTTACTGGTTCTAATAAAAAAACCGTGTATGTATGTATATACATCTGAATGGCAAAATTCTTTATTTTTTTGGTATAAAATATGTAATATTAAGGATATCTAATGACAGATAAGACATTATACATTGTTAGTCATGTACCATCAATGTAAAAACACGGCACATCTCGTAGTGTCGACCAAACTATAACAAGAGCCAGATGGCGCAAAGCGGTAGCAGCATAAGTACATTATAAGTAAATAAGTCTGACTGGTGAAAAACAGACGTAAACGCTAATGCTTAAAATTACTAGTTGGTGTAAATAGGGTCTAATCGTTACACACCAGCAAATTAATTTACTAGAAGACAAAAAGAATTGTACATGCATGAGCTGTTTATAACGTACGTTTTTTTATAAGAAAAAAAAAAGCGTTTGTTCGAGAAAAAATGAACTCGAGCAAATAACTGCCTTTTTGAACTGGATTTTTGAAAGCCTTCGACATTGTAGATAACTAACAAACGTAGAAGGTCTAAACAACTTAGCTTTACTGACACGAAAAACATATCTATTTTCAAGTATACCATAAGTAACTAAAAGTCCCAGTTTTATGTAGACTTTTTGGATTTCTGCGGAAGCAAGAAATACATTAAAACCGGCTTTGGTTGTTTTTATTGGATTTCTGCGAAAGCAAGAAATACTTTAAAACCGGCTTTGTTTTTCTTCTTTTTTTTTCTGCTGTCCAAACCTAGCGGTTTTTTGAAATTTCGTGTGTGCGCTTACATGAAACTTATGCTTACCACGCATGTGAGGGTAGAAACCATTTTAAATTTTCTAAAGTTTCTTGAAAATGATAGATATGTGTATCTGAAGATACAAAAAGAATTTCCATAGAAGAAACTTATAATCTTGAATTGTGATCATCCTTTTTAAATTAAAAAGAAGTTTTCAACGTTTTGTAAGCAGAAGAGTAAAAAAGGTAGCTATTTGTTTGTTTTTATAGAGAAATGTTTTGAGATTCTTTAAGCCTGTCTAAATTCAAAACATCTTCGTTTGTTTTGTATATGAAGTGTTACGCTTTTAAAGCTCTGGATACTTTGGCTCAGCTTAGTTTCCTCTTCAGCTCCAACATAGAAAATTTGTGTCTACCCTGCACCACTTACTTGTTTTATTGTTTGATCAGTTTTTAAGTTATACAGTCAATGTCCCTTATTACGAGTGACTAATCACAATAGCATGTAAAGTAACTGTTTGTATATTCAAAAGATACATCATGTAGCAATATAAAACTTTCCTTTCAGTTATATATATAATTATGTTATGTGTGTGCTTTAGAACATATATAAGTATACATATAACTGTCAATGATCAAAATTACTGTTTACTTTTTGTGTTTGAAATATTGATAATTCCATTTGTAATTAAGAAGATTGACAGTACATATCAAATGCTTAAAGAACATGATTTACATACGTAATCACTGTAATATCCGAAAAAATCAATATAAACTTAATATTATTTCGTACCCTCAAAATGAAGGATATTTTATGTCATTCAGATGTAGTTAAGTTTATAAGTGGTGTATATACGTATACAGGTCATGAATGATTACTCAGATCAAGAATGTTTGTAAGTGCTTTCCATATTGCTAATCAAAACAAACTACAACAGTTACAATGTTGGTTTTGGTCTATGTGGATGTATTTTGCATGACCAAAATCTGCATGCATTTTTGTGCTTGTAATTTAGGAAGTCTGCTAGGAAGATTGACACCAAGTATCAAATTCTAAAATTCAGAAATTCAGAACTTTTACAGTTTATGAGTTACGTGCATATACATTGTGATATCTGAAAGGATCAATATATCCTTGATATTATTTCTTATCAACAAAATAAAGAATATTTAATGTCATTCAGATGTAATCCAGTTTATTAGCAGTATATTATAAGTCTCACATAGTGTCACTTATCTTTTGACAATGTCCTAGGGATTATATACATTAGAAATGTGATTTTTTATTTTGGAAATCATATAACCTTTTTCAAATATGTCATATGCTTTTTCTTTCATATTTCAGCAGATTTTGGCAGAAATCCTTTTGCCTGTTAAGGCATCTTGTTTTTTTTGCTGTCCAAACCTAGCAGTTTTTTGAAATTTCGTGTGTGCCTTTACATGAAAACTACCAAAACATTCTTTATATAAGTATTTCAGTGTTTTGCCACTTTTCACGAAATAACAGACATTTCTCCCACAAAAAACACAATGGAGAACTTCAGTTCCACCAAATTCGAAGCTTGTAATAAACTAATGATATTAAAAGTTTGTTGTTGGTAACATCTTGTGGTTCGAAGCTCTCTTGCAGTTAGGAAAATTTATCCAAGTCGTTCATAAACTTTTTAAAAGCTATATCTTTAAATGCTTAGTAGCTAGATTAGGTAGATAAGTAGTTAGTTTTAAACAAAGTATTTCTGATGAGTTTTTCGCTTTTGTTTCTTTTTTTTTTCGAAAAAGTTTGTGTTTTTTCTTTTCGCTCTTATACATCGTTTCTTTTTTTAAACAAACTGTCGTATAAAATGTGTATCCATGGTTACAATTCGCACCTTATGCGTATTTCTTTTCTTTGTTGTTTTTAGTTAAGTCCTATTTACACTTTTTAAAAGGTAATGTGCCATCATCCCTGGAAATGAACAAAAGTTGACAGACTTTTTAGTGGGTTTAACTATTATAGTTTTATTTTTGTTTTATCTATTTTTGATCTATAGTATATATCAGTTATGCTTTCATGGATTCCTAGGGAGTGTATGATCAAAAATGTGATGTTGTATTATCTGAGTTACAAAAAGCAAGTGCAAGTGTCTTCTGTTGAATTACATTGTTTTGTTGTGATTTTATGGTATAAAGGATGTCTAGCTTCTGCAACAATAAAGATCATATGTTTATTATGCTAGAATCGCCTTACACATTGGTGTGGTTGTTGATATTTAGTTGTTTAAAATTTATAAGAGAAACCTTATCATTTGACCATGAACATCTTCATTTCTTAATAAATTCAAAATAAGTTCATTTGTGGTATTAAATTCAATTCTACCCTGTTTAGTGAGGACAACGTTTTTATCTGAGTATGACATTGATGGTAGTTATACCATTGTAGTTATTTAATGATGTATATTTTTCTTATGGTATTTAATGATGTATATTTTTCTTATGGTATTTAATGATGTATATTTTTCTTAACGTTTCTTAAAGTTTCGCAACTTTGGGGAAATATATAGTCGCATTTTTGCGAATCTTATTTTGATTATAAAATACGTATCCATGGTTTCAGTTCACACATTTCTTTTGTTTGTAGCAAATACTTTCTGATATTATTTACACTTTTTGAAAGGTATATTAGCATCAGTGTGACATAGGCCTAAGAGATAAGAAAAAGTAACAAAGTTTTGTTTGTTTTTGTTTCCGTTGTATAGGCTTGCAATGTATAGCTTGCTGTGTGTACAAATTGGAATGCTTGAGTGCGGGGGCATTTTCAGCTAAATCTATATGCTAGTTATATATCTGAAAGGAAAGTTTTGTATTGTGTTACATGTGCAGTGTTTTGAATTTACAGACAATTGGAAGATGTTTTAATTTGCTATTATGATCAGGAAAGCCATTTGTAATAGGGACATGTAGAACTTAAAAAGTGCTCAAACATTAAAACATTAAAAAACATCAAAAGTAAGTGGTGCAGAGTAGACACACATGTTTGATGTTGGAGCTGAAGAGGAAACTGAACTTAAGTATCCAGAGCTTAAAAAGCACAGCAGCCCATATACGAAACAAACGAAGATGTTTTGTTTTTTAGACAGGCTTAATCTCAACACATGATTTTCAAAAAACCGCTAGGTTTGGACAGTAAGAAAAAAAACAAGATGCCCTTGCAGGCACAAGGATTTCTGCAAAATCAGCTGAAGTATGAAAAAAGAAAGACTATGACATTCTTGAAATTTAAGAAAAGTTTAATCCGCAATATATACTTATTAAATTTCTGATCATGTACTCCCCAAAAATCTAGAAAAAATATGATTGTCACTATGCAAAACTTTATCTGAATGACATGTTCTTTATTTTGTTGGTACGAAATGATATTAAGGATTCAGTGATCAATTCAGATAAGACAATGAGTATGCACGTAAGTCATTGTAAATGTTATGAATTTAATATGTCTTGTCAATCTTCCTAACAGAATTCCTAATTCAGAAGGAGAAAAAGGAAAGCATAGATTTTAATGATACGAAATACATCTATATACATACAAAATCAACATACATAACTGAAAACAGAAATTTGTGCTTTAATTTGAGTAACAATATGTCATTGCCATCTTTTTAATTTAAAAAAATGCGTTACCTGAACTAAATTTCATGAAAAGATTATAAAAATTTATTCAGAAACTTAAAAAACAATAAATTTTTAATTACGTATATATACACGTCAGGGCATCATGAAAGCATAACTGACACAATACGAACCTTACATTAACTTCTAATAAACTTAATGAACAAAATAACATCAAATTCATATGCTTTCAGATGTCACAGTGATGACGAATGTACGGTCAATCTTCCTAATTACGAAAAGACTTCCCAAACACAAAAAGTAAACAAAGATTAGGATTATGAAAAATATGACCTAAACTTAGCTACCAAAATTAGCAAACATAAACTGAAAACAGAAATTTGCGTTAAAAGATGTCCAGTATTTAGAATTTACAGACAATCAAGGTAACTTTCAATTTGCTATCGTAAATAGTAAGTCCCCATTCCTAATTCAGGACATTGATAATACAGCCAAGAACTATACAAGTATATAATAGGCTATAAAATAGCTAGAAAAACATCAAACATAAAATGAGATGCACAGCCACAGACAGAGGGTAACAAGACATTCCTTGTATGTTGTTGGAGCTGAAGAGGAAACTGAGCTGAGCTGTATGTATCCAGAGCTTAAAAAGCACTACAGCCCACACATGAAACAAACAGTATTTTGCATCTAGAAAGGCTTAAAAGAATCGCAGACATTTTGCAAAAAATAAAAGCTGCACACACTGTTTTCACAAAACATTGAGAACTTGTTTTTAGAAAAGAGTGAACGTAGTGGAATCATTGTAAGATAATTATAAATTTCTACCCTTTACTTTCGGTTTTGGAAGTGCAAATCTTCTTACTTTTGGAAATTTAAGGTTTCTTCGGTCACGCTGTGGTATACCATTATGCGAACGGCGTGCAAATGTAAAGTCGAAAATACCCGGATGATCACATGGCGGAAATAATCAAGCCAATAAACTAAGCGCTATTAAGGTTTATTAGCACCCTTTCGTAATAGTGGCGCTTTATGCACCAATGAAGATTGAGACGGCGGAAAAAATCGCTAGGTTTGGACAGTAAGATGAAAAAAAAAAAAAAACTAAGAAAAACAAAGACGATCGTAAAGGCTTTCTTGCTTACGCAGAAATCCAACAAACAAGATGTCCTGACAGGCATAAGGATTTTTGCAAAACCAGCTGAAGCATGAAAATGAAAGACTTGTGACATTCTTGAAATTTCAAAAAACATTAAATTTTTGATCACACACTCCCTACGAAATCATGAGAGAATAAATGATACTATCATATGAAATATTCTTTATTCTGTTGGTACGAAATAATACAAGAGCGATGACTAAGAGAAAAACAAAAGAAATAAGCATAAGGCGTGAATTGTAACCATGGATACGCATATCATATAACAGATTTTAAAAAAGAAACTATGAAAAAGCGAAAAGAAAAAAAACACAAACTCTTTCGAAAAAAATGATACAAAGTAAAAGTTGAAAATCCACCAAAAATACTTAGTTTTAAACTAACTTTGTATCTACCTACGCTAGCTATCAAACATTTTAAACATATAGATTTTAAAAAGTTTAACTACGAACTAATTCGATGAATTTTGCTAATTGCAAATGAGCTCCGAAACACAACACGTTACCAGCAACAAACTTTAAAATCATAAGTTAATTACAAGCGATACTTTGAATTTGGTGCAACTGAAGTTCTCCATTTTGGTAGTTTTCATTTAAAGGCACTCATGACATTTCAAAAACCCGCTAGGTTTGGACAGCAGAAAAAAGGGAAAGAAAAAAAGAAGCCCTTACAGGCAGTAAGATTTCTGCAAAATCAGCTGAAGTATGAAAAATGAAAGACAAACAATAACATTCTTGAAACTTGATTGATTTTGAATGATTGGACAATATATTACAATACAACACAACATCGAGTTCTGCTCAGTGTAGACTGCAAATAGCAAATTTTACAAATTATAGATGAGTTTCTTAGTGACGTAATGTTTATAAACACTAGTGTTCTTTGCTCGATAATTACGGTATATTGCGACATAGAATATCATTAATCAAGTCATTTTCCTGTGAGTATGCGCACGCAGCCTCGCAGGAAATAAAAGTCTCTTTATACACTTCAAAATGTTGTCACTTTATTTGGTTTTCTGGAGTCCCCTTAAAGACAATCGACATTAGAAAGTTTCAATACACATTAGCACTTCCTATCTATTTTCATACATTGTATTTGATTTTTAGTATGTACAAGGTATAAAAGTGTAATTAAGATTGGACCTCGTCTATTGATCTGAAACCATGATATTTTTTTCAATAACTTTCGGAAGAATTATCATTTTGCTTCAAATTTTATATTTTGAGAAAGAGCTATTACATACAGTGTATCCACGAGAAAGTGGGCACCTAACTGTCAAGAAGCATATCTTATGTTTTTCGTGCTTGTTTTTTTCAGTTTTTATACCAAAAGAAAGAAAAATTTTTGTTCTCTCTAAGTACATGACCTATGTAATAGAAAAATTAATTTTGGGGGAATTATAATCGATTTTACCATGAAACCACGCAATTAAATCAAAAATGATCAATTAACGCTTGCTTGAATAGGAGTTAATGACTCGAGTAATATGGAAAGTCATGAAAAATTAAAATATTGTAATAAAGCTGCATTTAAACTTGGAAAATACATATTTTTTTTTAGAAACTTGAAACATAAAAGTTTCATTTCTAAAAATCTTTTACGAAGATTTAAAAAAACTTTTTAAAATGTTTTTTTTGCTTATAAAGATTTTGGCAAGGCTTTGGGAATACAAAGTTATTAAAACATAATAAAAAACTTAAGGTAAGTTTACACAATGAAAAACATTTGTGCCTTTTCAAAATATTTCGTGACAAGCTTATCACAACATACTTTACATTTACTCTTCACACTTTCTATTGTCTTTTTAACTCTGTCATCTTTTCACACTTCTAGTCTAACTCATTAATTTTAATTGGAGATTTTGATGTATAGCTTTTTTGTAACACCTTTTGTAATCATTATTTTATATATGTAGGAATTTTTTGTAAATATTTTATAGCTGATGATGACATAAGAATGTCGAAACATGTCCTTAAAAAAATGTGTTTTTATTTTAAAAATTATTATACACTTTGTGCTTCTACGTAATTTTGGAAACATAATACATGACTTCGCACAAAAATATGAAGATTCATTTTCTAAAAAGGATTTTAGAAAATTGGAAAAACTCTACATTAAATGCAACAAAGCGCAATTGGATATCAACTTCTTAAACAACTGCAAGCTGTTTAAAGTATTTCCTCGTTTTATCTGCTTGAATCTACCAACTGTCAACAAGCAAGATGATCTTTTTATCAAAAAACGCCTTTTACGCAGTGCAATCAACAAGCGATACAAAGAAAAAGCCAAACTTAACATCGAACAAACTAACTTATCACAACAACTTAAATCAACTCTTTCCTCCATCGATTGGTATATTCTCATCTCTGCGATTCAACGAAATGTTAAAAAAGACACTGATACCATCATTGCTACACACGAAAAGAAACTTGCTAACCTAACTAAAAACTCATCAAATCCACTACGTCCATCGAACACAATTACCAACGTCTCATCATACAAACTTTCAACTGAAGAACATGATTTACTTCAACAAGGTCTAAATCACTCTATTCCACCTTTCAAGCTTCAAAAGACAGATATATTTACATCATTCGAAATGCTTCATCGATTTCTTAAGGAAGATCTTAAAGACGCTCATGACTCGCAGCGACTACGATCTGAATTATCTTATATTGCAAACTCTTTTTATTACAACTATTCGCCATCACAAGAAACATTACGTAAACACCGCATACTAAATCGTCTTAAAAATAACAGTAACATTATCATCACAAAACCGGACAAAGGATCAGGAGTAGTTATAATGGATAGAGACATTTATGATGCTGCTATATTGAATTTGATTTCGGACGAAGCAAAATTTAAAAGATTGGAGAAAGATGTCACATCATTAAGAGAAGGTCAGCTACAAAGATTGGTAAGAAAGTTAAAATCTAAAGGACTTTTTACAGACTCTGAATATGATAATATTTATCCTAATGGCTCTTCTCCTGCTCGTATATACGGACTTCCTAAACTTCACAAAGTTTCTGTTTCGAATTTATCTTCTACTTCTGCTCATTCTATTCCTTTCCGGCCTATTGTTTCATCTATCGGTACTTATAATTATAACTTAGCTAAACATCTTTGTAATTTGTTAACTCCTTTTATACCTAGAGAACATTGCACTAAAGATACTTTTACTTTTGTTAAAGAACTAAATGAAGTTAACTTAAAAGACACATATTTGGTATCTTATGATGTTCAAAGTCTTTTTACTAACATACCTTTAAACGAAACTATAACCATCGCTGTTGACATAATCATAGATAATCATCCGAATCTAAATGTTACTAAGGAAGATTTAACCAAGCTTTTTCTCTTTGCTACAGCTAAAACTCACTTTCTTTTTAACGGTAAATTTTATGATCAAATAGATGGGGTTGCTATGGGTTCACCGTTAGCTCCTGTCTTAGCCAACATCTTCATGGGCTACCATGAAAGACAATGGCTGGTTGATTATAAGAAGAATAAACCTATGCTTTATAAACGCTATGTGGATGATATTTTTGCTGTTTTTAAAAATCTTGCTGACGCAGAAGATTTCTTAAACTACATAAATTCTAAACATCCTAACATAAAATTTACTATGGAGAAGGAAAATAATCACACTATCCCGTTCTTGGATATTTTCATAAATAACTCTAAACCTTCAACTGTAACCTCTGTATATCGTAAGAAAACATTCACTGGACTCCTAACTAATTATTTCAGTTTCACGTCTTTTACATATAAACGTGGATTAATTAACTGCTTAATTGACCGGGCTTACAAAATTAACAACACTTGGCTAGGTTTTCATAACGATCTCAATAAAGTTAAAGATATACTAAGGCAAAATCTTTATCCTGTCAAATTAACTGATAAATTAATAGAACAGTATTTGAATAAAACGTACAAAGCAGACGAACCTAAAGAAACATTAAACGAAGCTCGTTTCTTTAAATTACCTTACATAGGCAAACATTCTGACATCTTTAAATTAAAAATTAACAACATCGTTAAAAAATACTGTAAAACACAATCCGTAAAAATAATTTTCACATCCTTTAAAATTGGTAGTCTGTTTTCAACTAAAGACAAAGTTCCTTTAAATCTTAAATCTAATGTTGTCTATAAATTTAACTGTACAAGCTGTAACGCTTGTTATATTGGTGAAACCACCAGACATTTTGGACAACGGATTAATGAACATTTAAAAACAGATAAGAACTCTCATATTTTTAAACATATCAGGGAAAAGGAAGATTGTTTTGATAAAGTAAGTCCTAATTGTTTTAAAATCATCGATAATGCACAAACTAAATGGCAACTTAAACTTAAGGAGGGACTTCATATTGGGTGGGAAAATCCTAATCTTAACACTCAAGTAAAGTACATAGGGAAAACATTGTCGGTGTAATTTTCTTTTCTTTCTTTTTTCGTTTCTTTTATCTTTCTTTCATCTTTCTTTCATCTTTCCCTTATTCATACTTTACATTTACTCTTCACACTTTCTATTGTCTTTTTAACTCTGTCATCTTTTCACACTTCTAGTCTAACTCATTAATTTTAATTGGAGATTTTGATGTATAGCTTTTTTGTAACACCTTTTGTAATCATTATTTTATATATGTAGGAATTTTTTGTAAATATTTTATAGCTGATGATGACATAAGAATGTCGAAACATGTCCTTAAAAAAATGTGTTTTTATTTTAAAACTTATCGCAACACCATTAACAGCTGTTGTTTCAACGAAACAAAGAGTTAATTGCTCATTACAAAATTAACAACCGTGTCGAAAGAAAAAATAGTCTTTATTTTTTAAGATAAAATTTTTTACAAAATAACAACTTATATTTTTGGAAAGCTCGTAAATTCTTCTTTCCAACGGTATAAAAATTGCATTGTAATGGTGAATATTCGAAAAGTTATTTGTGTTTTAAACCAGGTGCCCACTTTCTCGTGGACACACTGTACAGTGTGTATCAAAATGTCTTATCTATCAACTTTCAAGGCGTATATTTCATTACATGCCTGATAAAATATTGTGAATTTTATATCACAAGAAAGAGCTTTTCATGCTCTATCCATTAATATAGAATGTTTGCCAAAATATTTGTTCTTCGAAAAGATATTGAAGAAAAACTCAACGATTTGGCTCATTAAATTCTTAAAAGTCAATTAACTGACACGTGCACGTTTTTTTTTTTATTGTCACTGGGGAACCATTGCATTACATCCCTAGGTGATTCAAATTTTCGTCTATTAAGATTATTATATACAGTGTGTTTCGTAATGTTGGAAATGGAAATTTTGAAGCTGTTTTTTTAAATGAATATACCGAATTTCAAAATAATTTTTACACCGTTGGAAAGCCATTTTGAAGTTCTTTCGGATAGTATGTTTTTGTGAAAAATGCAAAAGTGGTTTATGAAAAAATAAGGAAAATGTCTTGGAAAAATGTAATTAAATTTTTAATGGTCGTATAAGATGTAGATGAAAAGAAAAGATTTTTTGAAACAATGACACCAATTTGGAAAACAATAAACAAATTTAAGCTGTGTGTTCACGAAACACGTTAAACTTTTATGTTTTAAAACATCAATTTGGGGGTCTCAGCGCAAACATAAAATTAATAAAAAATTTGAATGGATTCAGTGTTTTGAAACAATAAGCACGATGTAATTAAACTACGTGTTAATCGACCATTAAAAATTTAATTGCATTTTTCGATGACATTTTCCTTATTTTTCCAAAACCCAGATTTTTTACCGAAAAGGCATAGCACTCAATATTCGCAAGTGTGTAGTAACAGCCAATGCAAGCAGATGATGACTAGTTTAATAACTCTTACTTTTCGTGTTCATTGAGCTGACTGCCCAGTTTAAGTTCACATCTGGCGGCATGCATGCGCAATCGAGCAGCTTCAAAATTTGGTTGAAGCTCAGCAACATACTTATAACATATTTCAGCCAAGTCAAATTGACCAAGTGCCTAAAATAAAAGAAGAAAAGGAATGGAGAGCATAACGTGAATTGGTCCTTCTTGCACAGTTTGCATTACAAAACACAACAAGAAAGGCTGTGAATTTGAACAAATCGCACAAAATATTTGTGAATAATATTTAAAACATTCCATCCCTTCTGCACATGCGCACGAAAAATACGCAGCCAAAGAATGATTTTGATCAAAATTCTGTTAATTTTGTTTGGAAAAATAAGATGTTAAATTTCCTTCATTAACCCACACGCAAATAAAATTTGAAATGATGACATCATGTTAGGAACGCCTACAAGCAAAGCTGAAAATCTTTGGATAATTTGACTCAGATGTTATCACAGATCAATTTGTTCTTCAAACCACAAGTTAATCTGCAATATTTAGAGTATTATTAATATTATTAATATTATTATTATTATTGTTATCACGAATATTTATACAGGATAAAAAGTTCAAAATAACATAATAATACACTCTTTTTTCAGAAGAACAATTTTATAAGAACAATGAGGCTCAAAATGGCAAAAAAATAAGAACAAAAATTTTTCTGAAATGTTTTTTTCTTCTTTTCTTGCTGAAAACTGTAACAAAAAAATGTAAAATGAAAAACGTAATTCTATTTTACAGTTTAAAATTAAAAGAATAAAAACTAGGTTCAAAAAGTAAACATAAGTATAAAAATAGACCAAAAATAAGAACAAAATAAGAACAATTTTAGGCTGAAAGTGGATAAAAAATAAGAAGAGTTGAGCCTCAACTCAAATTTCATGGTTCTTATAAAAAAAAAGAGTGCACAAGATATATACAAATTCTGCTCTACCACTTTCTCCTGTTTGTTAAATGTTAAAAAACATTCTTTTTTGTTGATATACAATTAAAAATAATACAATAAAAATATTAAAATCAGAAATTTGTTAAAAACTCTTTAAGATTTCTGGTCTTAATAGGCAGGTCTTTGAAAGTTTCTGTCCCATGAAAGAAAAAGGTCTTTTTTGTAGATTCAAGTCTTATTTTTGGAATTCTAAGTAACTGTCCATTATTTCGAGTATTGTTCCTCATTATTTCGAAGTAGTCGTGAAAAATCTCACAAGTATCACCATTCAAACATCTAAATACGTTTATGCACACTTTTTTCTTCACTACTTTGTCAAGCTTTGGTAAAGTTGCTTGCCTGACGATCGTTGGAGCAGCTACAGATGGCTACACGCTTTCTTGTAAGTAGCAACGGAGTGATCAGATAAGCTTAACGTCTGATCAAGATTCAAACCAAGGTATTGGTATTTGGTGGTGCAATTCACTGATTTACTTATAAACGTAATATTGAGATCAGTTGTTTTTTTCACTTTTTGAGAAGTCCCAAATGTCATGCATTCAGTCTTACCATATTTCATATTCATAATAAACTCATTCTGTTCCATCCAATCAGCTACTCGTGCAAAATCAGCTGAGAGTTTTTGTTCTAACTCATCGCAGCTTTTTGTATCGTCAGCGTAAATCAGGATTTCACACTCAGTTGTAATATCAGCAACATTATCAAAGCTCAGCGAAAACAAAAGCAGTTCCAGTATCGATCCTTGGGGGACACCACCTGTGACAGGTTCCATTTTAGACATTGGATTTTGGAAATTTACAAATTGCTTCCTGTGGAATAAGTAGTTGATGAAAAACTCCTTCTCTGTGTTGTTAATTCCATAGTTTGATAAGTTTGAAACAATTTGGCTATGACTTAAAGTGTGGAAAGCCTTGCTTGAATATGGCACCTGTTAGTCTTCCTTCATCTATGTTTCTTCTGATTGTGTCTACAAATATTGTTGCAGCCACTTCAGTATTACGCTTACTTCTGAACCCGTGTTGATTTTTTGATAGGAGTTTGTGACTTTCAAGATGACTCATTAGCTGGGAGTGGACACAACGTTCTAGGATCTTTGAACACAAAGGAAGGGCAGTTATTGGTCTGTTGGTCCATCGATTTTTTTGCTCCACTTTTGAATACCGGTGTAACTTTTCCGATTTTGAAGTCCTCAGGGACTACACCTTGTGTTAAACATAGGTTAATGATGTAGGTTAACGGATTGGCGATGTTTAAAGCTATATCCTTTAGGAAACCTGGTGGTAAGTTGTCGACACCACAAGATTTCTTACGTTGGAGTTGTTTTAGTTGCTTAAAGATGTCATTTACAGTAACTTGTCTAAACTTGAAATTTGTAAAGGTTCTATTTCGGTTCTGAAATGGTTTCGTCCAGATGAAGCAGCAATTCCAGAGAAAAGTGTACAAAATTTTGACGCTATGTTAGATGGTTTAGAATACGTGGCATTGTCAATAACAAAGGTTTTTGCTGAAATTGGTTTTTCCTTCATCGCAAAGATGTTTTTATTTGTTTTCCAAAATTATTGGGAATTACTGGCTGAGTCATTCAAAAGCATTCTGTGGTGTTCTTGTTTAGCTTTCCGTACTAAGACATTCGTTCTGTTAAGTTGCTTTTTATACGCTTTATGATCTTTGTCCAATCTTGTATGTTGGATTTTTCGCCTGAGGGAATCACATAAGTTCATTTCAGCCTTTACATCTTGATTGAGCCATTGACTTTTTTCCTTTAACACGTTTCTGAATTAAAGGAGCGTGTTTATCAATAGTCTTTGTTAAAATTTCTTTTAATGCTTTCCATGCCTTGTTGGCATTTTTTGAGATGTAAACTGGACTCCAATCAGTATTGGAAAGTTCATTGTTAATTCTTATGTGATCATAGTTCTTATAATCTCGGTATGTGATGATTATACTTGACATTTTAATATTATTGATTTTTCTTGCATAATGTCGTGGTTACTCAATACTTAATATTATTGATTTTTCTTGCATAATGTCGTGGTTACTCAATGGTGATAATAAGACATCAGCGGAACAAAGTTTGTGAGGATGATTTGTCAAGATAACTTCTATTAATGTTTTTGTGTCTTTTGTTGTTCTCGTAGCTTCGTATGTAATTTGATGCATTCCTTGGAGTAAAATACTTTCTTTTAATTATGTATGCAAGTCTTTTGATAGATAATTTATATTCAGATCACCGATAATCACAGATCGTAGCTATAAACTTTTCATCAAAGTTTTTACTAAGGTGTTTCGAGCTATCTGGGGGTCTGCATACCACGCCAAGAATAAAACTTTTGGAAATTTTCTGGTTTATTTCAATCCAGGTTGGTTCAATATCGTTGTCAGCCAGGTCGTCTCTTTTTATATATTCGATGTCCTGTTTTATGTATATTCCAGTTCCTCCACCCATGTCATTCCGATCATTTCTTTCAAACACATATCCCATGATATTTACTAAAGCTGTCGGGATTTTGTCATGTAAGAGAGTTTCTGTAACAGCAAAAATGTTTAAATTTTTTTCTGGAGAATAAAGTTTTGTAAAACATCTTTCTTTCCAACAAAACCTCGAATGTTGTGATGGAGAATTGTAAAATCCTCAAATATTCTTTAACAAACTTGGTCCAGGGCATGTTTCTACGTCACCACAAATCATCAGTAATAAATATGTTAGTAGCTTTCCTCGACAGGAAATAACTTCTTTTTGCTACAAACAAGGACTGAATTGTGTAACTTGTATGCTCCTTCATAAATGAATTTTCCTTGTGTTCCACAGGGAAAGTCAAATCAATTCCATAGTAATACATAGGTTTAAAAACCATAAAACAAGCAAAAAACACGAAAATAATTTCAACAGCAAAAAACACGTCCTCTTCTCCGTGCCGCCATATTTAGTTTATAAAAATAAGCAAAACATAAGGTCAAATCAAGGTGAAAACAACCTCAATGATTTATCATACCTCAAAAATTTTGCAATCACCTAAAGATAATACAACTGAAGACTAGTTCAAAGTGTCTTATATGAAGGTAAGGAATTTATTGTACTAATTATTAAGATGTGAAAAAACTTTGTGTTCCCCTCCAGAGATGATAAAAGAAGATTCAAGAATTACAAATTTAAGGAATACAAGTAGATTTTCATAACCAAAGGCTTACAAGAGATAGGTCTACATTATTACATACATTCAAAAATAACTTTATACAGGGTGGGCCAAAAAACGTGAGCCCCTAGAATCAAAATTATATATAGCCTGTAACATCCGGAAAGAAAGTTGTTATTATTAATCAGCTACTTTTTAGAATCAAAATGAATGGTTACACATGAGGCATACAAAGGCATACAAAGTGTAATTCTTAAAACAGAATCAAACTTTAGAGGTATGTCGTTGAAGAAGGTTTCAAAAAAACACTTTCTGATGTCATAATAAGAATACTTGACTCTCGATAGTTTTGAGAAAAAGAAAGGTAGTGGTCGACTGCGAAGCGAGAGTTAATATTGAATCAAGAAGAAGCTGGGTCTCATTGTTCTGCAATATCTAGGTGAGTTGTTAAGGAAGATTTGAAGTTGAGAATTTACCAGAGAATGAAGGTACAAAAGCTATCAGACCCTATCGAACAAAGAAAGATACATGGTTCTCTATACTTGAAAGATATCCCTTCCCTTGTGACGTAAGGAAATTTTGGTTTAGTGATGAAAAGAAGTTCACAGTTGCAGCAGTAGCTAAATACTCAAAATGATCGAGTTTTCACTTATGATGGCAAAAAACAAAGTATCTCTCCTACACGCTTACTAAAAGGAAATTCTTCCCCTAGTGTCATGGTATCAGCTGTTGTCTCAAAACTCCGGAAACTACCAATCGTTTTTGTAGCAAATGGTGCTAAGATCAATGCTCTCTATTACCAAGCAATGTTCTAGATTATACTTTCAAAGACGATTGGCCTGCTAATAGTCCTGACTTAACCTATTAGTCTAATCAATTTGGGGTGCGTTAGAACAATTAGTTTGCAGATCAAGGGATGAGATAATTGACGTTTGAAAATCGCCATAAGAAAAGCTTGGATTTTCCTTGCACAAAGCTTGATCAATAGATCAATAGACCAGTGGTGGGACTGGTTATCACGATGCATTAGAAAATGAAGGAGGTCACATTGAATATTTATTTACACTAACCTCTAAGGTGACATCGCTCGCCGCCCATGTTCAGCCTGCATTGTATCACCACCTGCTCCAAATTATTGCACTTAAAACCAGCGATAACACTTCCTTTGCTGCTGGCTTTATCGCTTAATAAAGCTTGTTTGCACGTGAAGAGAAATACGTTCCTGGTGTTTCAAATCTTGCATGTTCTTAACTCAGCCGTTCATTGTGGCAGTCGCATTTAAAATGTCTTTCTTTACACAATGCATTCCTAACGTGAACTTGTTGTTGAACACGTTGTTGTTGTTATTTACGATTTTAAACCAATCAAATATCAGTTTAATACACTCAAAACGCAGAGAGAAAAAACTTTTCAACTTATTATTAGCTTTTGTTTTACCCGCTCTAACATGGGTGCTGTCAGAAGTAGGTGAAAAATGGTTTCCCTTAAAAAGATCACACATGAGGAGAAAAAAATGCACGTGCTAAATGAATGAAGTGAATTAAAAAACGTTTGATCAGATTTTTTTTTTTTTTTTTTTTAAATCACTCACCCCACTCAAGGCAGAAGCCACTACAAGGAGTGGGGCTACATACTCCCGATGTTCATCATGGCGTTAATCTCCCCGACTAGCCTTCATTTTCCCCAAATACGTCAGGGAATTGAGCTAGTTGCAGTACCTCCAGGAGTCGTGACTTTTTCAACACCCGACCTTAACGGGGTTTGAACCCTCAATATTGGGTTCCTAAGCTTAATGCTTTAACCACAAAATAGATTAAAAGAAATGGATTAAAAGAAATTAAGACAACTATTAAGACAAAAGCAAAAAAATATTTTGTTTCATGATACTCTTTTTGTACCTATCGGTTTTTAAACATTTTGATTTCTCGAAAAAAAGTTCACCTGTCTCAGACAGTCAGACAAGCGTTAGGATACACTGGCAAACTGAACATGCTGCCACATTCTGCCACTGCTGTTTTTTGTCCAAAATGTTTAATCAGTTAGTTTCTTTGTATTTAGTTGATGTATTGTTTTCAAAGCCAAGTCAACGGTGGAATATAAAACTAAAAATAATAATAAAAACAAAACGTTATCTCTATTAGTTCACCAGCCAAAAAAAGTCACGTTCGATTGGGGTTGCAATGTATTTGTTTCGAACTCACGTCGCACACAAAAAAAGAAATAATTTTGCTCACAACTCAATCTACCATTTTGCGTGACACAGGGACAAACAAACAGAGAATTGGCTATTAACATAGATAATATACATCAAACTGCAGACTACGACAGTTTTAAATGTTTTCGTTTGTATGTCATTTCCAATGCACAAAACATGTTTAGATTGAACAAATATTTTGGATGGTAATCACACCTTAATATAAATCAATCATCTCTATCAAGAAACAGCTTCTTTTTGTGTACCATCCTTTTCACTATTTTAATCCTAATACAGTAAGGAATGTTTGCTGGTAATTTCATGGTATAATCGGGTTTTTTTATTTCTTTACAACTGATTTTTTGTAGGGGGTCGGTTTTTTTTGGACTACCCCGTATATGTATGATGATGTTGCTTACTTATGGCGTGAGTTAGCAGGGACCTATCCAGGCACAATTTGATAGTGTTTGAACGCTATAAGCGCCCAAAAAATTATGCCCAAAAAACTTTTTTAGTACTTATTTGGTTAGTTATTTGGTAATTGATATAACACTCCTTGAGTTAGTTAGTTAAGACGTGATTTTAATCGCACCCCGTAGATACTCTTAAAAAACATGCTGTACGTTGGTGCTCAATTGACAGCAAATCACTGAGGTATAGTAAGTGACATTTTGTTGTTGCTAGGGAGAACAACCACCTTTGCTAAGGTAATTTTGAAATTTCCTTCATTATACGAATTCCTTTGTTCACCTAACGAAAGAATATGAAAACATAAGTGGTGCCAGTAGGACTCGTTTTCGTGTTATTCAATGAAATTAGAAAGCATCTTAGTTTCCAGCTCCCTTTAAAATATGATTTATCTTGACTAACGATTGAAGACACGATGTTCCCCAGTGAAAATGCTTCTAATTGGTCAATATTTCTGTACTCGTCAGCGAATTTTGCTGGAGTAGACTTGCTCAATATGAAGAAGTGAAGAAAATTTGAGTGCCGCTTTATGTGGACACCGTCTTGCAAACAGTTGCTACGTTGAGTCAAAATGGAGCAAATTCTTCAATCTTCTATTCTATTAAGGTCTTCCACATAAATGTAAGATGTTTCAGAAATTGTTTGAGATATGAAAAAATTTATTTAAGTGCAAGTTACTAAACTAAGAAAATGCTATCCCCAAAAAATCTCTGGATACGTCACTGGTTAGTATCGAAAGTTACCTTTTTCGTTTGTAGTAGTTAAACTACAGTTAAAATAATATGTATTTAGTTAGAAAACAGTGATGGGTAGCTGGATAAGAAGAATAAAAAGGTTATTGCCCCCGCAGCAAGCGTAAACAAGCGAGAAGGCATAGTAGTTTCCTGAGATAGGCGAATGTCAGTTTCCGATTTTGTTCATCATCATCATCTTCATCATCCTCCAACATTTTGTGTTGACGTTACACGGTAGTATACAATTATTAGCTGACTTTGCTTTTTTCCCTTTTCTAAGCATGGTGTTGTAAGTGGGAGACGAGTTTTTTCTCATATTTCTTTCCTTTATTATTATATTATACCATGTTATTTAGGAAGTTTGTAAGCTAAAATTGCTTAGACATTTTGCATGTTACTTTGTGTTGTTTTAGTGAAGTGAACGACAAGGATTTTGAAGCACAGATTGAAATCTGAAATTTTGCCAACTATACATTTTATTTTTGTATATGTTTTAGCTCTAAATCTTTCATTCAATAATTTTAATTGCACTGATTTTTGGCGGATCTTGCCTTAAAAAGATTTTAATTGGATTTCTGTGTATACAAGAAAGCCATTATCACGAATTGTCGTTCATCATGTTTTTCTTCTTTGACTGTCTTCTCTAAACTTAGTGTGATCATGATCAATAAAACCTTCTGATTTTTTTTGTGTAAACTTTGGCTATTTTTTGTTTTAAATCAAAGTTTGAAACACAGATTTCAAATGGATTTTTCGCTTTAATTTTTTTTTTTGAATAAGTTTGTTTTTTTTCTTTTGGCTCTTACAGAATGTTTTTGACAGATCTTATTTTAATTATAAAATACGTATCCATGGCTTCAGTTCACACATTTCTTTTGTTTGTAGCAAATACTTTCTGATATTACTTGTTAAGCCTTATTTACACTTTTTGAGAGATATATTAACATCAGTGTGACTTAGCCCTAAGAGATAACAAAAAGTAACAAAGTTTTGTGCATATTTTCATCTGTTAAGTGTAGATCTATTTGGTTTGCATATTGGTTTTGAAAGGCCGCCAGGCTCCCTAAAAAACTGATTTTGTCGAAATATTTAAGCATATAACTTTGCTTGACCTGATATGATCAGGTCCCAAATCAACCGAAACATTTTTTGTTCGGCCAAAAACTTGTTTTCGTTGCCGTTGTTAACGTATAGCTTGCTGTCTGTACAAATTGAAATGTTTGAGCGCAGGGGCAATTTTAGCTAAAGCTACATGCTAGTTTATTGTTGTGTGTTATGAGTTAGCCAAGGAAGGATGTGAAATTAAAAATGGTTCCATTTCGAAGTGTTTTCATTTGCAAGAGCTGTGAAGAAGCTCAAAAATGTGTTATGGGCTTGCTGTTTCCAAGAAAATCTAAGCTCTCGCCTGCCCAATGTTGCTCTGCCTCATCTTACTCATGTCTGACTGTTTTTATAATGTTTTTACTGTTAATTTGTTGCATGAAAACACAAGTGTCACAGTGCAGGTTGATGTTGGACTCCAATCTTCACCAATACAAATTCTGTCAATAAGTTTGTGTTTTTGATTATTATTTTCAAGGAAAATGTGTTCTCGAACTTTATTTTAATTTGTATTTTTCTTTCAATTGTCGTAATTTAATATCTTTGTTAGGTTTTTTTGTATCGTTATACATTTGAAATCCTTTTTCCTTTAGACAATCAAAATAAAAAAAATTAATAACAATGAAGAAATGAAACTCGTGGTTTAAAATCATGATGTTGATGGTTTGCTGAAGAACAGATTATTCATTTCGAAATTTCTGTAGAATACAACCAGGGGCTAATACAGGATTAGAATTTGGGCGGCGGTAGCAGCACATTGAGCCTGACGAGCGAAGCGAGTCAGGCGAACAAATGCAGCTGGGGGTCAGAGGGGGCTTTCAGCCCCCTCTGTGGGGTCCGGGGGCTAAGCCCCGAAAAATTTTCGATTTGAGGGCCTATAATGGTCTAAAATGCATTCTATTTTAACATACTATACATATTCTTAGTCCCTTAAAACTTTCTCATTTCTTGTTATTCGTGTCGTAACAGTCTTTTCTGTAGAATCTTCAAATGTTCTTCGAAGTTCAATCACGCGAATCGGTGTGTTTACCTTCCGCCATTTTTTATTTCTTTACTTTGTGTATATTATACAGGACTATATGTGACGTTCCAGGGGATTTTGATAACAAATGATAAAACGTTTTATAACGTTTAAACGTTTCACACTTTGTTTAAAAACGTTTTTTCAGTAACGAAAAAACGTTTTCTTGTCATGTGTGCAACGTTGTAAACGTTTTCTTAAACGTTTTTTCGTTTTCGTAAAAAACGTTTTTTTTTTGTTTTCGAAAAAACGTTTAAACGTTTTTACATAAAAAAAGATGAAAATGATTTTTAAGTTTTGTTTACAAAAAGCATTTTCAGTTGCTCAACTCGCTCAAAACACTTTAGCCTTCCGCTGTCCAAGAAGAGTTCCTAGTTGGTCTGGAATCAATGAAAAATAGTCGTCCAAGGACCACGTCATAAATAATTACGCTATAAATTGTACTGAATAAGTGTAGTACGTTAGAATTTAAATTTAAATCCTGGAATACGGTTTAATCCATAATACATAATGTCAGTAATAACTGGTGGCTGTAATTCGTTATTAAAACCAGTTATAATACATTGTGTATAACCATTCATTTGAGAGAAAAACATTGACGTCATTAAACTCAATCAAAACAAAAGAACGCACCTTGTTCATAAATACATTCGCAGGTAACACATGTAAGTATATTAATGCACTGATTACCTGGTTCTCATTCAGTTAAGCTTGGTTTCCACTATGAGTTAACTTAAGTTAACTTGAGCTAGAATTCGTGGTTTAGAAAATTAACTCAAGTGGAAACATCTTCAGAACCAGCTCAAAAATTTTAACTCACGTTTTTTCTCAAATTAAACCATGAGTTAACTTGATCTTGGAAACAAAACTTTTCCTTTCCAAGATCAAGTTAACTCATGGTTTAGAAAAACATCAAAGGATTCCGACTACTTGCAGCATGTTTCTGAAGTGTCGAAGAAAATGTTTTCAATGAATACCTTAACTTTACGAATGTAGTGAGCGTAGTGGAGCATAAATATGGTCACTATTTTAGCTTTGATTGAGTTAAGTGAAAACGTGACGGTACATCCTTGTTTATACGAAAAAACGACTAAGGCATAAAAACAGAAAGACGTTGTACAGAACTCATGGAAAGAAGTTGCAGAACCTCTTGACTTTTTTGAAGATGGCGTGTACCTTTCGCGTTTTATTTACTGCATTTCTTTCTAATACATCATCAGAGCTACTGTTGTTATTGAACATCAATAGCTCAAGTGTTCGTAGTGGGAACTATGCATACTTAATTAGGTTTATGTAAACAAAAAATTAACTCATGGTTTAGAAAAATAAACCAGCTCAAGTTAACTCAAGTTAACTCATAGTGGAAACCAAGCTTTAAAGATTAAAGAAACAACAGCTGTTTCAAAAGTTACTACAAATAGAAACCGTCCGCTATAATTCTATTAATTCTATAATAGAACGAAGTTGATAGAATTGCTATCTTGTAAATCCTCAGGGAAAAGTTTCATGTTTATTTTCGTAAAGATGTATTTTCACTCGGCGAAAGTCGTTGAAAATGGATAATTTTTACAGAAAATGTCAGATCTGGGAAAACCTTAATTATTCTTTTTTAAGAGACATCTCACTTTCGCTAAGTGAAGATGCACTCTTAATCAAATTGCTTCACAACGTTTTTAGTTATCTTTATGGACTTCATTTTGATAATATTTTAAGGTTCTGAGATGAACTGGTTAATGATGTGTGCGACTGAATAAAAAATCAGTACGCTCATACACGGCGATTGATATGGAAACCGGCCTTTAGTTTCGTCTTCCTAGCTAAACAGCTGCCGAAGTAACTGCTCACCGACTATGAGTGAAAATGATTATTGTGTTCGGTATCTGGTTTTCCTTTAAGAATTTTGAGAATTAAATATCGTTTTTTAGGTTACATAAATAACGAAGCCATAGATTAATATTAAAATGAAGAAACAATATTCATAAAATCAATTTATTGCTGCGAAGCTTTTCGTAAGGATGATGTAAAAGAATTTACATTAAAGAATAGTTTTTTAGGTTCTTTTTTAACTTTCTTAACTTTATGTTTACTGTGGAGCAATCTGAAAGTAAAAAAGTTTTAAAACAAAAACAATAAAACGTTTTTAACAATAAAACGTTTAAACGTTTTTAATGTTACTGCATAAAACGTTTTAAGAAACGTTTAAACGTTTTCTCTTTCGAATTCTTGAAACGTTTTTAAGTTTTGGTAAAAACGTTTTATGGTTTTTATCAAAACGTTTTCTAACGTTTTTTTCTATTGTTTTTACAACGTTTTTAACGTTTTTTGAAAAACGTTTTATCATTTGTTATCAAAATCCCCTGGAACGTCACATATAATCATTTCGAAAGTTTCAGTTTGTAAAGTAATCACCTAGCCTGTACGGAAACCTCACAGAGTGCCCTTCTTTCCCAGCGCTTCTTCTCTGCTTTACGCTAAATCGTAAGTCTGATTTAGCGCAAAAGAGAGAAGAAGCGACGGTAACGAGGTTGTCTTTCCGCTTTAAAATAAGATGAACGCACTTCTCCGTATTTAATAATTTAATAAGAGAGATAAGGAACTTCGAGGTTGCGAAGAACAATTTCTCAAAACTGGATTGAAATAACTTCTTTATTAAGTGCATGAAACTTGAGCAAAGAAATTAATCCTCAGATTAATGGTGTACTGTGGGTGAAGGGATTTGAGAAATATTTTTTGCGACTCTATATTCAAATCTTAGATTTCACAGAAGAACGCTAAACAAAGAACAAAAGGATGACTACAAATCTATGCGTCGATTCTCTTGTTTTAGTTTAAATTGATTGATTGACTCGTTCACATGTTGATCTGATAATAATTCAGGACCATTTATACAAATTCTCATTTATCGATCAAGATTTGCTTCACTGAGGGAGGATCTGAGTGGCGAACAGAGTAAATTCATGGTAGAAAACATGGTTGAAAATGTGTACGTAATAATAACGTGCACGTGTTTTTTGAAAAGTAAAAGAATTATTCTTATCGAATGCCGTAGCACCTGTCTATTTCGTTTTATCGCGTTTGTTATAAACAATGTATAATCCCCGTGATCGAAATTATCATGGAAATTATTAAAAGAGAAAAAACTTGTGTGGAAATTTATCCTGTCTCGTTCAACGTCGTCCCAGGGTCTTTTCTCATGTCTGAGGCGGTAATTAACCTCACTTCCGATTCTTTATACGAGTTTTGTTTCTCCTCACGATTCCTTTTTTCCCTTTCTTTCGTTTTGCTCTTCTCACATTCTTTTTTGATCTTTTCAAAAAAAATTTTTTCTCTTTTTTTTTTGAATTTGGGCGCCTCGATCTTGGCGCCCAATAGCGGTTACCGCTATGAAATTTGACCTGTATTAGCCCCTGACAACTTTGCACAGGTATGAATTTGTTTCAATTCATTTTGTACTACCAACTGTTACAGAGATATCGCCAATCAAAGATTTTGATGAGGTCATAGACACGTCCCCCCAAAAAATTAGACCCAAATTTTTTGTCACCCCATTGCCTGTGTTCAATTATCTTTATAACTCGCTACCAAAATAATTTTCCCTAAACACCGCAAAAGATTGAATTAATTTATAAATTTATTAATTAATTTTTCCAAGCACTTTTGGTTATTATACATTTGAAATCCTTTCTTTTAGACAATCAAAATGAAAAAAATTAATAACAATGAAGAAATGAAACTCGTGGTTTAAAATCATGATGTTGATGGTTTGCTGAAGAACAGATTATTCATTTCGAAATTTCTGTAGAATACAACTTTGCACAGGTATGAATTTGTTTCAATTTATTTTGTACTACCAACTGTTACAGAGATATCGCCAATCAAAGATTTTGATGAGGTCATAGACACGTCCCCCCAAAAAATTAGACCCAAATTTTTTGTCACCCGATTGCCTGTGTTGCGGTCAGTTATCTTTATAACTCGTTACCAAAATAATTTTCCCTAAACACCGCAAAAGATTGAATTAATTTATAAATTTATTAATTAATTTTTCCAAGCACTTTTGGTTATTACCATTTTTGGCAGAGAAGATTGAGTTATTCAGTCCAGTTCAGAGCCTAGTAGGATCCTCGATGGACAAAGCCCCTGGAAGCTCCGCCATTTTAGTGATTTCCATTTCCGCAAACAGGCCTTGCCATGAGAGGTGTGAGATTGCACAAGCCAAAACATGTGCAAGACGTCTTACATGTGTGGTCAATCGCACGTGTGGATTTGTATGAGTGTTCCTCATGTCACTATACTAAGGTGGTTGTTTCGTTCAAAATTGAATATAAACTGTTCAGAGTTATTTTAACAAGTTTTTTTTGTAAAAATTTTGGTTTAGCTTACGTGCTGCTGTAACACTGTTGCTTTCTTAAAACATGTTTTTAAGTACTACGCATTAAAGAGTTAAAAAATGTTTAATTGACAATGAATGATTGAGTTTCTAAACTCAATTCAAGATTGAGTTTCAACTACCAGTAAACAGTAGTTGGAAAGTGCTTCCAAAAATCCCTGACACAATAAAAGAAATTATTTCTCTCACAACTCAATCTACCATTTTGTGTGACAGACAGACAAACAGACAGACAGAGAATCGGCTATTAACATCATATAGTGGGATGTTTGTTACGTTTGTATGCCTTGATGTGTAGTTTTTTGTTATTATATTGTTTGTATTTTTTATGTAAAATTTACTATTCACCTTCTCCATATATGTTTTTCGTCAATAATAGGGCACTTTCACTGTTTTGAGGTTTGGTTGTGTTTCACATCTCCAGTGCAGAAAGTAATTTTGAACCCATAAAATTTTTTTACATGTGATGCTACACATATGCATTTGTACGCATAGTGGGAAGTTAATTGCCTCTGGGTATAAAAAAAAAAAAGGTTATCGGTTTAGGGAATTGTTCATTCGTTTTTATATTTTGATGTTTTGTTTCTACAGGGCAAAGTTATTTATGTGCATTTATGTGGTTCAGCTCCTGGATGGAATGAACCTGTAAAAATTTGGGCAGCATTTTTGGAGACGGGGGCTCTATGACACCATGGAAACTTTTCCTTAATTTTATTTTTTGTGAACTTTCGGGTGACACAACGCAGGCTGAATATGGGCGGCGAGTGCAGCCGCCTTGGCAGTTAGTGCTTAAAAATTAGTTGAGGTATAAAAATGAACTCAGAAAATGCTTTTAGAAAGTTAATTTCATCATAAAATAAGTCAAATATAAAAGTTTTATATGTCAATCACAGTGGAGGAGGATACTTCTATGAGCATTGAAACAGGCCATTAAGATTCTTCATGGTCTATTCTTCACACGTTCTGCTAATATTTGCCTTGTATTGCTCTGTCTCATAAAACAATTTATTCAGTTATACATGGAATCTTTGTTTACTTTTCACACCGTCAATGAATTTTGTTTATGTCTAAATGGTATAAGATATCCTTTATTTAGAGACACAAAATTATTATTTAGTCTATATTGATCCTTCAGATATACATCACAGCGATTATATTTGCATACGTAAACCCTTTGCTTTTTATGCCAATCTTCCCAATTATGAATAGAATTCCTACATCGCAAACATAAAAAGTAAATGATCATGATCTAAATTTACCAAAATGAGCACTTATAACTAAAAGTTTGTGTTGCATAGGCGAAATGAAGTCAGTGTTTTTAATTTCTAGTTACTTTGGTGATTGCAGTAATAAGGGATAATGACAGTAAAAGTTTAAAACTGATCACAAACAAAAGGTTAATCAAGAAAAAGTATATTATCTTGCAGGTGGGAGAAGCTAAGTGGCAGCATACATTTGAATATTTATTTATTTAAATAGTTAGGGAAACATCAAACATAAATGATGCAGCAGACAGACAATCTTGATGTTCGAGCTGAGGAGGAAATTGAGCTGAGCTGTACCTATCCAGAGCTTAAAAGGCTTTACAACTCCCAAGTGAAACTTGTTTAAACAAAGATCTTTTGTAAGCCTAAAAGAATCTCAAATATCTTTTCCATAAAACTTAAACTTTTTAACACCTTTCTATTGCTATTTGAATTAGGAGGAAAAACTTTGGCACTTACTCCATATATATTTCCAAGAGTAAAGTAGATAATATCATGATCGGTTGTGGACTCAAGTGCAGCATGCATCAAAATTGCTGCGTCAAGTGAGTGCTTCGATCTATGCAGAATATTAGCGAGACTGACTAATGCCAAGTCTTTGTGTTGCCTTAAATTACAAACAAAAACAATAGAAAATTGAGAAAAAACAGGTTGATACTTCGTACCTTTGCAAAGTTGATAAAAAATAAAAATCTTTTAAAGCAGTTTTGCTTGTAAGATATTTAGCAAACTGTGACATCATACCTAGGGGAATAATGCAATGCCCTTCGCAAACATTCAACAGCATTATATGAATGTCCAGCGATCCTCCAATAGATTGCTGCAAAATTGAGCAAGATCCAAGATGTATCATTCTAGAACAGTCACATACAGTTTGTTTATTAAGAAAAGAAGGCTTTGAATCCACATCCATACAAAGCATAACAAAAACTTTTGAGGATAAGGTCAAATAAATGTAAGTTAAGGTCTTTTAAACATTTTAAAAATATGTTCACATTGACATACAAATACATTACCTTAGATAAAGCAATGCTTATGCGATGTCCAAATTCATCCAACACTTTAGCTTGCGGTATGGGATTCACAAGGCCCACTTCTGAGGAGTTCACCAGAGCTTTTCTATCTGCAACACTCTTTAAATGATCGTAAGTACTCATACTGAATAAAAGTTCAGTCTTGCAGACTGGTTTGAGAGTCCAACTTTCTGGTGACAAATCAGCTTCATAATTAAGGAAATCTTCAATTCTAAACAAAATGATAAAAATAAAATGCAAAAAACAAAAAAACCTTTGTTATTCAAAAATCTTATTTTAATAATCAGCATTTGTGTGTCACACTCTTATATTATTTAATTAAATCTTAGTCAAGTTCATCTTACTTCGCGTAAAAGCACGTAGAGGCAAGAGACACTCTTTTCATAATTAGCATAAAAGCACGTGGCGTGATGTCAGTTTTTTAATGATCACAGGAAAACCATTGCATTGTATCCTCAATTGAACGGGCATTTTGGGGAAATATCTGGGGAACCAATAGGGAGAACTGACATTTTTTGGCGTTTGTGATACAGGCGAACTCATGCTATACAACTCTAGCCAATTCTAGGTTTCATTGTTTCAGCACATAGATAAGTGACATTCAAACCGATCTCTGAGCGGATCAGAGCATCTCGAAAGCAAAACTAAACAAGACAGAATATCACTTCATATGCGTGAAATCTCCTACTTATGAATCAACCATATAAGACAAGAATAAAACCATGGAATTTTACAAAAAGCTATCAGACATTATAAATAAAATCAATAAAAAAAGAAATAATTATTATCTGAGAGATTTCAACGCTAAAGCAAAAATGAACAGAGATCCACTACTGGAGATCATCGAAAATACGCAAAAACAAGCATAAATGAAAACAGTGAAAAACTTATTGAACTCTGCAGCATACACAACCAATCACTGGCTTCATAAAAAAACATCATCGACTGGAAAAAAAAGACACCCCAGAAGAGCCCATAGACTGCATACTGGTACGAAACTCACGAGATATAAGAATCAAGAAGTCAAAATCAACAACCAATAAAATAAGTATGTCCAACCATAAACCAATAATGATGGAAGCAAACATTTTAATAAGAGAACCATGCATGACCAACAAGCCCAAGAAAAACGATTTAACTATTCCAGACTGTTGATACCTTAAGTTCAAGCAAATTATAAATCTGTCTTAACCGACAAGATCGCGAACACTGACCAGAATAAAAACAACTAACAGAGATGGAAATAGTCAAAATCTTGAAGAAACAAGCGCAGGATATACAGAAAAAAATAAACAGACAACCAAGATATAAAGCAACTGACCAATATACAAAGAAAGATACAGAGGCATCATGATAGGTCATCAGCTCGATCAACTAACGCCGAAAACACAAACCGCATACAGAAAAAAATCAATCTACAACAGACCATGTGCTCGCAACTAAAATTGCGGTCGAAAGAACCTTCACGGCAAAAAAAAGACATTATTCTTGACGCTACTAGACCTGAGAAGCAAGCTTGTAAATGATCTCTAAAACACCATCAACCCAGATGAGCTACACATCGCAAAAAAGATGCTGGAAGTAAGACTTACGGTCAGATGGAACAACTACAGTGAAACAGACACTGGAGCATCCTTGGGAGACTGTGCAAGAGCCAACAAATTCACCTTCTACTTGGCAAAGTCCCTAGATCCACCATAAACCAACATACAAAATCACTACATAGACATGGAATACGCAGACGACATGAACAACATCACCAGACATCGCACGTCTGTCAAAAATTTACACGAGCGCACGGCCATAACTGATATCGTCAATTAAGGCGTGCGATGACCACACGTCTGCTAATTTTCTTACCACCAGGCCTGGATGAAGAAGTCAAAGGAAGAAAGATCTTGGCAATCAATGTAGCTAACAGACTGTTTCATACATGAAATACTATTTATCATTCTAGTTAATTGATAAAATTGAATTGGACATTGCAACATAACAAACCTTGGACATTGCAATAACGAGTCGTGTGGCTATTAAACATTGCTTAATGCACACGTCACGATGTAAATTATATCTTTTATTAGTTTATGTTAGTTTATATTCATTTGGTTTCTTTGCATCTTCCTGTTGTAGAATCGAAACATGTATTAACAATTTCTAACGTAACACAGACTGAAATAGATTTTCGACAACAAGAAGCTGACAACAGCATCAAAACTGAATGCCATTGACACGTACATCAGTCTTATCTTCCTATACAACTCAGAAACCTGGACTCTAAATAAGTCAACTGATACAATCAGGACACAATCAATTAAAATACTTTGAAAGAGTGTGCTACATGTGAAATGGCTGGAGAAAATAACAAATGAAAGCCTGTATTAACGAACAAAAGTCACAGGATAGAGTAAAACGATATGTTACTGGAGATTAAGATGGGTTGGAAAGAGCGAGAACGGGAGAAGAAACACCAGTCAAACGAGCACGCTAATATAAAAGGATTCCCTCACTTTATTTCCTATGATATTATGTAAATATCAACAAAATAACCAGGAAACTCTCACCGAATATTCTTTGTCTCCAATCGAAGAAAGGAGCTCAAGTACAAATCAAATTGAGAAAGTTTTTTCTGCGTTATTCTACAATCCGGATCTGAATAAAATGCTTGCCGTTCTTTATCTAGACGAACGCTTTCCACTGACCGCAACAAATTCTGTTGACGCAATAGTTCTTGCGACCTTCTTTCAAGTAAACGTAATTGATTAGCCGCATTGCTTTGAGCAATGAACAACATCAAGTCTCCAGGTGTGTGCAAGTGATAAAGTGAATCAGGCTAAAATATAATTTTAAAAGTACAGTTTCACAGAACAGGCCTCGAAATACGTTGAATTTTGCGCGAGTGTTATATGTACTCCCGTCGTAAATTCATCTTAAGTGCACTGTGTAGGGAAATCTTCTTTCACGCGAGCGTCGGATTTCGAGGTCTGAAAAATATTTCGATGACGAAACTGATTGATGTTCAAACAGCATGATCTGTGGCATGGAAAGCGAAAAGGGACCATTTGCTAGAAAATTACGCCTGTTTGCCGTAATAAATTCTGCTGACTAGGCCTAATTTCCATATTAATTCACGTTAAAATTACGCTGTAAGGAAGACAAGCCATTGCCACGGCTTTTATTTGCACTGATGATGGTTTTATACCGAAAAGCTTTTGCTTAATTTTTAACTTATTGTTCGTTATTTTCTTTATCTACTTTTAATGGCGAATCATACCAACACTTCCCAGTCACTTCCTGAAAAAAAAGTTTCAGCAATAAAACTTTATAAAGCGGGAAACACAAGTCCATAAAACTATTATTTCTTGTGATCATTATTCATAATATGAGTTTTAATTTTATGAAGTGAGTTTACAAATTATTTTTCAATAGTCGGCAGCTGAGGCTTGTTTCGTTATTATAATATTGCATATTTATTTGACTTTTACATATTCAAAGAGTGCACAAAGAGTGATACATCTTATGCAAATTTAATCTTTTGTTGCACACACATGTCAACATAATCATCCATCGTATTTTTCACTGATGTTCGAAAACTTTTATACCAGGTTCTCATTCAGTTAAAGATAAACATACAATCAGTTATTTCGAAAGTTACTACGAATAGAAACCGTCCGCTTTAATTCTATCTTAAGTTGTTCGTTCGATGATCCCTTGTGGAAAATTGTTTTCATAAAATTGTATGTTCACCGTTTCTAGCGAATTTTATTGACTTCTGTAACTTTATTCCGATAATAGTCTGGGACACAGGATGAGTGTCAGATGAATGGAAGGAAAGGGAAATGAATACATTTTAACGTCGGCTTGACGAGTTGCAAAAGTTCTCTTTTGAAATACTCACCTTCATTTAAATAAAAATACATACCTGTTTCCTTCAGTTTTTCATCATAAGGTTGAAGACACTTTTCTGTAAGTCGTGGAAATCCGTAATTGGAATAAGATGTTATCAAGCGTAATACTTTACACTCCGAAAGTGTAACACAATAAATGATTACTCAAGCATAATTAACTTGAGTGTAACATTTTACTGTAATCAGTGGCAAATCCAAGAAAAAGTGAAATGGCTTTTCTTAGGGTTTGTTTGCTTATTTAAAGTGTACTGTTAAAGTTATTTAACGAACCTTAATAAAAAAACCCAAAAAACATTCGTTTGATCGTTTTAGTCAATCAATGGAAAGACACTTTTGACCACACTTCACAAAACTTCAAACTCCACAAAACTTCAATATACTGCACTTATTGTTTCGGTCATGTAGACAAGGAAGTTAGGATTGAGAGAGTCGAGCTTTGCATTGGTGCTCAATCCTTGTGTTTGGGGTTCACAAGTTTAACAACCCCCACTTGTTTACATTCTAAAATTAAAGACAATGTACTTATTTTTCTTACAGCGTAAGAAATCTACTTTTTTTAAAAATTACGGTAATTTTTAGAATTCTTACGGCGTACGGCGTAAGCCATAAGCCGTAAGCCGTAAGAAAAACTTTAAAATTCTTACGCTAGCGTAAGAAGAATTACGCTTACGTAAGTGTAATTTTGAATAAAATAAATTTCTTACGCCGTAAGAAAAATAAAATTACGCGTAATATGCAAATGGTCCTTTTTCGCTTTCCATGTCACATCTGCAAAATTGAAACAATTGAAACTACATGCGTAAAAATAAAATTTCCTTTTTACCAAATTATTATCTGAAAGCTGCTTTCTTTGGAAGAGTTTTTTACATTTTTTCATTTTAAATACCAGGCTTTTCACGGAATAAAAAGCAACGAGATTAAAGAAAAGGTCTCGTAAATAACACATCGCGCGCTTTGCGCGCGAAAATTTAGGCAAATCGCTCTCGTTAATCAATTTTGACGCGCGCGATTTTTAAATTTTGCTATAAACACTCGTCAAAAATGAGAATTACTCAGGTCTTTTCAAACATTCAGACAACTACAAAAATTATGTTCGGCACCCTTAGAAAGTTTCAAACTTCCTCTACCTACTTCCATAACGGAATCAGCCGATTTGCTTGTACTAGGAAAGTAGGCGGAGCCACTCCGAACACTAATAATGTAGAATCCTAGGGGTTCTGACTGACTTTCCTTTCGCCACTACCCCCATTCCTCGAAGACGAAAAGTTCGGTAATATACCACTAGTTTCAGTCAGACTGATTTCCGTTTTTTATTCAAGATGGTAAACGATAAGAACATTAAGAATTTTTACGATACGATCGCTAATTGGTGTTTCGGAAAGCAAGTTGAAGAAATGGAAATCAGAGGTGAACTTAAAACCATCATATTCCACCATTGAAAACGATGTTTTTGACACCACCATTTTAGAAATCCTAAGTGTGTCTCCAAATATTTAAATTAATCCTCAGTATCACTGCTGCTGCTGCTTGACGAGCTGCTGGCACTGCTGGAGTCATCGCTAGACTCATACTCGATTTCAGAATCACTGCTTTCTTCTGTGGGTTCAACATAAACTGGAACTGGAAGATCATTGGGTGTTTCAGCGGTGGCTTGTGTTTTCTGTTTCTTTTTTGCAGGTTCAAGATTTGTGCTCCGTTTCCTTCGTTTCTCGCAGTAAATTTGCAGTGAGCGGATAATTATATCCTCTCTTTCTTTTGGACTCCAATTCGAGTCATTCCCTTTAATGATCATGATATTTTCGATTATATCATGTTTTGTGTGGCATCTTCGATCAGTGATGATTTGAGTCAGGATCGAGGAGGCTCGCTCGACGGTTGAGTTTGAACCTGATATGGCAAATAGAAGCTGCCCAAGGATACTCAGCTGTGGGTATTCGTCGTTTCGTTTGGTTATGACCATTTTCCAGAGATTTTTGGCAGAGAAGTTGGGGTAATTTTCACGCACGCATATCTGAAACGATCGCCATTCTTCAATTGCTTTTTGGAGATCAAACTGTTGGTGATCCAGTGGCTGGGTGAAATGGTCGTGAAGAAACTTGATTTGATCTTCTCCATAATTTGACACTGCTTCGTTCCAATACTTTTGGTCGAAAAACTTGATATTTTGGTACACGGGATTGTCTTCTAAGTCTTCAAAACGTTTTGAAAGAGCTTTCTTAACAGCGTTAGATGCCTTGGCAATCTGGGATCGTGCAATGCTAACACAGTTCTTTGAATGTGTAAGACCATCAACACTCACGAAGATCCTCTCTTGGTTCGATTCTTTCCGTCGTTCGTGTCCTGATTTGAGAAACATTCTATCGATGGTGCATTTTCCTCTTCCCTCTTCAGAGATATTGAAATATTTCAATCTGCCGTTAGGGTTGTCATTATCAATGAATTGCTCAATCTTCGAGATGGTAATCTTGATGGATGTTTCGATCTCAAACGGAAGCAAATCTTCCTTTTCAAAAACGAGAGAAGAAATCGACACCATTTCGATCACATCCAAAAACGCAGCAGCTCGAAGCAACTCTCTGACATCCATAAACTTCTTGAGTAGCCCTGATATCTTTGCACGGGTTTTGTGTGAGGTTGTTGTTATTTCTGCATTGCGGTAAGCTGTTACAAAGGCCGGCCATAAGTGCAGCAGACGAGTGAATCCTTTCTTCCTATGATTAACGAATCTTGTACCATGACACTTTGGTAAAGAATAGTATGTGATGTCCAAAGCTTCGCAAGCGTGACGTAATTCAGACTTCAATACTCCTGAATTTTTAAGAAGATAAAAGTTATTTCGGTAAAATCTTTCAGCTTTTTTGAAGTATTTTATGTCCATTGCTTCTTTAACAGCGAGCTCGATCCGATGATTTGCACAATGAATTTTCAACAACCATGGCCTTGTTTCAGAAAGCTGTGTTAGAACACCACGAAAGCGACCAAAGTTGACGCTTGCTCCGTCAGCTGTAGCAGCAATGAGTTTCAGTTGATAGGCGTCACCACTTAGACCATAAACTTTTTCGTAAGTGTAATCAACAGCTTTCTTCACAGATTCAGCATTAACACCTTCAAAATAAATTGAAATGAATAAGTACTTTCGTTTCGTTTTTAAATTCGAGATTCGTTTTACGTTTTTAAATTTGTTCTCTTTTGAAATAAAACCTACACGGTATATACACGGTACCTCCAAATTCCGACATTTTTGCCAAAGATGTCACAAAATATGTAGGGATTCCATTTCTTTCTGTTCTTGTTAAAATCAATTCCATATCGTCACCCGTTTTCCTAGTTTGCGACCCATCAGAAAGAGTTGACATAAACTTTGACTCCACGAGGATGGCAGCCACTTTCTCTTTAACTGCTGCTGAAATTGCTGTGATGAATTCTCTGGCGGCTCTACCGTCATCGCATCCTTGCAGAAGCTTGACGCTATTTTCCTTTTGGCATTTGACAAGGATCTTGAAGTGGGAGAGAGGCATTGTGGGGTTCATCGCAAGTTCATATGCAGTTCGTAGCAATTTGGTGTATGCTGCATTGCTGTTGTCATTTATCTGATTAAAGATGTTTGATTGTCTGAGACCTCCGGATGACCTGGGGTATATAAAAAAAACCCAGGGAAATAGGGAAAGGGCAAAGCAACAGAGAAAAAAATATTCAAAACCCTTTTTTCTAATTAAAACATGATTAAAATATACTGAGAGAAAAGCAAGACGAAGTTAACCTACGAGGGGAGTTTTAAACCATCTTCTTTAGTTTTCTCGTGGTCAATGGCAATTTCGTGAGCTTTTCCGTTGAAGTGACGTGTCACAGTATGCTTTGTCACATTATTCGTTCCCTTTACATATTGTAACATTGCCTCTGCTACCTCTCCCTTGCAGGCTTTATCTGCTCGAATAACAGCTTCGTTCCGAGCACAAACTTTGCACCATACAAAGTTAACATAAGTAACACCATCTTTTACTTCTGTTTTGTACCCGATAACTTTGGATTTTTGCCAACTCAAGAATGTTTTTAACTTTACAGAGTTTCCTTTTCCGTTTCCTTTCGACATCGTGGCAAAATAAAAATTTTACATCAAACTTTGGCACAATTAGAATGAAATTGCAATAGAATGTCTTCATAAACAAAAAAAGAATCCGCTCGTAACTCGCAGATGACAAAGTTATTACGTCATTGCTTTTAGACTCCCATACATTCTTTGAATGAAAGAGGAAGCAACATAGGAAAGAAAAAATAAAAAATATAGCTTTAAAAGGCTGCCTCTAATTAATCCTTTGTTTATCGTCGCCCGCGCGCATCTTAAAAATGATGCCAATAATCGCCACATTACATTTGATTATTAACATTTTAAACAAAAAATTAATTATTTATAACTTTTCTTCTTATTCTTCTTTTTCATTCTCTTCTTACCATTGTCCCAGTGCAATTTTAAATAATGTTTTTCATTGGCTACTTTCGCGACATGTTTTTGCAACGGAAGAAGAATTGAAAAGTTTTTAAGTATCTTTACAAAATGTTTATCACATAATCTGATCCTTTAACAGGTGTATTAAGCAAAAAGAAATAAAAAAGATATCTCTAACTCATTGAATTTTATTAATTGAATTAAAACAATATCTTTCGAAAATTTTTTTCTTTCTCCCCCGGTATCAAAAAAAATTGCGTTGCGTAACCAAGAAGAGAAGAGAAAAACAAACATTGGGATGCTTTTTATTTGAATCAAAAAATATAGAACCCAATGTAATTGACGAGAGCGATTAATTGATCGCCAACATCTTTTTACGAGCTCCCTACCAAGCGCGAGAGCGATCGATCGCGTCTTAATGAAAAGCCTGAAATACTTGATATTCACATATTCTCAAGATGTTTTCATTGTCAATTAATCAATTTCTTGATTTTCCTGGACTGACTCTATTTTGACCCGTTATAGACAGATATCTTAAAGGGAAATTAAGCCTTAAAATTTCTTTTCTGAATTTGAGCATGAAATACTTCATTTATCCTAGAGGAACACCTTTTTATGTATAAAAGGTATTCCAAATGAAAAAAACTGCTAAAAAAAACAACTTAGTTAAATCGCCATTACAGCTTTCGTTATAAATATCACAACGTCACAGAGCAAATTTCATTTACAGAAACATCAGACGCAGAACATGATGACATGTTTTTTACGCCTACGTTCTAAAGATACGAGAAACGGTAGAAAAACAACAAAGAAAACACGAACATAACATAACAATCTTAAACATCAAGAAACAGCAAAATGTAAAATAAGTTTATCGTTAACGATTCAAAAAAAAACAAAAACAGTCATACTGAAGATTTCATTTTTTATACATCTAAAATATACACATTTGTTCAAAAACTCACCTTCGCACATATACCTGCTATAAATCTAAAACAAAATACTTTTTAATAAAGGTTTTATATCACAAAGAACACAAGAACTTTTATCAACAAAAACAAAATATTGTAGTTTATGTAATCCTTACAAAAAGAGCGATCGCGCTGTGACATAAAAATTTCCATCGCAGAGCACTGCAATGGCGTCCGTTGTTAGATACTAAATAACGAAAAACTGAGTATAGAAATCTTTTAAAATAATTTTTAATGGTCACAGAAGATTAATGAGACCTTTCTGCAGCTAATATAAAAATGTTTTGATAAAGGCTTAATTTCCCTTTAATAACAAACTTACGACCTGTGTGATCAATTATGTTATAATGGATATTTGTTCCTTGGATAGTCCGTTTTAAATTTCCACCTTTCCTAGCTGCCATATTTTTCTTGTTTTCTTACTGGGCTAGGTAGCGTAAATAGTATTTGTGGAACTGAAAGCTTCCCTCCGGTCCATTGACAACTTTGGCTTATCCCAATAAACAAAATATTTTGTTCAATGTAATTCTTGTTTTCCAATTAAATACGAAACGGTTGAAAAACACAAAATAACAGGCCTTGTCATAACAGGCGCGCGATTGCTCGTGCGCACGCAAACACGTGCCCAAGTTCGCCCAGCTTTGATAAACAACAATTTATCTGCGCGATTTATAGTTAATATCAGAGATATGTAAAAAAGGAAGATAAACAACTCACTGTTTCTCGTAAAAGCTATCCGTGTCCCTTTTTCTGGTGTGAGTATTGTTTCGCGCGAATATTTTAAACATATAATTAATTCTAATTGTTAAAATTCTAAATGTTCATTGGTTGAAAATTAAAATTATACTAATAAATAATCATTGCATAATTTTCATAATTTTTCCTAGTTGCGCATATTTCAATATTTCATAAAGCTTTCGTTCACCGAACATGCCGAACTATAGACGAGTACATTAATTATGAAGAATATTTCATCTGTAAACACCGAATTTTAGGTCTAACTTTTCTCAAAATATCTCGTTTTAAAACGAATGTTGAATAATCTTAACCAAATAAACTGATAAATAAAAGCATACCTTAAGTGTTATTAGCCAGACTTGCATCAGACTTCAGTACTTTTTTTGAAAAATTGATTTCAATGAGAGTCACTTACTTTTACGAGAAAATTTACCAGTATATGACTTATTGGTTATTTCTTCTTCTAAAATGATAATCTTTTTTACAAACATTAAGAAAAATGAAGAGTATATGTGTGAGATTAAGATTCGCCTGTAAAATATCAAAATCTCTCAGGATATATTTATGAAAGACAAATCAACAACAACTTAAATTGTCGGTAACACTCGTTATATATCTTAAGGTGATGATACACGAGTCGATTTTTTGCTTGCGACATGTGGAACCCATATTGCGCATTGTCGAATTCGATAAATTGAAGGGTGTATCATGCGAAAATTGCTTGTTGAAAAGTGTTGAAATTGTAATCTTTCGATGTCGAAAAATTTCCAACATGTTGGAAATTTTTCGACAAATTTTCATACTCAAAGTGCGTTTTAAAGAGATTTCAGCTTATTTTTTGTTGTTTTGAAGAAAAAAAAAATCATTTTTCATGTGCATACGTACTCATTAACATGGCAAGTAAATATGATTTTACAGAAACATTTATCAGTGAATGGTCACTGGAAGAAAGTTTATGGAATGTAAGAAACAATTTATATAAAAACAGGGTAGAAAAAGCGAATGCTATCAAGAGGTTGTGTGAGAAGCTTGAAATTTCAGGTAAATCTATATACTAATACGCGCTGTGCATCCAGTTTTTAGTTTAGAGAGTGACTGTTTCGGGTCGTTTTTAACGGTCAAAATCTACTTAATCATGGTCATATAGCGGCAGTTAGACCGCGCAAGACACATTCACGATTACTATTAGCGGAAACCCTTGCAGCGCATTTCATCGTTTCAAATGTTTTGATTGTTCGCAAGATCAAGAATCGATAGCGTTGACGTTCGTTTGCTAGCAAGTTTTCATTTACTATTTTGAAAAGCAGGTAATGAAACATACGAGAGTAAGAAATTTCAAGACCACAAAGTTAGTAACGAAAGTATTGCAAGAAGATTTATTAATGTTTTTATGGTAAGTACGTACTTGAACTTTTTTTGTTTTGTTTTTCTTATAATATAAATAGGGTTTCTGCATCATTACTTTTCCTTTAGGGAAGACACATAAAGACAATATATACGCGATTGAAGAAATGAATCTCATGGTTTTAAATATGACGTTCTGGGTTGGTGAAGAACAAATACTCTATATGGTGTCCAATCTTAGCTTCGTACAGAAAAACTCACTCGAAGGTATTAATTTGTTTACAATTGCATATTTTGACACGTTTACGACTTACGGGTTTGGCTTTTTCTCGGAAACCTGTTTACCTTGGCTTATGGGTTGCACGAACAGTTACAGCCATCTTAATCTTTCTGTTGTTTTCATGTGGGCACAATTTATTTCTATATATCGTGAAAGGATTTCATATGAGTATTTTTTATGTGTTTCAGATCTTCATAGTAAAAAGATGATTATGATGTGCAGTGTTGATAATGAACAGGTAAAATACTTTATCTGGAATACCTACAGAGTTTTTAATTTAAAAGGAAGAGGAGTATTTTTTCCGTTTTGACGTTATATTTTTTAATCACGAGGAACCATTGCATTGCATCTCGAATTGAATAAGGTGTTTTTAGGAAGACATCTTGAAAAGTACATAACGTGGTTAAAATTTTTGTAGCCATCTTTTTAAAGTCAAAACCCGTAAAAATATTTTACACGGGATGCAATTTTTTTAGAGAGTGAAAAAAGCGGATGCACAGCGCGTATTTTTTATTTTTGATGGGTTTCAGATCTTCCAAGTATATAAAACGATTTTTTTTGTTCTGCGCTCCAGTGTTGATAGCAAACTTGGAAAAATGTTTTATCTAGGTTGTGTCTGTTTAAGTGAGTCTTTACAATAAGAGAAACCATCGCATTGCCTCCTAAATTAGACTTGAAGTTATTTGGAAAACATCTCTAAAACCTCTAAGAAAATAACTGGTATTTTTATGGTCCGTGTTATTGACGAAGGGGTGACTACAACACTCATGTACTTTCTGTTTGTCATTTTTGAGACGTCAACCCGCAGAACCCGTAAAAAATTTTTACACGGGATACTAGTAATATATATATTGCTTTAAATCAAAAATACTTAAAAAAGAAAGAAACAAACGTACGCTATTATTTTTTCTATAGAGGAAGACGTGAAGAACAAAATCAAAAATTTAAGAACTTACTACTCAAAGGAATTAACAAAGGAGAGAACCCAAAATAAAAGCGGAGCTGGGGCAAATGAAATATACAAATCGCAACCTTAATTTTAAAAAGGCCTAAGTCCAGAACAGTTCAGTTTTAAAAAGGCCTAAGTCCAAAAAAGCTTAATTTTAAAAAGGCCTAAGTCCATTTTTCACATTTTGAGAAAAAGCCAATAGACTTTCTTAGCTTATATTTTCATGAATTTGTTTTCTATGCTGCTGATGTAAGGTTTTGATGCATGCTATGTCCAGTAAAAGATTTTTAAAGCTTATTTAGAATTGCTATCACCATCTGATATTGAGTAGGATACAAAAGTAATGGCTTAATGGACTTAGGCCTTTTTAAAACTTACTGTTTATTCCAAAAGATGGACTTAGGCCCCAAAAATAAGGGCCTAAGTCCAGTAAATTTAAAATTTTTTTGATAAAAGGGCCTAAGTTCGTACTTTATTCTTTTTGTCTATACTGAGAGAAAACTAAAAGAAATTTTGTTCAATATTCCAAAAGATGGACTTAGGCCCCAACAAAATGGGCCTAGGTCCATACTTTTTCTTTTGTCTATACTAAACACTAAAAAGAAAATGATCAAGTTAGATTACCACTATATTATTATGACTGTTATGAGCCCATTTACCATTAGTCATCACAATATATTCTTCAGGTAGTACAGGGTTACAAAATACCCTTTGTGCATCAACCTATTCAGGAATTTCCTCCTACTCTATTAAAATATCAATGGAGGAGATTCAGTTGGTAGATCTGGAGGTGGAAAAAATGCTTCAAAAACAGGCCATTCAATGTTGTCCAAAGGAAGGGAAGTTTATCAGTTCCTTATTCTTGGTTCCCAAGAAAGGAGACTCTGGCATGAGACCAGTGATCAATCTGAAAGAGCTCAACAGAAATATATAGAGTACCTCCACTTCAAAATGGAGGGCCTGTCATTTTTGAAAGAAGTGTTACAAGAAGGGGACCTAATGTGCAAGCTCGACTTGAAGGACGCCTACTATGCAGTACCCCTTCACAAGGATTCTCAGGATTTTGTGTGTTTTCAATGGAAGGACAAGTGCTTCAAGTTCTTATGCCTATGCTTTGGCCTGTCCCCAGCCCCTCTTATTTTTACCAAACTAATGAAAGTGCCAATTGCTCTCCTAAGGCGGTTGAATATTATTCTAATAGTTTTTCTAGACGACATTCTCCTGATAGGGAAGAATTTAGGGAAATACTGATGTCCAGAGATACTTTAATTCATGTGCTTCAAAGTCTGGGGTTCACCATCAATACGGCAAAATCAGTCCTAGTTCCTACCCAATCGATAGAGTTTTTGGGGGTGGAGATTCAAAATCGATGTCTCTTACTCTTCCAAAGGTGAAGAAAGAGAATATTGTCAGGCAGTGCAAGGATGCACTTTTAAGAGAGAAAATCTCGATAAGGGAATTAGCCAGTCTAGTAGGGAGATTATCCTCAACAGCCATTGCAGTTCTTCCAGCTCCCTTACAATACAGGGCACTCCAACGACAACAGATTCTGGAGTTGTCACAAAGCAAAGTGTTTCGATTCCTTAATAACCCTCACAGAGGATGCCAGGGAGGAGCTGCAATGGTGGGTAGAAAACATTCTTCTGAGTCAGGGCAAGGCATTGATTTCATCATCCCCGACAATAGTCATCATGTCAGATGCGTCTCTGAAGGGTTGGGGTGCTTACTGTCGGGGTCACAAAATAGGGGGCCCTTGGTCTCAGGAGGAATCTCGGCTCCACATAAATGTTCTGGAGCTGAAGGCAGCTCAGTTAGCAATTCTGACCTTCTCTTCAATGTTTCCAATTTGCAAAGCCATCCATCTAAAGATGGACAACGTAGTAGCCTTGAGATACCTTGTGAAGATGGGAGGTACCAAAAATGCCCAGCTGACAAGAATAAGCAAAGAAATTTGGGAGTTTCTGATTTCTTGGGGGATCATGATTACGGCCGAATACCTTCCAGGAAAATTAAATGTGGAAGCAGATTCAGCATCTCGTTCCACACAGGACTCCAGCGAGTGGATGCTGAAACCCTCAGTTTTCCAGGAACTTTGCAACCAGAGGGGAACTCCATGCACCAACCTTTTTGCCTCCAGGGTGTCTCACCAAGTCAAGAGATACATGTCCTGGAAGCTAGACCCTCACAGTGCCGGCCGGGATGCCTTTCAGGTAATTTGGACTCCCCTAAAAGGGTATGCTTTTCCCCCATTCTCTCTAATAGGGAAAGTTCTGAGAAAAGTCAGGATAGACCAAGCTACACTACCACCACAATTATAGTGACTCCAGCTTGGCAAGGCCAACCTTGGTACCCAGTGCTCCTTCAAATGTCAGTGAGGAATCCACTTTTACTCCCAAAACAGCAGGATCTGCTGAAAAACCCAGAAGGAAACTTCCATCCTCTAGCACAAAAAGGAAAGCTCCAACTAGTGGCTTGGACAGTGTCCGGAAAGGATTACTTGGTGAAGGCATATCGGAGAGAGCTGTTCAGCTTATCACTTCCAGTAGGAGAATCAGTACAACCTCTCATTACGAATCAGCCTGGCGCACATTCAGTAGCTGGTGTAGTAGCAGGAAAGTTGATCCCTTTCAATGTTCTCTAAATTGGATCCTAATACTATTGCTGGTTACAGATCAGCAATATCTGCTTATCATGAACCCATAGATGGTGTTAAGGTGGGTAGTCACCCAATAGTTTCAGAACTATTGGCAGGGGTTCACAATCAGAGATGCCCCCAACCCAGGTATCTTTTTATTTGGGATGTTGACAAGGTAATTTCTTATCTAAAAAGCATTGGACACAATATGTCAGACAAAGACTTGACTTTGAAACTATCTATGCTTCTTGCTTTAACCTCAGCAGCTAGATCACATGAGATTTGTTGTTTAGACACTAGATACTTGGTAAAACATTCTACGGGATACACATTTCATTTTGGTAAACCCACAAAAACCACGAGAGTAGGTTGTATTAGACCACCTATTAAACTTCTGAGTTTTCCTAGTGATAAAAGTGTCTGTGTATGTCATTTCATCGATCCCTACATTGAGCGATCCCAATCTTGGAGGGGCGAAAAATCTCAGTTACTGTTAAGTTACATTAACCCTCATAATCCGATTGAGCCAGTTACTGTTGCTAGATGGATAGTGGAGGTTTTAAAGTCCTCCGGTATTGATACCTCTCAATTTTAGCTCATTCTACCCGTTCAGCTTCCACATCAAAGGCAAGAGCTAGTGGGGTACCATTAAAGGAAATTCTAAAAAGAGCTCACTGGTCAAACTCTACAACTTTTGAAAAGTTTTATTATAAACAAATATTGGCAGATAAAAATTGATCTTATTTATACTGCTTAATAGTGGCTTTAAAGAGAGGATTTGAGCGATGGCTTCCCGTCCTGTTATGCGTGAATAACAAGGCGGGAACGCCCTCAGTGTTACATCTTTTGGCGGAAATTTTATGAAATGAAATTTAGGATTGTGCAAGGGCGCGTAGCGCCTGCAGAACAATATTTCAAAACTAAACTTTCCTAAACTGAACATAAAACTAAACTTTCCTAAACTGAACATAATATTTCAAAAAAAGATGCTTGTTTGAACACAGTGAGTGAGAATCAGGACATGAAAATAAATTTCATAGTCGTCCTATTGAAATTTTATCCCATCATAAAAAGGTTGAAAGGTTGCTGAATTTATAGTTAAACTTAATTTATAGTTAAAGTTATCCTAAAAGACCTGTAAGAGAAAAAATCATACATATTAACCTAATGATGATAGTAAATAAAACCAAATTAAACACTACCAAAAGCTATACAAACCTACTTTGATTATCACAACTGTTTTGATACTGCTAAATGGACTTAGGTCCTTGCTCTACATCATCAAAATGGACTTAGGCCCTTCCAGTGGACTTAGGCCCTTGCTCCACATCATCAAAATGGACTTAGGCCCTTCCAGTGGACTTAGGCCTTTTTAAAAATATAATTATTTTCTAGGATGGACTTAGGCCCTTAATCTAAAAAAGCTTAGTGGACTTAGGCCTTTTTAAAATTAAACACTGTTTTTGACAAACCTTTGCCAACCATTTTGAAGGCATTTTAACCTTTAAATCTTTACATTGTACACATCAAAAGAAAGCTAATGATCCATAGATTCAGGAAATACAAAAAACTCAATTTTCACAAAAATGGACTTAGGCCCTTTTAAAACTCAGGGGTATCTGGACTTAGGCCTTTTTAAAATTGAGGGGTAAGTGGACTTAGGCCTTTTTAAAATTAAGGTCGCGAAATCAAAATGGCCATATTTCAAAGCCTTGGAATTTTTAAGGGATACAGTACAACCAAGGCATACGAAGTCAAATTTAGAGGTAAGAATAACCTTTTTTATTTATACGTTTTTTATAAAAAGTTTCATATATAGTCATCTTGCCAAGAAACTGCTCCATTATTATTGAAATATTCACAAAACGCTTCTCTAACATCTTTTGCATCCTTTGTACAATTTGTTGGTATAGTTTTAAGTGATGACCAATGTGCCGATGAATTTTCTTGATTGTGCGGTTCAACAAATTGTTGATGTATTTCATTAGATTGTGTCTGCAAAAAGTTATGTAAGGCACAAGCTAACATTACAAGCTTTTCAGCGCGTTCTGGACTAATTCTTATCGGTGTCAAAAAGATTTGAAACCGTTTGCATAATATGCCAAAAACATTTTCTGACACTCGGCGGGCGCGACTCAACCGATAGTTGAAAATTCTTTTCTCTTTTGACAAATTACGAAATGGATACGGTTTCATAATATTTTCAGAAAGGGGAAATGCATCGTCAGCAACAATAACGTATGGTAATTTAGTGCTATGGTCATCCATTATTTTTGGTGGTGGTATATTTAAACTCTTATTCTTCATAGCTTTGTTTAGGGAAGAATCCCTAAATACCCCACCATCACTAACTCTTCCGTTGCAACCAACATCTATGTATAGGAATTTATAATCAGCATCAACTAGTGCCAAAAGAACGATGCTAAATGTTCCTTTATAGTTAAAATAGTACGACCCCGAATTTCTTGGACATTCAAGGAGAATATGTTTGCCATCCATAGCTCCAATGCAATTAGGGAAATTCCACTTTTCTTCATACTTTTCAGCAACCATTCTCCACTCATCTTCACTTTTTGGGATCTGAAATTAAAAATATTATACTTATAGGAACAATCATCATCTATGGACTTACAAGAAGACGATACAGAAGATCCAGAAACAGCGATTGAGCAAGGAGAATCAGAAGATAATGAAACAGATTTAGAGAGGGAACCAAGAAAATCGACGAAGCAACCTGTGTCTAAAAAAAGAATGGCAGTCAGCCAGGAGAAAACAAAGGATGTTCTTTTGAATTCTGCCATTTCGTTTTTGGAATCAAAAAGCAAAGTCCAAAGAAAAGAAGAAGACACCGAAGAAAAATTCGGAAAATATATAGCCAGTGAGCTAAGAAACATCAAAAATGAAAGATCAAGACAAATACTAAAATTCAAAATCCAACAGCTGATAATGATGGAACAAATTGGCGCAGGTCAAGAAAATCATCACCACGCGATGCCCACAGTATTTAATCCTTACCAATCGAATTTTCATGGGAACTATCTTACTTCACCACCTACTACTCCTTCAATGATGCCCAGATCGCAAGGAAGTGAAGAATTTTAAATTTTTAAATATAATTTGAATTGCATCATACCTGTATTAGATTTTTCAGTTTTGAATAGAGTGCATCAAATACATCAGTTACAAATAATCCAATTGTTGTTCTGTGAATTCTAAACAAGTACTGCAAACTTGTAAATGTTTCTCCAGTGACTAGGTACCTCAAAGTTACTGCAAGTTTTAAATACGGTGGTATAGCCTCTCTCATGACCGTGTCTTGTTTAGTTAAATCATCTTGTACTAATTGATTGAGGTTATCAAACATTTCAGGGCTCATACGAAGAAAGTTATAGTAATCGGCTTCGCTTTCTAGTCTAAATTCCCTTAGAAGCGTATCGTAGATCCCAAACGTTGTCCTTTTCTTCAGCCATGGCTTTGTCCAGATCTTTCTTTTTTTTGTCTTTTTCTTCGTACATTCAGAAATAATAATACACGCTGCGGCTATAATATCGTCTTCACTTTCTGAAGACATTTTTTAGAAAGAAAATTGCTCGCGTGTATCATGTGTTTCGACAGCAATTTTTTATTAAAAAAAGTGGCATGCGCAATATGGGTTCGACATGTCGAAAGGAAAAAATCGACTGGTGTATCATCACCTTTAATCTTTCTAAAATTTAATTATTCTCAAAAAAAAGAGTCTGGATCTGGGGACACGGATGGCGTTGTATAGAAGCGCGAAACAAAAAGATTAACAATAAGCTGTCAATCAAGTTCAAACGAGTTGTTTATCTTTCTTTTTTTACATATCTCTGTTAATATCTATCAAAAGGAATGATTATATATGGAGTGGTTTTCTCTTACCTCTTTCTCAGAAAACATGCATAACAAAAACGACATGACCTTTGAGCTTTGTTAATTTCATAATGCCCTCAAAACGAAAACTTAAAAACAACTTTATTACCAGATGTTTTCATGATGAAGTTCAAAAAAACATTGTGATTTACTTTATTGAAATTACAACAATTGGATTACAGAAAAAAAATATATATATCAAAAATCATAGTAACTTTCAAAAGCCTTTCAAACAAAGGGTTTTGTTAATTCAAATATTTTTGCAAACAACACCTGTACACAGATCAATTCAGGAAATTTTGTTAATTCATTCTAAATAGTTATATGAAAATTAAAATTATGCTGAGTGATTGTTATTATATAGTTATGGAGTTGTTTTCCGTTAACTAACAAAGATGTATTTTGCTGATTGAATTTTCGCGTGTTACATCAATAAAACACGAAGAACTCGTAGTTCAAAAAAGAAAGCACTGAAGTCAAAGATAAGGGCTGCAATGCCTCCAGTGTTTGGGGTTCACGAAATTTGGAATCGCGCAGGCCAATTAGTTGTTGTCAATTTAGGCGCGCGATTAGTTGCGCGGGAGACTGAAAATGAGAAAAACTGGAACCCCCGGAAAACTGCTTTTAAAAACTCAATCTTCCAAAAAAAACCCAAAAAAACGGTAGTAGCTAAAAGTGCTTGGAAATATTCCTGGCTAGATTGTCATCATTCAATTGTATGTATTCAGATAGGAGAGTAAGATAAAATTCTTGAGGCAATTCTTTATAATAAATCACAGGGTCGAGTGGTCCTAACTGCTTATCATGCTAGGGTGAAAAAAATTGCAAAATTCTGATAGTGAAACTTTTGAGGAGTGCACTACTCACGACGAGTGTTCTTCACTGCATTCCCTGCATGCAAAATTGAAAAGGATGATTTGAAATAAGAGTGAGATGAGCTTGGTAATAACCATTCATTCATTTGCAAATGATGCAAAACTAATTATTATTAGATTATGATTTTGTCAAGTTAATGATTTTAATGTCTATACACCACACAAATTTGTTTTGCCTAAAGTTTCACCACCCCAAAAATGAAAAATAACCGTTGCAAGTTTACCTTATAGCTGCGTCCGTTACTGCTTTGCTGATGAACACTCACGCATGATCACAAACGATTTTAGACAAAATTTCCAAGCTAAAAACTTACTTCAAATTGTATCTTCCCATCGTCTAGAAACCAATGTGTAAATGACTGCCCCTGGGGGAAAGGATAAAGCAACAGCGATGTCAAAAGTAAACAGTAAATGCGCAGCCAGTTAAAATAATATATGTCATCCATTTTCACATGTTGTTTGGTGTAGGATTCCGTACTTTCAACTCAAATTTGAACTCGTACTTTTATCAGAGCTTTTCGAGAAGCGAAATGCTCTATGCCACAAATTCAATTTCCGCGCGCAAAGGGAAAAGAAAATTTTGTATTTCCGTCTTTTATCAATCAATCGCTCAATTTTACTGTAGCGTATGCTACGTTGAATTTTGACTGCTTAGGAAATTTCAAAGGCTCAAACAGGGATCCAGTACGAGTAATGAAAAATCGTTCAATGGCTTGTGTTACTTTTAAAAAAATTATGTATTTCTTCAACGAGCGCACTTCCTTATTTTGCTGTCCTATCATTTTAAAAAATTTTAGCCGATATTCTTTCACAGCGTTCCATTCGTTACACGAATTACTATGAAAAAACCTATATCCTTTTCAAAGATAGTTTTAGCTGAGTTACAAAAGCAGTATGCTGTTGAATTGCATTGTTTTTCCTTTATTTTATTGTACAAACAATAAAAAACCAGAAAGTTTCTACAAGAGAATAATTTTACACATCATTGATACAATTGTTGATGTTTTGATGCAGTTGTTTGAAAGGAGGGAATATTAGTCGCATTCCTGTCTTATATTTCTAATTATTCTGCGAAGTGATACATATTTCTCCTATGGTCATCATCACAACAGCTGATAAAATTTTCACAACTTTGGGGAAATACATAGTCGCAATCTTGCAAATCTTGTTCTTATTGTAGTTATATTTATAATGATTATTAGTTCCAGTTGAATAAATACCGTAATGATGCATCGATTAAACGCCCCCTTCTTTTAAACGCCCCCCTCGAATAGACGCCCCCCCCCTTTTCAGGAGATTTTTAAATAAACGCCCCCCCCCCTCTATTAGACGCCCCCTCGAATAGACGCCCCTCTCTTCTAGAGACACACTAATTAAGGCATGTAGAACTACTACATTGCATTGTTTCAGCCTCAATGTTTTCATTTGGTATAAAAATATGGAAATTTGCGATAGACGCCTTTCTTTTTAAATTTTAAAATAACAGTTGGAAACTTTGTCTTTATTGACGATGATCTTGAAGTTTAATTTCGTATATTTTTTATCGATGTTTATATTTAGTTTATATTTACGAAAAAGAAGAGTTCACAAAAATTCAATAGACGCCCCCCTCTTTTAAACACCCCCCTCGAATAGAAGCACCCCTAATAATTCAAAAAATTTAATAAACGCCCCGGGCGTCTAATCGAAGCATTACGGTACTGTTGTTATTACATTAGGTGACATCTTTTCAAATCATCATTTAGTAATGTATAATGAAAGAAATTATGCAGAGTATAAGAGTCAACGGTCTAACATACAACCCAACTCAGAATTTACAAATTTTCTTCACTTCAGCATTTTTAAAATAGCGTTGGGTTAGTATGGTTAAAGTTAGACAACCACATCTTGAAAAGCGGCGTTTATTAGAAAACAGGCTAAACAAGAAGAAATAGTTTGAATAGTTTAATACTTTTATTTGCTATCTATCAACAAATTCTTCCACGTTTGCCGAAGTGTAATTCACAGTAACGCAGGGAAACATTCATTCAAACCAAATTTCGTATCTTTAAAAAATATTATAATACGACAGGCCCGCCGGCGGAAGCATTTTGAAAGTGGAGCGGCCTTATAGTGGAATAATGTCGCCCACCGGTTGGGCGACGAAGAAAATTTTAAGTTTTTAAGTCTCTAAAATCACCTCTATCTAAAACACATTTTAAAAGAAAGAACTGTTGAGCGATTTCACATGATATACCAGTCGGGGAATAGTGACTAAATGTTTTTTAAATGATTTAATATCTGAAAAAGGTTTTCATTGACTAATCCTTTGAAAAAATAAAAAAGTTAAAAGACTTTCTTTAATTAGCATTTCGAGAAGAGCTTACGAAATTTATCTCTCTGAGGGTAGAAGGGTGTGATATAAGCAGTAAGTGATTTTATTCTTGTGTCTTCAGTTCTAAGGTAATTAAAAACATATTTGGTGACATTTTACGAATAAAAGTTTTCTTTCATGAAAATAACGTTTTTCTATTAAGGTAAGTTATTTTACAATATTTGTGTACCAAATCCAACTAAAAATAAGATACTTGAGTTGATCGCTTTTCATGAGAGTCTGAGAACTTTTCGTGTCAATGCTTTCAAACTTTCTGAATATTGTTGCACGGTGCTCTGATCCACCTACAAATTCATTAGCGACATCTATCAGGAGGCTCAAACCATCAGTCCGATCTTTATATCAGTAGATAGAAGTGTACAAACTAATTAAAATGAGAAATACTTGCACCCTCTTCTTCGCCCCTTATTGCAAATAAAAACCTATTTTTTACACTATATAGAGTGAACAGTTTGACTTACAATCGAAACATTTTTTTTTTAAAAAAATGCCCTTTTTGAAGAAAAAAACTGTTATCTTGACAGGAAAAAAGTGGTGCGGCAATGATCACAGCAGCCGCAGCGGCTCTGCCGGCCCTGTACAAGCTTGGACTGTTCTATTTTTGTAAATGTCCCACTAAAATATCCGATGATTACACAACGATTATGATCTTCCATGATACCATGGACGTATAAAAAGACGTAAGTCCATGATGATACGAAAAATCTTTTGCAAAACATAAAATATTCCTTCTGCATAAACACGTGCTTTTATTGTTCGATCATATTTTCATATTTTCTCCATCGTAGATCTTATTAAGGTGAACTCGCCAAACAAGAAACAACCGCCCTACGCTGTCCATGAAACTGAATGTGCAGCGCCTCAAGGTCCTGTGGAAGCATGCGGATTCTCTAGTTGCAGTTTTGGTTGACATACCAGGTTTTGTCAAGTGAGCCTCTGTTAAGTAGCCTCCGTAAACCCTCCGTTAACCCTCCGTTAATATTTTTTCTATCTTGAGACCATGCTAAATGAAAATGATAATATTTATAATATTTATAGATGACCTCCTTGTTGTTGTTATTAAGCCAGTGCTGACATCACAGGGCGTCATTCTTTAAAGCTATAGCTAATAATGGTCCTATCCTAAGTAAGGTAACTAATACATATTATACAGAACCTATGGGAGGGAATAAGGATGTGGCACTTGGTGAACACTTGCTAAGTGCTTGCTTAACAAAGAGTTCTTTTCTCGCTTCTTACGTGAGTTGGGTAAGCGGGATTTCAAAGTAAACACACCAAGCAAATATTAGCAACCTTCAGGTAAGTACACAGGTAATGTTATGTATGTGTAGAGTAAAATCTTAACACTATATGTGACTGTCCAGGGGATTTTGATAACAAAATGATAAAACGTTTTTCAAAAACGTTTAAACGTTGCAAAAACAATAGAAAAAAACGTTAAAAACGTTAAATTATGGTTTTGAACTTGTGTGCATCTTGATTTTGTGAAAGTGAAATGTCTCTTAAAACCAATGATATAAATGTGACGATTCGAAGGAAAATCACTACAAGCGATAATAGCGCTCGCATCGAGAAGCAGCGCTAAATTTATCGCTAACATTGACGAACTTAACGATAAATATAGGCAGCACAAAAAGCGCTTTCTTGTTTAATTATTCAGGAATAATTGATTTGTTGCTAATATATTCATCATTAATATTATTCATCTTTCCGTGTTTTTTATACGTTTTTCAATTATGGTTTTGAAGTTTACTTGTGTGTGTAAACACAACCTTCAGACAATCTTTCACATAAACTTCACGAAAAGCCGAAGGAAACAGGTGTTATTTTATTTAAACGAAGGTAAGTATTTCAAAAGAGAACTTTCGCAACTCGTCAAGCCAAAGTTAAAATGTTTTTATTTTTCCCTTCCTACATTCATACTTCATCCCAATATTGAACCTAAAGACATTATCGATGCAGTGACAGAAGTCAATAATGATCACTAAAAACGTTGTGATCAATTTAATTAAGGGTACATCTCCACCCAGTGCAAGTGAAATGTCTTTCGAAAGAATAATAATAAAGGTTTTGCTATCGAAAAAACTTTTAATGGAATGTGTCTTTAATATTGTAAAAGTTTTCTCCCAAGAGCTTATAGAATGGCAATCAAACAATTTTGAAAAAAGAATTATCGCAGATGGTTTCTACTTGTGGTTGCTTTCGAACTAACTTCTGTATCTTTAATCTCCAACTGAATACAGGAACCAGTCAATTAAGTTCAATTTAATACACAAGCAGGTGCTACCTGTAAATGTTTCAAAATAATACATTACCAAATCGAATAACACAGTATTAAATTGGCTTTCAGATTTGTGCTGAAGGTGCCGGAATAACAAATAAAATAAAAAGCGTTTCGGAAACTTTTTATTTCTCGAGAAATATGTCCGCTCGTCTGTTCAGTCATAACACAATGAATCAGAGTTTATCATGTCAAAACAAGCGAGTTTGCTTTGTATTTATTGCTATTTGGCGAAACAACAATTAAATCACTGTTATTTGAGAACTTCATAAAACAACACATGGTATGTGAAATTGTATAAACAAAAGACTTGAACAAAACTTTTTGACGATAATAACGGTAATCTGTGCCCTTAGAGGATATTCATGATATTAACGATTTCACTTTCATCTCATTCGATATTCTGTCCGTTTCACATAATTAATTGAACCAACATTATTATACGAATAATTTAGTGATAAATCAAATGTGACGGTTTATGGGAAAAGGATAACAAGCTAAATTTCGATTCTTTTTAAATCGAAATTTAGCTGAAAAAAATCGATTTTATGAAATCTAAATTTCGATTTCGATTTCGATTTTTAGAAGCTAAATTTCGATTTTTTAGAAGCTAAATTTCGATTTCGATTTCGATTTTTTGAAGCTAAATTTCGATTTTAAAAGAATCTAAATTATTCGATTTTAAAAGAATCTAAATGATTCGATTTTAAAAGAATCTAATTATTCGATTTCATAAATCAGAAAATCGATTTCTTTAACCAGAATCGATGTTAATCATAAGAATAAGTGTTACGTAAATAAGATTTTGTTGTCATTGTAAATGTTTCGTTATAATGGGAACTCTAAACCGTACATTTTGCTTTTTTGTGTGACCACTAATCATATAAAGTTTTATTGGTATATAGCCAATAGAAACAATGAAAATGTATATTCACTTTACAACAAAAAATTTCAAAAGTTTAAACGTCCGGCTGTTAACTTTTGATGGATGTCGCAACATGCTGAAATTCTACTTTCTTTCGCTTCTGCTTTGCATTAATTTTCGTGTTGACATACTTCTTGCAATCCGATTGGCTGGTAAAAGTTTCGCGGCTTCTTAACCAATAAGAATCCTTTTCGGCTTAAATTATGTAAATTCTAGATGTTGTTGTTGTACCGAATTCAGTATAATTACAGGTAGCACGCGTTAGTGTTTAATACTGAACTAATTACCTGGTTTTCATTCAGTTAGATATAAAAGAAACGAAAGTTACTGCTAAAGTTGTTAAGAATAGAAACCGTACGCTGTAATTCTTTTTTATTCCGTTGTTCGATCGCTATTTTGGTAAACTCCTTCGGGGGGAAAAGTTTATTATTTTAAAACCTTGTAATGTGATCTTCTGGTGACTTAAAGGCCAACCTCCACTTGTGCGATTTTGCCCGTACGTACGTACGCGGCCAGTTCTGTGCATGTTCAGTGACAACTATTGCTCAACTTTGTTGGCCGACGACGGCCAGATTTTGTGTGCTTGGAAGTTGGATTCGATTATACTTTTTTAGGCCACCGCGCGGCCATCTGGCATGCGAGTCAATCAAATTTCAAGAAAAATGCAAACATTGCAAAAAATTGTAAACATTGTGAAAAAAAAGAAACACTCAACACCTGGAGTTTCGTTATTAACTGGAAATTCAAATTTTTTTTAAGGTTCAAAGGAGGAGAGAGACAAATGAAAATATTTTAACAGCTTTTGTTATACTCACCTTTATTTTAATGAAAGTATATAACCTGTTATATACATATTTTTTATTGTCTTTTATCATGAGACGAAGTCCATAACGGGAGCATTAGATTCAATAAAAGATCACTGACGACAGATGACCAGATTATTAAAACAAAACGATATAGAAATGTAAACTTGATGGATATTTTTCGGAAACTTTTTATTTCGATTTAGCGAAGTAACAAAGTCCCCCGGTCAAAAACCAAAATGGCGCATACCGATGTGAAAAATATAAACAAAACTTTTTAACAGCGATAATGGTACTCCATTTAGAATTCAAAAATCGATTTTTTTAGAATCTAAATTTCGAATTCGAATTTTAGAAGCTAAATTTCGATTTCGATTTCGATTTTGAGAAGCTAAATTTCGATTTTTTAGAAGCTAAATTTCGATTTCGATTTCGATTTTTTGAAGCTAAATTTCGATTTTAAAAAATCGAAATTTAGCTTTAAATAATCGAAAATCGAAATTTCGATTTAAATCGAAATTTAGCTTGTTATCCTTTTCCCATAAACTGTCACAAATACTTATCGCTGAAATTTAGCGCTTTTTCGTAAAGAGCGATATTTGTAAGCGATAATAGTGATAATGATAAAACTACAAGCGCTTAATTTATCACTAATATTGTTACTACATTTGTAAATAAGAACGAATTAGTGCTAAAACCCATTGTTCTTTTAGCGCTATTAGTACTTTGTATAAAGCGCTATTATCGCTTGTAGTGATTTTCCCTTGAATCGTCACATATGTGACGATTTCAGGGAAAATCATCACTAAGGATTTATCGCTATCTTGCATTAAATTAATGCAAAATTATCGCATCACATATCGCATCATTATCGCTTCACTAAAACTAATTAATTCGCAAATATCGCATAATTATAATAATTTTCTAATAGCCAATCACAGCGGAGAATCATTCGGTCAGCAATTTCAGCTGCCATTATAAAAAAACGAGTGTTAAGAGTGTTGTTTAGACTAAAGGCTGTTTTTGGAAAATTTAATGCGGAAAGAAACTGACGAGTACTACAGAAAGCCGTGATAGGATCTTTCGCTAATGTAAACGTAGCTTAATTAATAACCAGAATTTATAACAAAAGAAATATACTTGCATGAGCTGCAAAATATATTTTAAAGACAAATGTGCGCCAAGAGAAAAAAAAATCTTTTTCGAAAAGGAAATATAATAAATAAAAACTAAAAATCGTTCCTATCGCCGTAATAAGATTGTTTGTTTACATAGTAGATTCCATGTTTCATATACGTGACCGTCCAAGGGATTTTGATAACAAACGATATAAATAAAATAAAGTGACGGTATTTTGTTAGAATATGAAAAGTAGGATTCACCTACTTACTACGTTTCGTTTCGTTGAACGTCTATGTATGTTTATATTTTTCATATTCCCATGCACCATTTTTCGAGGTTGGAAAATAACTGGGAGTATTATATCTAATTGCTATTTTGCCAAATAAAAATAAAAAGTTTTTTTATTGATAAAGATGTCTACACTCTCAAAAGATGTTGTTGTTATCGCGACTTCAGCATTATTTTGAAAACTCAATGTGACGGATGTATAATTACAGGTAGCACGCGTTCATGTTAAATAATGAACTGATTACCTGGTTCTTATTCACTAACAGATAAAATAAACAACAGTTTGTTCTCAAGTTGCTACAAATAGAAACCGTCTGCTATAATTCTTTTTTTTGTTTAAGTTGTTCCACCGCTGTTCACATAACAGAACATGGTTCACATTCAGTTTAAGAAAAAAGAAGAAAAAGTTTGTTTTAAAGTTACTACCAATAGAAACCGTCCCTTACAATTCTTTTTTGAGTTGTTCGATCGATATTTTGGTTTATTCCTTGGGGGAAAATGTTTATCAGAATTTTAATCAACACTTGAGTGAGTTATATAGAATCAAAAAAGCGATTCTAAGAATTTATTATTACATTCCGATATTCGGAAGTATATCATGATAGCCGTTATGGTAAAATGAATTCCAACACAAAGTTGTATTTGTTTTTTCAACAAGCGCATTAATTACTTCACGGTAATTATGTAAAATCTAAATCGAATGTATAAATTAAAAACATAGAATTTTATCGCAAGAAATATCGCTTTAAGCAAAGAAAATAAGCGAGAAATTATCGCATCTTTTATCATTACTGACGAATCTATCGTTTAATGATGCGATAAATGTGCATTAAATCTATTGTTTTGGTGCGATAATAATATGCGATAAATTATCTAAGTGATGATTTTCCCTAAAATCGTCACATATATGTGACGGTTTATGGGAAAAGGATAACAAGTGAAAAATCGATTCTATAAAATCGATTTTTAGCTGCACAAAATCGATTCAAAATAATCAGAAAAGCGATTTCGAAATCGATTCACTTGAATCGGAAAAGCAATTCACTTGAATCAGAAAAACGTTTTCAATAATCGATTTGTAAGTCAGAAGTGATGTTAATTATAAGAATAAAGTCAATAAGTTAATAAGATTTTCATCATCGTAGATTCTCTATGTATGATAATAACATAGCATAAGCATTAAACCTCAAACAAGAGCCCGCTGGGCTTAAGATTGGCACAACAGTTAGTCGATGGGGCTATTTTAATGCAATAGGTTGCAGTTACTTGAATTAGCTAGCATTCACAAGGGATATCCGTTTAAATTCAAACCACTGCAATTGTTTGTATTCGATAAATCTTTAAGGAGTTCGTTGCTATGGCAAGCAACTTGAAAATGAGACAGGGTTATTATATGCTATTCGGGATCCCTGTATAGGCTAACCTGAACAGCAAAATACACACCCGTGTGACGTGATTGAGTTTAACCAATTTTTCAAAGTAATTGGTTTTTATGATTGGCCACATATTTTAATGAAAATCTGATTATTTTATGTAATTTATATCAAATTTCTTGATTTTTCTAGGCATTTCAAAATTTTCGACATAAGGGATCGTCTCCAAATTATAAGCGATATAATAAGCGCTTATTAGCGAATTTACGCTAGCGATTTTCGGAAAAAGCGCTTAATGAATCGCTTACTTTAATATTTAAGCGATTTGTACAAACTATCAAACAAATTTTCAATCATTTAAATCGTTTATTTTTCGCTTATAATTCGCTTATGATCGGCAAAAATCGATAAAAATCCACTTAACTTAATCACTTAATTGCTTTTCCACTTCACATGAATCACTTTTCCGCTTTACTCGAATCGCTTGTTTGATTCTATATCGCTCACAAGTGTTGATTAAAATTCTGATAAACATTCCCCCAAGGAATATACCAAAATATCGATCGAACCATAGTCTTGTGACTATGATCGAACAGCTCAAAAAAGAATTGTAAGGGACGGTTCCTATTGGTAGTAGCTTTAAAACAAACTTTTTTTGTCTTTTTTCTTAAACTGAATGTGAACCAGTTCATTTCACATAACAGGGGTAGAACAACTTAAACAAAAAAGAATTATAGCAGACGGTTTCTATTTGTAGCAACCTGAGAACAAACTGTTGTTTCTTTTATCTCTAACTGAATAAGAACCAGGTAATCAGTTCATTATTAAACACTAACACGTGCTACCTGTAATTATAATCCGTCACATTGAGTTTTCAAAATAATGCTGAAGTCGCGATCACAACATCTTTTGAGAGTGTAGACATCCTTACCAATTTTGTAAACATCTTGCATTTATTGGGAAGGCCTTAATAGAATGGAAAATTGTAGGATTTACTCTATTTTGACTCAACGTTCGCAAGACGGTATTCACATATAAAGCACGGTACTCAAACTTTCTTCACTTTGTCGAGCAAGTCTACTCCGACGAATTTCGCTGACGAGTACAAAATATTGACCAATCAGAAACATATTCACTGGGGAACATCGTGCCTGCAATTATTGAGTGTAGACACCCATCGTTAGTCATTCTTTAAATCATTTAAATCATATTTTAAAGGGAGCTGGAAACTAAGATGCTTTTTAATTTCATTGAATAACACGAGAACGAGTCCTACTGGTACCACTTATGTTTTCATTTTCTTTCGTTAGGTGAATAAATGAATTCGTATGACGAAGGAAATTTCAAAATTACCTTAGCAACGGAGGTCGTTCTCCCTAGCAACAGCGAAGAATCACTAATGCCTAAGTAATTTGTTGTCAATTTAGCACCAGGCGCCATGCATGCAGACGGATTATAGTCTTCGCAATTTTGAATGCCTAATGTGTGTATGTTTATAAATCAGCGAGTTTAATAACAAAAAAACTTTAGAAACTTTCGTAAGATATTTGGCTCGCTAGAAAATAACGATTCGTGACTCTTATTACGGCGATAGCAACGGTTTTTAGTTTTTATTTACATTTTCTTTTCGAAAAATATTTTCAGTGAGCGTGAGCATCGCGAGCAAAATCTGAAACGTTTCTTTCGTGTTTGAGTGGTGAAAACATTGGCTTGGGTGATGTCATAATTTAGCTTTCTTGTCCACTGATAGACTCAATCATGATAAGATTTTCCAAAAGCGGAAAAAACCTTGTTTAATACGTCGGTAAAATGAAAACAAAATACTAGGCAAAATCAAAGAAGCTATATCTTTTTGCCGGTCGAATCTGAAACAAGAGATATACATGCTTGCATGTAAACAAAATGTTTCCAAACAAAGTATTTTTCAAACTCATCAATTCGCTTAAAATCGCTTACGCAAATCGATTAACATTCGCTTATAGGAAAATTGGTTAAATTTAATCGCTTATATTCTAACGATTTGATTCACATTATATTCGTTTACAATCGCTAAACAAAAAAATCATAAGCAATAAAATTAAGCAAATTTTAATCGATATTTTGGAGACGATCCCTAATGCAAAACAATTTGTGACGGTTTATGGGAAAAGGATAACAAGCGAAAAATCGATTCATTTGAATCGTAAAAGCGGTTCACTTGAATCGGAAAAGCGATTCACTTGAATCGATTTGTAAGTCAGAAGTGATGTTAATTATAAGAATAAAGTCAATAAGTTAATAAGATTTTCATCATCGTAGATTCTCTATGTATCATAATAAAGTAGAAGCATTAAACCTCAAATTATAAACAAGAACCAAATGGTGAAAAACGGCATTATAAAACTGGCGCAATAATATGAATAGATACAAAAACACCATCCATCTGGAAATAGATTTTTATTTTTAGACTAAAGGCTGTTTTCCACTTTTGGAAAATTTAACGCAGAGAGAAACGGGCGAATACTGGGGAAAGAACGTGATTGGATCTTTCGCTAATGTAAACGTAGCTTAATTAATAACCAGAATTTATAACAAAAGAAATATACTTGCATGAGCTGCAAAATATATTTTAAAGACAAATGTGCGCCAAGAGAGAAAAAAAATCTTTTTCGAAAAGGAAATGCAAATAAAAACTAAAAATCGTTGCTATCGCGTAATAAGATTGTTTGTTTACATAGTAGATTCCATATTTCATATACGTGACCATCCAAGGGATTTTGATAACAAACGATATAAATAAAATAAAGTGACGGTATTTTGTTAGAATATGAAAAGTAGGATTCACCTACTTACTACGTTTTGTTTCGTTCAACGTCTATGTATGTTTATATTTTTCATATTCCCATGCGCCAGTTTTCGAGGTTGGAACATAACTGGGAGTATATATTATATCTAATTGCTATTTTGCCAAATAAAAATAAAAAGTTTTTTTATTGATAAAGATGTCTACACTCTCAAAAGATGTTGTTGTTATGGCGACTTCAGCATTATTTTGAAACTCAATGTGACGGATGCATAATTACAGGTAGCACGCGTTCGTGTTAAATAATGAACTGATTACCTGGTTCTTATTCACTAAGACATAAAATAAACAACAGTTTGTTCTCAAGTTTCTACAAATAGAAACCGTCTGCTATAATTCTTTTTTTTGTTTAAGTTGTTCCACCGCTGTTCACATAACAGAACATGGTTCACGTTCAGTTTAAGAAAAAAGAAAAAAAAGTTTGTTTTAATGTTACTACCAATAGAAACCGTCCCTTACAATTCTTTTTTGAGTTGTTCGATCGATATTTTGGTTTATTCCTTGGGGGAAAATGTTTATCAGAATTTTAATCAACACTTGAGTGAGTGATATAGAATCAAAAAAGCGATTCATTAGAATCGGAAAAGCGATTCCTTGGAATCGGAAAAGCGATTCATTGGAATCGGAAAAGCGATTCATTAGAATCTAAAAAGCGATTCATTAGGATTGGAAAAGCGATTCATTAGAATCGGAAAAGCGATTCATGTGAATCGGAAAAGCGATTTTAAAGAATCGCTAGCTTCAAATAATCGATTAAGCGATTCAAATCGCTTTTTCGCTTGTTATCCTTTTCCCATAAACCGTCACATTTGTGTAAACTTCAAAAGAGGTACAGGCTGATTGTCTCTTTTATTCCAAAAAACTGGCAAAAAAGGCCCGTTCAGGGGCGGTTTAAAATATTTTTCATAGTTTTAAACCCAAAATTACAGGGGATACCTTTTGCCATTTGAATATAAATTTCCAAATGGTACCCCGAAATACCGCTCAAGAACCAAACTTTTTAAGGCCTGGTCTGCAAAATACACACCGCACAATTAAGCACAAATACTTTGTTGGTTAGTACTAAATAGGTGTTACGGGCAGTAATGATGTCACTTTTTAAGATTTATATGTCCAAAAACCACGAAATGTTTTGCCTATACCAATTTCTAAATTTTTGAAAGGTCATTATAACAGGAAACAAGATGCCCTTACAGGCATAAAGATTTCTGCAAAATCAGCTGAAGTATGAAAATTGAAAGGCTATGACATTCTTGAAATTTAAAAAAGATTGATTCATTTCCACAATGTATGTTTATTAAATTTCCGATCATGTATACTACCAAAATACGGAAAAACATAGTTGTCATTATTCAAAACTTTATACCAATAAACACGAATAAACTTGATTATATCTGAATGACATAATGTTCTTTATTTTGTTGATACATAATGATATTAAGGATATAATTATCCATTCAGATAAAACAATGATGCATGTAATTCAATCTATTATGAATTTATGAATTCATTATGTCTAGTCAATCTTCCTAACAGAATTCCTAAATCGCAAGCACAAAAAGGAAAACATAAATTTGACTATGCAAAATACATCAATCAACATACATAACTGAAAACAGAAATTTGTGCTTAAGTTTCATTAACAATATGTCATTAATATGTTAATTTACAAACATGCATTATCTGAACTAAACTAAATTTCATGAAAAGATATACACAAACTTAAGAAACATTAAATCTTTAATTTACGCATACACCCCAGGGCATTATGAAAGCATAACTGACACAAAAAAACTTACGGTCTTGTGTCTAATTACGGACAGCCTTCATAATTACGGACATCGATCAAAACATAATTCCAACCGTCTGTAAATTAAAAACACGGCACATCCCGTACTGTCAACCAAACTGTAATAAAACAAACTTCAGAGAGAGATAATTAAATTTATTTGAACGCTAGAGAAAATTACCAATACTAGCCGCCAAGGCGGCGTCGCTCGCCGCCCATGTCCACCTGCTCTGTATCACTGTATCAATAAACGCCAAATTTCCTTATAAACGGCTCGTACAACTTGTGTTCAACCAGAAGCAGATTCGAAGTCACAGCCGCCTCTGGTAAAACCAATCTTTTATCAGTGTAACAATACACTCAAAACGTAGAGAGAGAAAACTTCAACTTTTTATTAGCTTTTGTTTTAAAAAAGTTACGCGCTCTAACATGGGTGCTATTAAACGTAAGGGGGAAATTGTTTCTCTTCTCAAAAAGATCACGCCGGAGGAGAGAAAAAAGGCACGTGCTAAATGAATAAAGAGAATAAAAAAACGTTCGATCAGAAGCGCTTAAGAATTAAAAAAAGAAATTAAATTAAAAGAAAAGCAAAAAAATATTTTGTTTCATATGATACTCTTTTTTTACCTATCGGTTTATAAACATTTCGATTGCTCGAAAAAAAGTTTACCCGTCTCAGACAATCAGGCAAGGATACGTTAGGATACACTGGCAAGCATGCTGCCAAGTTCTGCCACTGCTGCTATTTGTTCAAAATGTTTAATCAGTTAGTTTCTTTGTATTTAGTTGATGTACTGTTTTCAAAGCCAAGTCAACGTGAAATATAAAACTAACAATAATGATAAAAACAAAACGTTATTCCTATTAGTTCATCAGCCAAAAAAAGTCACGTTCGATTGGGGTTGCAATGTATTTGCTTCGAACTCACGTCGCACACAAAAAAAGAAATAATTTCGCTCACAACTCAATCTACCATTTTGCGTGACTTACAAACAAACAAACAGACAGACGGAGAATTGGCTATTAATATATAGATGCCATTTAGAATTTATTTTTCTAAACTTTTATAATTTAAAATAGACTGCGCCCCCTTGAGAATCATGCCTATTTTTATGAGCTCCATGTGTACAATGGTAGCCATATTTACGGATAAAAAATAATAATTGCCACCTCCGTCATGAAATATCGACAGGTCGAAAATTTATGTTTAAAAATGAATTGAGGAATGAAAATGTTTTTAGATCATACTTTTAGAAAGTTAATTATCATAAAACAAGTCAAATAAATAAAGTTTTTGTACGTCAATCACAGTGGGGGAGGTTACTTTTTACTGAGTATTGAAATATAGGCCATTATGATTTTCACGGTCCATTATTCTTCAAGTGTTGCTGCTAATTGCTCTCTATTGGATTGCTCTGTTTCATCAAACATTTTATTCAGTTATACGTGGTGAACTTGGCAAGAACGCACGTCTATTTTCGTGACAAGAATGTTTGTTTACATTTTGATGTCCGTAATTGCAAAGGCTGTCCGTAATTAGACATGAAGACGGTACTTCAACTGCCACTAAACTTAATGAACAAAATAACATTAAATTCAGATGCTTAAAGATATCACAATGATTATGTAAGTCTTTCAATATGTGACGTTCCAGGGGATTTTGATAACAAACCATAAAACGTTTTTTAAAGAAACGTTTAAACGTTGCAAAAACAATAGAAAAAAACGTTTGAAAACGTTTTTATAAAAACGTTTAAACGTTTTTGCTAGAAGTCAAAAACGTTTCAAGAATTCGAAAGAGAAAACGTTTAAACGTTTAAATAAACGTTTTATGCAGAACATTAAAAACGTTTTAAACGTTTTATCATTAATAACGTTTTTATTGTTAAAAACGATGCTTCATAATAAGGAGCTAAAGAGCTCTTGCTTCGGCTGCTATTAGGGAACTTACGAAAGTACGATGGCAACGTGGGCGACGACGTAAAAGATATTCATCTTCAATGAATCACAAAAGAGCAGAAACTATACACACACTTATTGTATTGAGCAAGGAAGACGGAACTATAGGCCGGTTTTCACATTGTTCGCTGTCGTCGCATGTATAAGCGAACTAATTTTTGATTTAGAATTGAGTTGAGTTGAATAAAGTGGAAACTGGTCTTTAGTTGAAATTTTCGGGAGGTTTAACTTCAGCAAGTCATACGGCCGCTGCCGCTGATTGGGTGAATCAAAATCATGTGACAGTCAATCGCCCCAGAACCTGAAAACATTATCAAAATGAAGTCCATAAAGATAACTAAAAACGTTACCAAGTAATTTGATTAACAGTGCATCTTAATTTTGTGAAAGTGAAATGTCTCTTTAAACAGAGAAATTAAGGTTTATCCAGATCTGTTTCTATAAAAATTAGCCGTTTTCAACTACTTTCACCGAGTGAAAATACATCTTTACGAAAATAAACATTAAACTTTTCCCCGAGGATTTACAAAAATAGCAATTCTATCAAATTCGTTCTATTATGGAATCAATAGAATTGTAGCGGACGGTTTCTATTTGTGGAAACTTTGAAAACAGCTGTTGTTTCTTTAATCTTTAAATGAATGGGAACCAGGTAATCAATGTATTCTAATACGCTTACATGTGTTACCTGCAAATGCATATTTAAAAAAGTACACACTTGAAGAATATTGACGTCATTAAAATAAATCAAAACAAAAGAACGCACCTTGTTCATTCATGAAGTAAAAGATGAAAAGTTTTTTAATTATAACTGGTTTTAATAACGAACTTTCGAAAAATGGCGCATACGAATGTGATTATAAACAAACCGCTGGACACTTCTTCAAACGAAACTTGTTTACGTTTGCAGAGAAATGCAACGATACCAAAATCCGCTGGACGATTAAAGTTGAAAATGTTTTTTGTGAAAAAATGGATTAATGTAAAAACGTTTTTTATAAAAACATTTTTAAAAAACGTTTTTAAAAAACGATTAAACGTTTTCAAAAAACGTTTTTAAAAAATGTTTTTAAAAACGTTTATAAGGTTGCACACATAGCAAAATGAAAAACGTTTAAACGTTTTTAAATGTTTTATCGTTTGTTATCAAAATCCCCTGGAACGTCACATATATATATACGGTCAATCTTCCTATTTACAAAAAGACTCCCAAACACAAAAAGTAAACAAAGATTTGGATTATGATGAAAATATGTGACCCAAACATAACTGAAAGCAGAATTTGGTGTTAAAGGATGCTAAAAATAGCTAGATAGAAACATCAAACATAAAATGATGCAGGTACAGTGTAGACAGGCATTCTTGTTGTTGTTGGAGCTGAAGAGGAAACTGAGCTGAGCTGTACGTATCCAGAGCTTAAAAAAGCATTACAGCCCACACATTAAACAAACGATCCTTTGTATTTAGAAAGGCTTAAAAGAATCCCAGACATTTTCCAAAAAACATATATACTGTTTTTACAAAACATTGAGAACTTGTTTTTAGAAAAGAATGAAAACAGTAGAATCATTGGACAACTACAATTATATGATTATAGATTTCTAGCCTTTACTTGTGGTTTTGGAAGTGTAAATCTTCTTTTAAATTTATTCCACATTGATCAATTAACTTTTGGAAATCTAAGTAGGCTTCGGTCACGCTGATAGTACACCATAATGCCATAATGCACCAATCAACATTGAGACGGTTGTATGAACCATTGGATTTCGAATTTCGAATTTGGCGGGAGCGACACTCTGACAGCAGCCAGCCGTTACACGGACGTTTTAAAGATTAGCTGCGCTGCGCGCTCCAATCAATTATAAACAAGAACCAATAGTGAAAAATGCCATTATAAAACTGGCGCAATAATATGAATAGATACAAAAACACCATACATCTGGAAATAGATTTTTAGACTAAAGGCTGTTTCTGGAAAATTTAATGCGGAAAGAAACGGACGAGTACTACAGAAAGCTGTGGTTGGATCTTTCGCTAATGTAAACGTAACTTAACTAATAACCAGAATTTATAACAAAAGAAATATACTTGCATGAACTGCAAAATATATTATAAAGACAAATGTGCGCCAAGAGAGAAAAAAGGAAATGTAAATAAAAACTAAAAATCGTTGCTATTGCCGTAATACGATTGTTTGTTTACATAGTAGATTCCATGTTTCATATACGTGACTGTCCAAGGGATTTTGATAACAAACGATATAAATAAAATAAAGTGATGGTATTTTGTTAGAATATGAAAAATAGGATTCACCTACTTACTACGTTTCGTTTTGTTCAACGTCTATGTATGTTTATATTTTTCATATTCCCATGTGCCAGTTTTCGAGGCTGGAACATAACTGGGAGTATTATATCTAATTGCTATTTTGCCAAATAAAAATAAAAAGTTTTTTTATTGATAAAGATGTCTACACTCTCAAAAGATGTTGTTGTTATCGCGACTTCAGCATTATTTTGAAAACTCAATGTGACGGATGTATAAATTACAGGTAGCACGCGTTCGTGTTAAATAATGAACTTATTACCTGGTTCTTATTCACTAAGAGATAAAATGAACAACAGTTTGTTCTCAAGTTGCTACAAATAGAAACCGTCTGCTATAATTCTTTTTTTTGTTTAAGTTGTTCCACCGCTGTTCACATAACAGAACATGGTTCACGTTCAGTTTAAGAAAAAAGAAAAAAAGTTTGTTTTAAAGTTACTACCAATAGAAACCGTCCCTTACAATTCTTGTTTGAGTTGTTCGATCGATATTTTGGTTTATTCCTTGGGGGAAAATGTTTATCAGAATTTTAATTAACACTTGAGTGAGTGATATAGAATCAAAAAAGCCATTCATTAGAATCGGAAAAGCGATTCATTAGAATCTAAAAAGCGATTAGAATCTAAAAAGCGATTCATTAGAATCTAAAATTCATGGTTACAGCTCATACAAGTATATTTCTTTTGTTTTTTTGTGATGTATTTATTAATAAAGTTATGTTTACGCAATAAAACTTTTTTTATTTCTATGCTTACACTAGAAGATCTTTTTTACAAAATTTATCAGTAGTGCAACTAGGCTCAGAAACAGGGAGGCTACGCAGAAATACGAAAACACGTATCACTATGGAGACGGGTTTATTATAAATTTCGCTCTGTAACCCAATCAACCCTCAAGTATTTATTTAGAATGGGCGTTATTTATAGGTCGCTATTCTTAAAAGAACATAAGCGAAATCTTTCGACCATCCGGTCGTCTTGTTCATGTTAATAATGAGCTCATTTTCGTCCAAGTAAACTGCAACCCTTTCTAGGTCTTCTTCCAGGAACTGTTCAATTTTGTTTTTGCTTTTATTCAGGATGTATATGCCTGTGTCATCTGCGTACATTACTACTTGACTGTTCTTAAGACATCCTGGGAAATCATTGACGAAGAGTATGAACAGTAATCAGGCCTTGACATAAAGAAATCTCTACCGCGCGACTAATCGCGCGCCTAAATTGACAACAACTAATTGGCCTGCGCGATCCCAAATTTCGTTACAAATGATGGAATTTTACTTATTGAAGTCGGGGGACGATTTAACCAGTGAACCCCAAACACTGGAGGCATTGCAGCCCTTATCTTCGACTTCAGGGCTTTCTTTTTTTAACTACGAGTTCTTCGTGTTTTATTGATGTGAAAATTCAATTAACAAAATACATCTTTGTTAGTTAACAGAAAACAACCATATAACTATATAATAACAATCACTCAGCATAATTTAATCTTCATATAACTATATTTAGAATGAATTAACAAAATTTCCTGAATTGATCTGTGTACAGGTGTTGTTTGGAAAAATATTTTGAATTAACAAAACCCTTTGTTTGAAAGGCTTTTGAAAGTTACTATGATTTTTGAACATTATTTCCTATTTATCAAAATGAGTAAGAATATTGTCTTGTTGTAATTTCAATAACGTAAATCTTGTGCAATATATTTTTGAACTTGATCATGAAAAGATCTAGTAATAAAGTTGATTTTGAGTTTTCGTTTTGAGGGCGTTATGAAATTAACAAAGCTATTCATGACGTTTTTGTTATGCATGTTTTCTAACACTAAAATATATATTCATTCCTTTTGATAGGTATTAACTATAAATCGCTCAGATAAATTGTTGTTTATCAAAGCTGGGCGAGTGAATCATCGCTCGGGTGATGCAAGAAATATTGAACTTGGGCGCGTGTTTGCGTGCGCGAGAGCGATCGCGCGCCTGTTATGACAAGGCCTGAGTAATGGTCCCAAAATGGAGCCCTGGGGTACGCCTGACAGCAATGGCTTATTTGCTGAGGAAATTCCATCCAAGGATACAAATTGTTCTCCGTGAAATAGATAGTTCTTAATCCATTCGTGTTCAATTCCTTCTATTCCATATTCAGACAGTTTGTTGAGTAACACTCCATGTCCTACGGTATCGAATGCCTTGGTAAGGTCAATAAACACTGCTCCTACCATTTCACCTTGGTCGATTGACTTTCTGATGTTGTCACAAAGCAGCGTGGACGCAAGTTGCATAGATCTATTGTTCCTACATCCAAACTGGTAGTCGGTGAGTAGGTTGTTGCTCTCTAGATAGTTTGAAAGCTGAGAATGTATGGCTTTCTCTAATATCTTTGAGAATATTGGCAGAATTGATATGGGCCTATAGTTTTCGGTTTTTGCCTTATGGCCAGATTGTATATCGGCATAACTTTTGGCAATTTCCACATCGATGGAACAGTCCCATTCCTCAAAGACAGATTAATAATATACGGTAGAGGCTCAGATATAACAATTTTTAATCATTCCAGGGGGGCAAGTCCGGCAAGCACCGGGTGCTTTTTTCATTTGGAGACACTTCAGTTGCTTTTCAACAAAGAATTTTGATACATAAGAAAAACGAAAAAGTCTGAAGAGTTCGAATAGTTTTCCTGGTATGAAATTGCCAATGTAGCTTGAGAAAACAATAACTTTTGATTTCAGGTACTTCTTTATTATCCATGAATCTTTTTAGGTCTCGTTTTGACCATGGAGCTGGTTTTCCCCTAACAATTTTCTTTTTAATAGGAGCGTTCGAATCAAAAACAGTTTTCAGCGATTCTGTGAAGTAGTTTGTTGCTGCTATGTCAACATCATTGCATTCATACAGGGGTTTCCAGTTAATATTTCTGACATTTTTAATAAGTTTATTTCCGTCATAATCTTTGTACTCTCTATATTGTGTTGTTTTTAATTCGTATTTAGCATGATTACTTTTTCTAATGCAACCAATAAGCTCATGGTCCCCGAGGGATAATGGATGAACAAATACTTTTGAGATAACCGTTGGATTGTTCGAAGCAATTATATCGATAAGTGTTTTAGTCGTTTTCGTAATGCCAGTTGTTTATTAACGATTTGATCAAACCCATTTGTTTCCATGATGGCTTTTATGTCCTTGCAATCGCCCCTTTTTAAATAGTTTGCATTTAAATCCCCAAGCCAGCCCTCATAATTCACTTCGGCAGTCGGCAATTGCCCAAGCATTTGCCGAAGCGAAAGCCTCTTTTTACACCTTCACTTCGGCAAAATAATTGCCGAAGCCAAATTCTCTCACAACAAACCTATTTTCCCTTTTAAAAATGCATTTTCTTAACTTTTTTGCAAGCTTCCCCACCATAATTATGTTTCTGCACACGATCACAAATTTTTTCCCTTACAGCTTTTTCATTAGTCAGCGGCTTTACCCACCTGGCTATTTGAATAGGGTTTCGTCGCCGTCTATAATTTTCACGTGATCACTTTGTTTCGAAACGATCGAGATCAATTTTTTTCATAGAACAGTTTATAGACTTTGTTTACAAATACCATGAATCTTTTTCGAGGAATTTAAAATTTTACTTACAGAATGTGCGTGTTACAACTAGTACTATTTAGGAAGTTCCTCTTTGTTCTACACTCGTTGTTACGAAACTTCCTTGGGTCACGCGGTTTTCATAAGAACATTCTTTTAGTTTGTTTCGAATGATATTCGAAGAAGAGTATAAATTTCAGAATTCATTATGCTAACTATAATGGAAAAGATACGTAGAAAAAGATACGTAGATACTCTTTAAAAACATGCTCAACTTATTACATTAATGTTCGTGCTCAATTGACAACGAAGGATAACTTAGGTATATTAAGTAATTATTCGCCAATTTTCTGTTGCTAGGCAAAACGACCACCGTTGCTAAAGGGAATTTTGAAACTTCCTTCGTTCTACGAATTCATTTCTTCACCTAACGAAAGAATATGAAAACATAAGTGGTACCAGCAGGACTCATTTTCGTGTTACTCAATGAAATTAAAAAGCACATTAGTTTCCAGCTCTGTACATATTGAGAAGACTGGTTTCCTATCCATATTGAAAGCCCTAAGTAACTTTACGATATTTTTTCTAGGTTTTATGATAGTGTTTCACTTTTTTGTAAACAAAGTTATGAAATATTCAAGATGCAAGATATTTGTTTTTTTTTTTCACCTTACCCACAATTATTCAGGACTATACGAATCCATGTATTCGCGATGGTCATTATTATGAGGCAAAAATCAATTGACAAGTTGTCATTGAATTGAAATAACTTTATTCCAAGATACTTTCGCGGAATCTGTTGAGAAAAATATGATATAATATAATATGATATAAGTTTAATACTTCACAGGTCACGAAAGTTTCTTCGCATGAAGACCTTCAAATCTATTTTGGTGGTTTTTGCAGCTATATTTATTAGATAAGGGGCAAGGTTAAAAGGCAAGAGTGATTTAAATAGCGGGAATGAATTTGCCGAAGCGTTGCCGAAGCAAAATACAATATTCCAGCTTTGCTTCAGCAAAAACTTTGCCAAAGCCAAGAGAACCGAATTACGAGGGATGCAAGCATTATTATTTCCTTTTGTTCTTTCTGTGCTTCGATTAAACTGTCGTTAAAGCTTGTGTTGAAATCCTTTGGAAGATATTTTGACGTATTCGGCGGCCTATAATAGCATACTATAAGGAAAGAGAAAAGACTTTCAAAATTTCAAGCCAAATACATTTTGTGGTTTTATTTTCAAACCCGGTCCTTCTCCAATTTAGTCCATTTTTAACGTAAATACCGACCTCTCCTCCTTTACCTTTTTCATGATGTATGGAAACAAATTCATATCCTGCTATGTTGTACAGAATTGCGTCTGAGGTATCTCGATCAATGTGAGTTCAGTCACAGCGAAGATATCAATATTCCTGTGAGTTTGGAAAAAATACTGTAAGGATGGTAAATTGCACATTAAACCACGTATATTTAGATGCAGCAACTTCAAACCTTTATTCTTGAAATACCTATCTAAGCCAGGAGTACCATTATCAGTTAGTATTTCCACTCCAGGAGTATAAAAAATCAACAGCAGCAACAACATGACTGCTCGTCACGGCGCCATCTTGAACAATGAATCTGTGATGTCTGTGATTTCAGACCTTAAAATTGCTTTTACCCCTTCTAGTCTAATGAAGCCTTATTTTGTAACATAGCCACCCACAGTAAAGTATTTTTCTTCTTATCTGCTCTATTTCCTTTTATTTTGAAAATTTCTTAAAATATTATCCAGATTACTAGCATAAAGTGTGTAATAGTAATGGTCCCTTACCTGCCAGGCTTTGTGATCCATCGAGTCAAGAATCATAAAAATGACTTCATCATAATTAGCCGCAATGGGCAGAAAAAATGTAAATAGTACTAACTAAAAAAAGGTAAATTATATTTAATTTACAACAAAAAGTAAATAAAATAATATACCCAAATTCAGGAGTAAAAGCTAGACACACTTGATAGAGGTTTTTAAGAAATCGAAATGTTGTGATTCACTTGGTGTTTTTCTTGTTTTTATATATGTGACAGGTTGAGGGAAAAGGGACCATTCGATTTCGCAGTTATTTTGGAGTTTAAACGCATTTAAACGCGTTTAAACGGTAAAACCACAAACGAGTAAATGCCGTTTAAACTCTTCCAAAAGAACTTCGTAACGAAGAGAAAAATTCGAATTCACGTTTAAACTCTAAGAAAAGTTGAAACGTCAAAAAATGTTATTTACTAGTTAGAAGCTATTTACAAACTTCGTGAAAATAATTCAAACAGGAACTTTACTGACAAGTTGCTTATGTAATCTAAAATGTATATTGACAGGTAGCACCCGTTGTGTATTAAAATAAACTGATTTGTTGGTTCTCATTCATTTGGAGATAAAAGATGCAATAGTTAGTTCGAAAGTCACGATAAATAGAAACCGTCGGTTCTATATTAAGTTGTTCGACAGGATTGCTATTTTGGTAAATCACTTGGGGGAAACGTTTATATTTATTTTTTGTTTGTAAATGTAAAATTTCGATAGAAAATATGAAACTTGTCATATTTCTGATTATGAATCCATTTCCTTCAAGACAAAATATTCTACGATAGCAATAATAAAACCTTTATTTCTTTTTCAACAGACACGTTCACGAGATATACCTTTCATTTAATTGATCATATCACACCATTTTTGGTAAATTTTATTGACATCTGTAATTTCATTACGATGATATTTATAGGTTCAACAGGATGATGGATGTATGTTGGAAGAGACAAATGAAAACATTTTAACGTCGGCTGGACGAGTTGCAAAAGTTCTCTTTTGAAATACTCAACTTCGTTTAAATAAAAAGATACCTGTTTCCTTCTGTTTTTCATCATCAGGTTTACGTGGAAGATTGTCTGAAAGCTGTGTTTACACAGGGCTCCGAAACTCTCTCATGTCCTGGCTGTAAAGCTTGGATGGGTGCACACTCTGCTCGCAGTAGTCAATGTTGATGATGGGCAGTTGAAAAACCTGTGGCAAGGTTCGAAATGGTAGTTCCTCTGTCCGTTCGAATCTCATTGTCATACAACAGTCGAGCATAAGAGTGTTAGCATGAAGTGATGGAACCGACGTAATTTTCCTTGTGCAACTTTTTGAAGACCTAAACCACAATGTCATTAATATTTTTTTCAAAAGATCTTGGGGGCCGCATATATATAAACATATATGTAAACTTTCTCATGGAAATTTTGTTAATGTTTAAATTTGACTTCATGCTACTCTATGAGAAAAATATTAGGAAGATCCTTATGCATTCCATTGCATCTTCATTTAAAAAACATTCTATTATAGGACACACTCGGTGTTCATGGTTATAAACATTTGATTGAACTCTTTGATGATTTTTGATGATTTTTTCGTTTTATGCCATCTGGCGTATGTTGATGTACATTAATAACGGAAACTTTCGGTGGGAAATTTTGACTTGTCCTAAAGTTTTTTAATTTAAGTACTATCGGAAATCAATGTTTTTGGTTCATTTGAGGCCTGATAAGTGACATGCTTTGAATATGCGGTCTTTCAGGAAGCCTTAAGCAGTACAACACTTGCTTAAAATTGTTTCTAAACGTCCTACACAATGATCAAAGTTACGAGGGGAGTTCTCAAATCATTAGGATGTGCATGATTTAGAATGCAAAGCAGTCGATGAAGGTTTTCTGCACTTTGGGTAACATTGACGAATACATGAGAAAGAAAGTTGTTTATATTTTTTTTGCGCTACTATTTGCTCACGTGTTTTGTTTTCGTTTTTTCTTTTCTCCCTAGTCATCTTAAGACGGTGTGTGTTATTGTTACTGTAATTATAATGTTTACACTCTTTCATATTTTACAGCACTTTCTTAAATTAATTTTTAACACATTTAAAATTTTCAAAAGTTTTTCCTCCGACAATTTTCGTTGTTAATGTAGTTTTCTTATAAAGGACTGTATAAACTAATCTTAATTGACAGATAACGATATATTTACGAAGCCAATAACTTACCAAAAATGTTTTCATTAATAAAAAATAACAACAGAAGTATCGCTATGTTTTGTAAAAAAGAACACAGCGTTGTCAAATTATATAAAGTGTTACTTTAGTAGTTTCAAAAACGCCAATGAGGTAACCCTAAGCACTCACAAAAAGTAACTTGAATTTAAGATCTCTGATCTTACAGGTTAATTTTAAAGTTGCCAGTCGAATACAACAATCTAAAAGATAATAAACAAAAGGTATACGCTTTTGGTGTTGAATCATAGTCGGCTTTCAAATGTCACATCAAATAGTAATGTCAACACTAATTTACTTGAAATCTTTTTGTACATATTTAGCACTGTTAAATAATTTCTTTTAGAATTAACATGATACCTCAAGATTATTAATTGTATGTGCGAAACACCAGTCTGAACACCTAAATGAAATTCATATAGAATCTATTTTCTCATTTCGGCAACTTTTTATCTTGGAGTTTTCAGCTATCACAATTGATCAAGGGTAAAAGCAATAGAAAAATATGTCAGCAGTGCCTACTTTGACCTTATCCACAAGTTGACCTTCATGTTTGAAATCAGCAGTACAAACTTGTTCCACTATTAAATTTTCATTAAAATTGAACAATTTTCAAAATTTGCCACAAATTTGGCCTACTTTGCCTTTTTTAAAAACTCACGCTATTCCCAGTGAACTTTCGAAAATATCCCTTACAATATTTGAAAAATATTCTCCAACTCGGAAAAAAAAAACAAAAAAAAATTTCCGAGTTAGTAACTCAAGAAAATTTTACGTGAATAAAATTTCCGAGTTAGTAACTCGAGAAAAATTAAATTGGGATCTTTTCGCTAAGACAAACCATTGCAAAGATATTGCAGATTAAAGATTTTGATGATGTCATAGCTGCACCACCCAAAAATATTTAAACCCAAAAACCATCAGTTATCCCTATTGGTTCTCGAGATATTTCCCCAAAAATGTCGTGTTTGATTGAGGATGCAATGCAATGATTCCCCCGTGATCATAAAAAAACTGACGTCACATCACATGCTTTTATACTAATTGTGAAAAGGTGTCTCTTGCCTCTACGTGGTTTTGCCCTCAACTAAGAAGATGTCGACCTTAAATTTAAATGAATATATCACTCAAAAATAAGTGTGACACTCGCAAATATATAATAAGATACATATATTATATTAAAACTATTTGTGTTTTTTTTTACTTTTTAGACTCAAAAATTTATTAAATAAGTGTGTGCTTTTTATGACAATATGATTAATAGTGACACTTCAGGTGTTCCAAAATCAGATATTCCACGGAAAAAGGACAAGTACAGAAAAGATAAGCGTATGTCTTTCACTCCATTTTTGTGAATTCCTGGGTTATGTATCCAGCACTCAACCATTCATTTCGTTTTTTATTATAGCATGGGATCATGAAGGCATTGACCACTGGAGAATTGAACCCTTCAAACCTGATGATAACCCACATGGACTAATGGAAGAGTCTTCATTTGCTACATTATTTCCTAAGTACAGGGAAACATACTTGCGTGAGGTTTGGCCACTTGTAAAAGAAAAATTTAAAGAGTTTGTAAGCTCTGTTTACAATAGCTTACCTATACCAATTTTGAGGAAGAAAATTAATACTTGAGTCTTGCCTCTCTGTATTTTCAGGGTATCAAATGCTCTTTGGATGCTATAGAAGGGAGTATGACAGTGTCTACCACAAGAAAAACATTTGACCCTTATGTCATTGTAAAGTCTCGTGATATGATCAAATTGATGTCTAGAGGTGTGCCATTTGAAAAGGTAACTTTTCTTTTAATTACATAATACTTGAAAATGCACTTTTTCAAGGAGCTCTTAATCAATTTCACCCAAATCACTCACTAACATTGCTACTCTGGTGAATCTAGTTTATGTCTGTTTTCAGGCATGCCTTGTAATGGAAGATGAAACAACGTGTGATGTTATTAAGATAAGAAACCTTGTCCGAAACAAAGAAAGATTTATAAAACGGAGACAAAGACTGATTGGGCCTAATGGAGCAACACTTAAGGTTGAATTTACTCCAAATAAATCCTGTTTTTGGCAAGCATCAACACCAAATAATTCAAATGTTTTGTGTGTTATTGTATTTTTAGGCATTGGAGTTACTTACAGAATGTTATATTCTTGTACAAGGTGGAACTGTTTCTGCTATAGGTACATTTAAAGGTTTGAAACAGGTAAGGTTTAGCTTTAAATGAAACTGATAAAAGGCTTTTACCGGGATACTAGATCAGTTTTTCTTTTGTTTTAGGTTTGTAAACATGATGTACTTGTGTTTACACCTTATCATTTTATCTATTTGTGTATTGAAAATTTCATTAACAGGTTCGAAAAATTGTTGAAGAGACAATGAAAAATATACATCCCATTTACAATATCAAAGTAACCAACTTTTTTTCTAGTTTCGTCTTTTTGCTATAATAATTTCAGTCGACTTTTGTCACAACCTGATTTCCTGAAAATCCTTGTTTCCATAGATTCTCATGATAAAACGGGAGTTAGCCAAAGATCCTGATTTGAAAAATCAGAACTGGGACAGATTTCTTCCAAAGTTCAAAAATAAAAATGTTCAAAGGAAGAAAGTGAAAGTTAAAGCGAAGAAACCATACACACCTTTCCCTCCTGCACAACTGGAGAGCAAAGTATGTTAATAAATTAAGTCACATTTTAGTGAACCTATTATTTTATGGAAACCTCTAACAGTATGAGCATAGGTTATAAAAATTTTAGTGCTAAAAGTTAAGGTCATATGCTAAAATCATCCGAGGATGGAGAATGCTAGTTCTTAAGAACATGAACACCACTTAAAAGTTTCAGAAAAGAGGTGTCTAAGAAAAAGAATGGGTGGCTACTATTAGAATTGTATTTCAAAGTAACAAGATGCCCTAACAGGCAAAAGGATTTCTGCAAGTTCTGCTGAAATATGAAGAATAAAAGACCATAGACGTACTTGATATTTGAAAAAGGTATCATGTAACCTTTTTCAAATTTCAAGTACGCCATTATGGTCTTTTAGTTTCCCAAAATAAAACATGACATTTCTAATCATGTACTTCCCAGGACAAGATAATTGACACTATGTGAGACTTATAATGTATATACTGCCAATAAACTGGATTACATCTGAATGACATTAAATATTCTTTATTTTGTTGGTATAAAATAATATCAAGATAATATTGACCCTTTCAGATATCACAATGTATATGCACATAACTCATAAACTCTAAAAATTCTGAATTTTTGAATTTGATACTTGATGTTAATCTTCCTGACAGACTTCCTAAATCACGAAGATTTTGGTCATGCAAAATACATCCACATAGACCAAAATCAACATTAAAACTAAAATCAGAAGTTTCTGTTTTGGTTTGATTAACTACTGGCATGCACCTACAAACATTATTGATCTAAGTTGACATTCATGACCTGTTTATAAAAATTCTTTAAGAAATTCAAAAAAAAGGTTGAATGACATAACATTGCATTTTTGTCAAAGAAAAGAAAGAAAAGAATGATCTCAGTTCAAGATAATTACAAGTTTCTTCCGTATATTTTTGTTTTTCACCTTTAAAATCCACTAATGTAAATCTAAACGGGTTTCTTCGCACTGACATTCTAACAGGCACCAACATGCGTGGCACAATGCTTTGGTTTCATGTAAACTCACGCATGAATTTTCAAAAAACTGCTAGGTTTGGACAGTAAGAAAAAAGCAAGAAATGCTTTGCATATTTACAAATCGCGTTAAGGAAGACCATTAGATCAACATCAAAAATTATATGTTTATGCACGTAACATATATATATATGTGACGTTCCAGGGGATTTTGATAACAAACGATAAAACGTTTTAAAACGTTTGAACGTTTTTCATTTTTTTCGTTAATGAAAAAACGTTTTCTTGTTATGTGTGCAACGTTATAAACGTTTTTAAAAACGTTTTCATAAACGTTTTTTTAAAAATGTTTTTACAGTAATCTATTTTTTCACAAAAAACATTTTCAACTTAAACAAGTTGAAAACGTAAACAAGTTTCGTTTGAAGAAGTGTCCAGCGGTTTGTTTATAATCACATTTGTATGCGCCATTTTTGGAAAGTTCGTTATTAAAACCAGTTATAATTAAAAAACTTTTCATCTTTTACTTCATGATTCTTTGATTTTATTTTGATTTTTAATGAACAAGGTGCGTTCTTTTGTTTTGATTTATTTTAATGACGTCAATATTCTTCAAGTGTGTACTTTTTTAAATATGCATTTGCAGGTAACACATGTAAGCATATTAGAATACATTGATTACCTGGTTCCCATTCATTTAAAGATTAAAGAAACAACAGCTCTTTTCAAAGTTTCCACAAATAGAAACCGTCCGCTATAATTCTATTGATTCCATAATAGAACGAATTTGATAGAATTGCTATTTTTGTAAATCCTCGGGGAAAAGTTTTATGTTTATTTTCGTAAAGATGTATTTTCACTCGGTGAAAGTAGTTGAAAACGGCTAATTTTTATAGAAACAGATCTGGATAAACCTTAATTTCTCTGTTTAAAGAGACATTTCACTTTCACAAAATTAAGATGCACTGTTAATCAAATTACTTGGTAACGTTTTTAGTTATCTTTATGGACTTCATTTTGATAATGTTTTCAGGCTCTGGGGCGATTGACTGTCACATGATTTTGATTCGCCCAATCAACGGCAGCGGTCGTAGGACTTGCTGAAGTTAAACCTCCTAAAAATTTCAACTAAAGGCCAGTTTCCACTTTATTCAACTCAACTCAATTCTAAATCAAAAATTAGTTGGCTTATACGTGCGACAACAGTGAACGATGTGAAAACCAGCCTATAGTTCCGTCTTCCTTGCTCAATACAGTAAGTGTGTGTATATTTTCTGCTCTTTTGTGATTCATTGAAGATGAACATCTTTTACGTCGTCGCACACGTTGCCATCGTACTTTCGTAAGTTCCCTAATAGCAGCCGAAGGAAGAGCTTTTTAGCTCCTTATTATGAAGCATCGTTTTTAACAATAAAAACGTTTTTAACAATAAAACGTTTTTAACAATAAAACGTTTAAACGTTTTTAATGTTCTGCATAAAACGTTTTAAGAAACGTTTAAACGTTTTCTCTTTCGAATTCTTGAAACGTTTTTGACTTCTGGCAAAAACGTTAAAACGTTTTTATAAAAACGTTTTTAAACGTTTTTTTCTATTGTTTTTGCAACGTTTAAACGTTTCTTTAAATAACGTTTTATCGTTTATTATCAAAATCCCCTGGAACGTCACATATATTCAGAAATTATAGAGCATATATATATATATATATATATATGCTCTATAATTTCTGAATTCGATATCATGCTGCGAAGCTTCCTGACAAACTTCCTAAATCAATCACAAGCACAAAAAGAAAAACATAAAAACCCATACCGTAACTAACATAACTGAAATCAGAAATTTATGCTTTGATTATAAGTTATTAAGTTATATGTTACAATTTATTTAGTTTGATGTGGCAGGTACCATGTTTTTTATTTACAAGCATTCTTTACCTGAATTGACGTTCAAGACCAGTATATAATATCAAAACTTTTTATAAAATTTTTAAGATTGAATGATTTTTACAAATGACATTAATTTAATTACATATACAATCCAGGGCATTGTGAAACTTTGTATATATGTACCACCATGAACCAAGGACGTAGACAATATTATATTAAGGCGATCCTTCAGATGTCAGTGATTATGACATACGTAAAACATATGCTTTAAACATTCGATATATGTATTATAAAACGATCATGAACAATACATGATCCAAACTTACAAAAATCTACACAGATATATAACTAAAAGCAGCAATTTGTGTTGAATGTAGTTGGCACGGTGCATGCTGATTAGGAAGGCTGATCATAGTAGTTAGTAAAAGTTAAAAACTGATATCACAAATGAAAGGTTAATGGAAATAAAAGCTATTTATACTGTTGGGCTAACAAATGGTGGGATAAAACTTATTTAAATAACTAGAGAAACGTCAAATAAAAGTGATGCAGTAGACAGATATTTTTTATGTTGAATGACAATGAGTTGAGAAGGACATTGAGCTGAGCTGTACTTATCCAGAACTTAAAAAGCAATACAACCCGCACCATTTATGTGTACAAAAGAACGGAAACCCAAGTCATAGACATTTAAAAAACAAAAGCTCGCCTTTTTCACTCTGTTTACAAAATATTGATATACAAAATATTCCTTGGAACTTTAATTTCCTTTAAAATCCATTTAACATTGATCAAAGAAACTTTGAAATCTAAAAGTGAGTTTTACTGCGCTGGCATTTTGAAGATGCTGCACGTTCACTTCATGTATTGATTTCATTTAAACTGATGCACGAAGTATACATTTTTTGTCTACACGACGATTGATTTGCATTACAAACACCTGGCATATACGCGATTTGAATGAAAAACCAAAGCCGATTTTAAAGTATTTCTTACTTTCACAGGAGATTTTAGGATAATAAGGGTCTTGAGAAAAGTGACTTTGGTAGTGGGGAATATCCACGAAGGAGCCAATCATTTTCAACTGGTCGTTCCAGATTCATTTCTTGTTGTTACCATGAGGGATTCTCACTGTGGACTGTTTTAATAAAGGAAAGCTTTTATGCCAACATGTGATATCTTTCTCCTCAGATCGATCAGCAATTAGCCACTGGTGAATATTTCCTAAAGAAAGACGAAAGAATAAGTCAAGCTAAAGATGATAAGAAGGTATAAAGCGATTAAACATTGAATATACTGACCTGTTGTGTTGAATCTGAATTTTAAAGTGACCTTTTACTGTTGATTTAGAAACAGCAAGAAGAAGCTGATGAAAAGCGGAAACGAAAGAAAGCTGAATCTTTTCTACCCCCTCTCGAACGAAAACCTCCAACAAAAGAAACGAAACCAAAAGGTATGGGTACACTTCTAAGTAATGTGGAAATTTTGAGTAATGGCATTTTGTTCCAATAACCAATGTTGATGTTATGTTAAATTTTGTAATAGTGAGTAATAGCGTTAAAGTAGCATTCAATATGAGATTTACTGGAAGTTCCAAATTTGCCTACCGTACAATGGCTCTGAGGGGTCAACCTTTCAGAAACATTTTTTTAAACTTCTGAAAAATCATTTGTAAAATCTTGAGAATTTTTTTTACTTCTCATAAAATAGTTTTCAAATTTCAATGATTTTTGACTTTACCTTTTTTATGAATAATTTTTTATGTTTTTTCTTCTTTCCCTCTTCTGTTATTATTTTTTCTTTCTTTTTTCTTAATGTTTACTTCTTTCATCCTCCTTTTCACTACTCTCGTTTTTCTTAACGTTTCTTACGTTTTGAGTTACTTATGACTCTACACAATGATAAAAACAAGATTGCTGACATGCCCTCTGTGGTCCTAGAAGCAATCAAAATATACTTCTTTCAAAGATTACTCAGAAACTTTGAAATCATTGCGTTTTTTGGTTTATTGGTTCCCCATGATCACAAAAACAACTGACGTCAAACCCCACATAGTAATCGTAAAAAAAACCATGGCCTAACGAAGAATATGTCCATGGGAAAAAAATAACATTGATTTATAGATTAATCTATAATTACCTATATTATAGATTAGATTTTATCTATAATCTATGTATAGGTAAAATTTTATCTATATTATAGATTATAGATTATTATAGATTATCTATAATCTATAACCTATAATCGATAATCTATAATCTATAACCTATAATCTATAATCTATAACCTACGTTCGAAATCAATAATCTATAACGTATAACCTATAATAGAAAATCTTTACTCGATATCTATAATCGAGTAGTCCATGCGCAATATTTATAGGAAACAAGCGATAAATTACTTGCGAAAATTTGACTGTTGTCGCATAAAAGTTTCTTCGTTTTAGTTTGTTTATGTTTTATGTTTTCAATGCGCCATTTTTCGGGAGTAAAAACATGACCAGGGACACAGGTTAATTTTTATTTCGCGAAATAATATTAGCCTTAATAAAAACATGACCAGAGGCATCAGTCAATTTTTCTTTCGTGAAATAATGTCAGCCTTAATAAAAATTAAAGTTTTGCCAGAAACATTTTCTTGGTGAAACTAATTAGGTCCTTCACATGATGTGCTATTTTCAGTGATTCTTTCGGGTGAGGTCAGTAGTTTCAATTTCCATCCTCACTCCAATCTTTGGGTTTCCCTGTGCCGTGCGATGTGTATCAGTTGCTCATTAATGGTGATGTCGCGTATATGTTACAGATATTCGGCGATTTCTTGAAGAAACTTCAACCACGTTTTTTCCGCCGGCATTTCCAACGCTCGAAGCGATGTATGCATGTGAATAGCAACTTCGCACCAGGCCTCTTGGATAAATTTTCGGGAAACGAAACTCACGAAGTTTTTCCAAGAGGCCTGGCGCAAAGTAGTGCTTTTACAATCTTCACGCCAGGTCGGATGACAGTACAATGGAGTATTATACGTCAGCTGAATAAAATAAGCACTAGACTAATTTTTAAAGATTGACATTGATGTAGATTATAGGTTACATAGAACCTATTAATTAGATTATGATTACTTGCTTCGAAAATTGACTCAAACAATTCACAAACAAAAATAATTTGCGACTGCAGCACGCTTTTTCCCTCGATAGGCTCGAAAATTTCTCTTTCCCATTATATATTTTACAATAAGAAAGAATTAAAAACTTCTTTCTGAAAGAAGCATACATATTTGTATTGTTGTGCAAAAAAGCTCATTAATTATTCATCATGTTGTGCTTGTTGTTTGACAAGGAAGAAAAAAAAGCAAGTGTACACATAAACATAATGGTGTTCGTATGCATTGCACGGTACTTCGAACATCCGCTTCGAACACTGTAATCTCAAGTGAGTTATAAATACACTCGAGTACAATTGGGTGGTTTCTATCTGAAGCGTAGATTTTAGTTTGGTTTTCAACAAACTGTCTTTTCAGTTTCCTAGTGAATGTGAACCAGGTCGCCATATCTATTTTTATTAATCGACAGATACTGGTGAAAGATTATTTTTGTTCCTTAATGTTAATATTGAAGTCTGTAAGGTAGAGAAAGATTAGTTTAATCAAAAAGAAAGTTTTTTTGTTTTTTTTTAATTTATTTTAACGAGGCCGGGGGGAACTGACAGTGGTATACACTGATGTGGGCCTCCACCAGGAGTTCTCATCTCTTTTTGATTAAACTTTACGCCCTGAAGATTATCTTCAAAAAAGATAAGTAATTACTTTCCCTTGCTAATCAAGAGTATGTTACGCTGTCGAAATTAACGTACAACGTTTTGAACTTTGTTACACGTAACATTATGTCACAAATGACCGCTCTTTTAATGAACTAGACGTTTCTCCAAGAGGCCTGGCTGAAATAGCATTTTGACTCACAATAGGGCTAAACGGTATACAATATATTATAATTATAGCATGTTTAATGTGCCAACGACATGATTAGCATAACTAAGTGTCTATTTCTTTAATGGTTTCGATGACGTTTCAGAATCTATAACCTGTAATAACTATAGATTATCGATTATAGATTATAGATTATCGATTATAGATTACCTATAATCTATAATCTATAATCTATAATGCAAAAATATAGATAATTATAGATTATAGATTATAGATTAGATTAATCTATAATTTGAATGTTATTCTTTTCCCATGGACGGTAACAAATGTGTTACACACAAATACGTATTAATATAATAAGATTATGTCGCACTGCTTTATCCCTAACATTATCCAGTCCCCTAATCTCGAACCAAAAACCCAGGGTCTGCATTACCATCACCACCAAAATTCAATTATCTAAGTAGCAAAAAATCAAGGTCGTTGAAACAACATTTATTTAGATGTGAAGATCAGACATTTTTGAGGCATGTGGTCAAAGAAATGAGACACTTGGGTGATGTTGACGATATATTGGTAGAATTCGTTGAAACGAATAGCAACAAAAATATCTAAGAAAAGAATTCAACTTCATAGTAACAAACAAGATTTGCATTAATGCAACTTCCCCAGCATTACAAAAATCTTGGATCAGTTGAGCACATTGTTTACCCTTGAAATAATCATCACTTCGTCTAGCGGATGTGGCATTATAAGTTTGAAAAAGGAGATGTGTATTGATGATGAGTTTGAGCATGTTGTTGTTGTTTTTAAATAACAACTATTACCAAGTGCACCAAATTATTTCATTATACTAGTTCGCTTTGTGTGTCACACTTTTATTTTAAAGAGTGATATATTTAGTTTTAATTTACGGTCAAGTTCTTCTTACGATCACTTAAAACCACGTAGAGGCGAGAGACACTTTCTTCGTAATTATTCGAAAATTACATGACATTTTTATTTTTATGATCACCGGGAATCATTGCATTGCATCCTCAATCAAACGCAACTTTTTTGGGGAAATATCATGAGAAGCAATAGGGATAACTGACGTTTTTAAGGGTTCGCAACATTGGTGAGAGACTGACGCAGAATTTGGGCCTAAATGTTATTCGATGCACTGCGGCTATGACATCATCAAAACCTTTGATCATTATCAAAACCTTTGATCAGTGATATGTAGGTAGTGGTTAGTGGTTGGGAAACAATCCCATACATTTTTTTGATCACTTTTTTGATCGCTACAACATGGGTATACTTTCCAGTCGCGATTACATAATTTAATTTTTCGTCACATCTTGCAACACGGGAAGGAGGGGATTTGACACATCATTTTGGCAGTTAGACGTGGTAAAAATACCTGGGTTAATAGTTTTGTTTCTATTTCTGGAAATGCATGAGCAAGAATTTTGTTTCAGGAAACACATTACATGGTAAATAAACTTTCGGCCAGGCATAAACTGCATTGCATTATAGAACTCAAATTTTGTATCCATACTATCTGTATTATTAGTAATGGAAATTTGTCTAGATTTATGGATTCAGCTTCTGGTAAACATTTACATTGCATTAAGTTTTAATAGGCCATTCTGCTTCTGTATATTGCAACAGTTCTAGTCTTTTATGCCAACAGCTGCTATTACCAAGCTTAAAAGCGTGTTTCACTCTAGTCGTCCAATCAGCAATGTGTTATTCCTTCAACATACGCTTGATTTATTGACTTGTGATGGTACTTTTCACAAACTTCATCTGCAGATCACTTTTATCTATAAAAGCAATCAACAAATCTGTTGCCTACTCTTAAGCATATCCAGCAGGCTCTTCTTGATTTGATGAGTTCAATCCTCTCCCCGGGCTATTTCTCCAAGTAGACTCTGCAATTAGGTGTTGTGCTGGTGGCTACAGTGTGCACTAAAAATTTTGAACATTTTGTTGTCTCTGAAGCAGTTTCCTTTTCTTTCTTTGCATTTAGATGATGCGATAATATCTAATGATCCAATCGAATTTCGGCAAATTTGTATTCAATGATGCATTTTTGTTCAAGCAGAAACTTTAAAAAGGTTGAGAATCTACTGGCTTCATCAACTTTGTTGTCTTCACCGTTGACTTTCCTCTACCAATCGGAGAGAGATGATGTTCTTAAGGCAGTTGTGTTAGACATTTTATGCTCTAAATGTATCCTTTACAAGTCACATTATCCTCTTTCAATAGTGTCAAAAAATTCTATGGAGATCTTTTCTTCACCTTCCTTGATTTTGTTTGTAAATTTCCTGATGTCGTACATGATTGTCTCGGTAAATTTTTCTGTTCTGCCATACTTCTCATCTAGTCTCTTCCACCTTTCATCAATATCATCATCTACATTCCTGACTAATTCATATGATCTAAAAAAGTCTCCCATTATAATATTTTAATCGGATTCAGTTCAAAAACTTGCGAAACTTTTTGGATTTGTTTTCGCAAATAGGCAATTTGAAAAATTTTGTGTGCTTTAATTTGATAAAGGTTGTTTTGAAAAAGTTTTTGTCAACTTATTTTTGTGGTCTAAAGGATCGTAATCAAGTTTCATCATGCTTTCAATGTTGGGAATTGAATCTTTTTCTAGGCGAGCCTTGTATCTTTTGGCATTAACTTTCAAATTTTTGTTATTTACAGGTTATTTGTGGCACCGTGCAAGCTGATACCATCAGTTTTTTTTTATTGTCTGTTAATCATCAGGAATATGATGAGCTTTTTATTCCACTACGTCTTTCGATTCCCCTAACACATGAAAATTTAATCCCGCTCATAATCTGAGAATCTTTTCAAGGGCAATCTTTTCACAAACAAACGTAAGTTATTTTTCAGGCGAGGGACTTTTTCCACTGCACCGTCTTGATTGATATTATTCATTTAAAATTTCACAGTGGCATAAGCGATTTTCCACCAGCCCTCACGAAACTCCCTTTAAGCATACCACTCAGCCAATTCTGGGCCCCTTCCTGATCACAAATTTTGTATCAACCAACAATACTGTCTACAAACTCCAACTCGTGACCAATTTCCTCGACCTTTTGCTGCAATTCCAAAGTTGTTTGAGCAATGACAGAATTGACCTCATAAGGCAAAAGCTCTTTTGATTCAAATACCTTGGAAGCTTTTGTGTTAGTGTTTCCTTTATTATTTGCAATAAAATTTTCATATGCTATTATATAGGCGGGCCACGATTCAAGCAGTCCTTTTAAGGTTCTCTGCCGATTTAACAAAGATTGTAATATATTATGCCAAGAACTTTAACACATTCTGCAACTTCAGATATAACTTCACCACTGTTCCATGACATACAAAAATTGGTCTTATAAAACTTGTCAATGTCAGTAAGTTCGGTTACATTGAATGCATCTTTCAAGATTAACTCTATCCTGTGGTTAGCACAATGGATTCACATCATCTTTAAACTGCGTCGGCACTCCTTTGTATTTCTCAAAATTTAAAGGTGTGTTTGAAATAACTTCAATGGTGTCCATTAACCAAATCAGAACGCATGCACAGTCATTGTGATGTGGATATGGCAACCTGGCTTTAGAGTGCCTGTTTCCGATTCTGGAGGTTGTGTGTTTGATCCCTGGCGTACCAGCAATAAAAGCGTGAATCAATCCACTCAGTTTACCAATCATTTGAAAGCAGAACTGATCACGTGTTGGATTGATTTATTAATGGTCTCTGTAAAGCAAAGTTTAATTTTTACTCACTTGTTCTGAATTCATTTTAACTTTTTCTAGCAACCTGGTGTCACCGTAAAAGTCACTACTATTTTCCTTTCTCCAAAACCATTAATTATTTTTAACTAGAAATAAGGAAAACCTATGGGAAATAAGCACCCCCTGCACAAGGTGAAGATTTTTTCGGGGTTCGCTATCTTACAAGAATTTTTCCAAATTTGTTTTATTTTCAGGTTGATTTTTTATCTTTAATGGATATAATTCTTTAAAAAGTGTGTGATCTTTTTTCACACTTCATCCCTTCAACCATTAGTATACTTGTCAACTAGTAGCATACTTTGAAACTAAAACGAATATCCTGATTTTGGGTGCCAAAAATTATTGTGACACCCTCACTTGAAATGAAAATCATATGTTTGTAGTGAAATTTCTTTGACTGGAATGGAATACGAAATGGAATGCAAAATCTAAATTTGTATTAAAAATATCAACACTTTCCAAAAGGTGATCGGCGTACCAGCTCAAAAAACTTCACCAAAGTCAGAAGAAATAAAACAAACCAAAACAAAAAAAACTTGTGATGCTTAAAAACACTATGTACTTTAGCTAAGTGAAAGACCTATACTTCGAAATGTTTGGTTTTAAATTCCTGTTCCAAAAATAGTCAGGAACAGGAACAAGAACTATCTACTTAACATCTCTAAAACTCTAAAAATGTTCAAAACGTTCAAAATTATGATCTGCAACAAACTTTTATTATACAAATAAAAAAGGCTAAAAGGAAATTGCCTTCCAAATTAGCTTGGCTGTTTGTTTTTTTTTTTGGACCGCTGTCATCCTGAATAATAATATTGTTCTTTTTCCTTTTAAAATTCTACTTGAAAAATGAATGCATTCTAACAATTTCTCATAGCTGTCTTCACTTCTTACTCTATAAAATCAAATACAACTCATTTCACTTTCAAATATTTTTATCATCTTGCCTCACACTTCTTTTACAGGTGAAAATTCAAATAGAAAAGGTCACCTGCTATTATTTACTGTTGCATATATAGGTGTAAGCAAATATGAAATACTCTCCTTAATCATTATGCTACCTGACAATTATAGTACTCAATATTTTTCATTCTACTTGCTTTTTTTTTTTTTAAATGGGTTGCTCCCTGCAAGGCCGAGAGCTACAAGATGAGAAAAGTAAGAAGAGTTATAAAGATAGAGCAAGGTGGCGGTTAACCTTTGATTTAAAAGATTGTAGATCATACTCAACAGGAAAACAACTGAGGGAGAGAATTCCGGAGGCGAGCAGTCTGAGGGGAAAAGTTAGATAAATAAAAGTTGCTATGGCATGTTGGGACCTGAACAGTCAAAGGATGAGAATTTGAAGAGAGACGAGTGTTCCGAGAGAAAGTCTTAGGAGAAGGGGTCAGTTGATGCAAGTCATCCGAACAATGCCCATGAAAGTAGTTATAGAAAAGAGACAGGGAAGCAGTGTTTCTCCGATGTGAGAGGGGATGAAGATTAGCACAAAGATCAGGGCCAACTAAGTTAACTAAGCGCTTCTGAATATGATCGAGAAGATGAAGACAATGAGCGGAGGTTCCAGCCTAAACGTGGCAGCAGTACTCAAGACAAGGGCGAATAGTGGCCTTAAACTTGTGAATGATGGATTCTGCCGAAAGTAAGTGACAGACCCGAAAAAGTGAGCCAACCTTCATAGCAGCAGATTTAGCAATGGACTTGATGTAAAAATTCCATGTGAAATTCTTTGTGAAGGTTAAACCTAAAAGACGAACATGAGAAGACTCTGCAAGCTCACTTCCGTTCATAAGAACAGAAGGAATTACAGGGTCCAGGGAAGCGATTAATAGAGAGAAGCTTAGTTTTTGAAGCATTGAAGGAAACTAACCTTTTCTGACCCCATTTAACTACTGTCCTAAGATCGTCCTCCAACTCAGCAGCCATTTAACCTTATCAAACAAGTCCTTACTCCTTTCAAGAGACGAGTAAAGAGTAGTGTCGTTAGCGTAAATAGCAAGTTTACTGAGAATACAATCGGGAAGGTCGTTAATGAAAATGAGAAAGAGGGTTGGACCAAGGACAGAACCTTGAGGCACCCCTGAATTAATAGAGTAAGAAGAAGAGGAATGACCATCGAGAACTACCTTAATACTCCTGCCACTAAGAAAGGGCTTAATAAGATTCAAGAGTGAACCAGAAATGCCATAAGACTTCAATTTGTGAAGAAGGCGACGATGCCAAACCTTGTCGAATGCCTTGGAGATGTCAAGAGCAATAGCTCGTGTCTCACAACAAGCATTTAGGGACTGACATAAACGTTCAGAGATGACGGTCAGAGCATCAGCAGTGGAACGACAAGAACGGAAACCATACTGGTGATGAGAGAACAGATGAAGAGATTCCAGATGATGATTCGAAGATCTTACTAATAACAGATAGAAGACTAATAGGACGATAGCATAAAGGGTCCGATCTCTCACCAGAGTTTTTGAAAACAGGCACAACAGAAGCAATCTTCCAACAAGGGGGAAAACAAGATTCATTGGTGCACTTCCTGAATAGCCTACAGAGTATGGGAGAGAGTTCAGGTGAGCATTTTTGCAGAACGATTACAGGGATTTTAAACAGATCATGAATGTCAACTTTGATCAAGAGTGTAAGTGCATGCCATTTGTTAATGAAACTAAAACAGAAATTTCTGATTTATATTTATATTGTACATTTGAATTTAGTACATATATATATTTGAATTTAGTAATATAGTATATTTTGCATGACCAAAATTTCATATATATTCATTTATTTATTTTCTCTTTATTTCAATTGGGTAACATAATAAAATGCAAGAATACTTGCATAAGCATAAAAGCCACTGCAACAAAGGGCCTAATAACACCGAATATAAACAAAAACTAAACTAAAACTATGTAGAGGCCTTCAGTTTAAACTATATTATATCTTGAGATAAAATCATTCACTCAAAAATATTTATAAACCCTAATTCAGACTCATAATTGAAGCAAAGATTACAAGGACAGTTCTGTGTTACCCAACTCCTAATCACTGTTTAGAAGTGTACCAAGGATTGATTAATTTTTAATTGATATGGTAAAGTATTCCAAATTTCTGTTCCAAAATACCAAATTGACTTTTTCCCAAAAGACTCAATTTTGACAGTAGGGGATATATAATCTGGATTGGACCACCTGTTATTTTGGAGAAATAAATCATTCATATTGTTTAATAATCTTGTTTAATCTTAAACATGGCAATTGCTACCTGATGAATACTTCTATGGTGTACTGTGACGCTACCATCTTTAGCTAGTAATTCATTAAATGTTGATATATTATCATCATAAACTAACTTTAGAGCCCTTTCATGAAGGTTATTTGTTTTATTGTTTGGTTTTCGACTGTGAAACATCCATACAGGGGGACAGTAACGAAATTGAGATACAGAGAATGCTTTAAAAAGAATTATACGTTTATCAATACAGTATTTCATTTTTCATATTTCAGCTGATTTTCCAGAAACCTTTTTGCCTGTTAGGGTATCTTGTCCTTACTGGCCAAAGCTAGCGTTTTTTACGGTAGCAGCGTAAGCGAATACCGTATTAAAACACCCTTGGACTCCTACTACTACTACTACTCCTACTACTACTACTACTCCGGCCGAAACGGCAGTTTTTAGCCTACGATTTAGAGTATGCGAGTCCCCACTAAAAACTCAATATACATTCTAATGAACGAACGCAGCCTTTTGAATTTTCGAAGGTTTTCAATCACATACATTTAAAATATGTTTACTTTGATATTTTATCACTTAATTGATGAAGGAATGGATATTAATCAAATAGGTCTACATAAAACTGGGACTTTTAGTTACTTTTATGGTACTGAATCAATGAACTTTGGCACTTGAAAATAGATATGTTTTTCGTGTCAGTAAAGCACAGATCAGACTTTCTTATTACTTTCTACGTTTGTTAGCTATCTGTTCTGTCTTTGAACATCAAGGTTTTCAAAAATCGAGTTAAAAAAAGGCAGTTATCTGTTTGAATTCATTTTCGGTTTCAAAAAATTATAATTCAAAACATACATTTTTTTCGAAGAAATCACGTTTTTTTTTCTACATAAGCTCTTATAAAAAAAACGTACGTTATAAACAGGTCATGCATGTATAATTCTTTTGTCTTCTAATAAATTAATTGCTGGTGTGTTGCGATTAGACCCTATTTACACGAGTTAGTAATTTTAAACATTATAATATCGTTTATGCCTGTTTTCCACCAGTAAGATATCTCAAGAAATAACGTTTACAGAACGTTTAAGAACTTTAAGTAAAATTTCAAATTTAAAAGTATTCTTGTGGCAAGTAGTTTTGCTGCTACCATTTTGCGCCATCTGGCTCTTGTTTGTATATTAATTTCGTGCGTGTGTTTACATGAAACCAAAACGCCGTGCAATGCATTCCACACAGCGAAGAAACCCTTCTAGATTTACAAGTTTGTTTGGTCAATACTAAATGGATTTTAAAGAGCATTATAAATATTTTAAGATGGAAAAAGAAAATCTATACAAGCAAATTTGAATTAGCTTGAACTGTGATCATTCATTTCTATTTTAAAAAAAGTTCTCAAGGTTTTGTTAACAGAAGAGTCAAAAAGTATATATTTGTTTGTTTTTAGTGGAAACACAAAACATCTTTGTTTGTTTTGTTATGGTTGATATTCTTTTTAAGCTTTGGGTACTGAAGCTCTTAGAGTTCTCCTCAGCTCCAACATCAAAAATGTTTGTCTACTCTACAGTACTTTTAATGTTTGATGCAAATGGTTTAATGTCGTAATGTTTGATCAGTTTTTAAGTGATACTATCAATGTCCTTTATTATGAATGACCTTTCTAATTACAAAAGCTAATTGAAACATCTTCCAACTACCTGTAAATTTTTTCATTCATTTCATTTATATATTTATTTGCCAGTAAACAGTAAATTTCTATAAAAACAAAATACACTATGGCTAGGAGACCCTCACAATAGTCAAAACTAAACGGAGGTGAGGGCCACCTAATATGGAACATAACTATAATAATAATGACAAACATAAGGATAATAAAATAAAATAACAGGAAAAAAAAGAAGAAAAAAAGGGCACAACATTTATCCGCTTTAGAGTAGAAAATCAAGGAGCATTTGTATTGATCTAAAAGAAAGGAGGTCACTAATGATTTCAGATCCGACACAGTCATTTCGGGAAGTAAAACATTTGGGTACCGTTGCTGGAAAAGATTCCAGACTTTAATTGCCTGATAACTGAGGGAGCTGGAACCATACTTAGTAGTCCTCATTTTCGGAAGCTCTAGTAAACCCAAATTTTGACCACGAGTAGGATAAGGATGATTCAACTTTCTAAATCTGAAAGTATTATAAAGGTCAGAAGGAAGTTTAGAGTTCAAATACTGGTGAATGAAAAGAGTATTGAGCAATTTAACAAGATCAAAAATATTTAAGATTTTGAGATTTGAAAACAAAGAAGAAGTTGGAGAACGAGGAGCCGAAAAGGAGATAAGCCTAACGCAGGGGCGGACGCAGAAATATTTTGTAGGTACAGCTCAACTTTTCGGATTCCAATAAGTATTCCGATTCCCGATTTTTATTCGGGACAACCCGATTTCCGGAAAATGCCGTCCGAAAATGTGCGATCATTTTAACAGACGAGTTCTTTCGCAGTTACTCACGGTGAACACCCCAGACACCAAAATTACCTTTCACTAAGCATTGCAACCACAGAGCCATAAAGATAGAAGCCAAAATTTAAAACTTTATTCGATATTAGCACAACAAAAGTAAATACAACATAATATAAAATGTCAACGTCTTTTATGTACAAAGTCATAAAACTAGTATTCTATATCCAATAAAACATGTTCCTTCTGTTGTACGAAAAACCTCCTAGCATGCTCACTTTCAAGAAAGTTCCAGTTCCAGACTTGATTAAATTAATTTGCTGTTTGTTGCTGCAGCAGTAGGTGCTGATACTGTTAATGTTTCTAAAAAGACAGACAATGAACAATTAAGATATGTTACATTATAGTAAATTAGTATGATATATAGTAACCATTAACCATTCAATTAACTGATTTTGCAATCTCTAAATAAAATACAGATCATGAAATCTTACTTAAATTCCATGGTTAAATTAACAGGGTACACCATGTGAAGGTAAGATATTGGATTTGGAATCCCAAAAGGAGAAATGCAAATGCAAGTAAATACAAATCAATCATATCATTTTTGGATATAAAACAAAGTCTAGTCAATATTCAAACTAGCAATCAGAAGTATTTCTATCTATTGTTGTACATTGTACAGTCCATACATACTAAAGCAAAACTGTAAACACAGCAAAATACTTCCTATTTCAAGCTATAATGGAGATGACTATAAACAGGACAGCTGAAGCCATGCGACATGTTCAGTGTACATTTCTCATGACGTTTATCAAAACTTATTAACTTTCCTACCAAAAAGCACACAATACAAACAGTTTATAACATTCATGCAGTTTCTCTTTTTTCTTATCACTTGATCTTCTGGGTATTTGTTGCCAATTTTCATTTCTTTTTATCTAAACTGTTTTATGTCTTTTTATTGTAAATACAAGCAATTATTGAGCTGTGTATAAGTAAGATATCAATCTGAATATTTTTTAACCTGAAGATGCCACATAAGCTTGTACTTGGGGAATAACACCACGAAGAATAAGCATTTAGCCTTTTCAACAGAAATGACTGTCCATATGTTTTTTAGGAAAAACACAGGATTTCTATAAAGAACCAGACTTTTACAAAGAAAACCAAGAACCAATGGAACATAGCGATTATGGGGAAAATGCTTGAGGTCTCCTCAAAACAAAACATGGATAGTGAGATTGAAGGGTAACTCCTTTAGGTTACAAGGCTACATTAACTGATCAAGCGTTGATTTAATTTTGCACTGATTTAAATGATGAATGTTGTGATTGAATTTCAGTTTGCTTCCACATTAACTAAAATAAACCTATCAGTTACATCTGAAACATCAGAGGATACACAGAAATGCAACAAGGAAATGAAATTTTTACGACTTTTTAGAAACGGTATTACTTAAGAATCCCCTAGACAATTTTATTAGACAATTTTATACTTGAAGGTACGGTTTTAATTTTATTGTAACATATACCTGAAGATGTTCGAGAGAACACGAGAGAAAGCTTTGTATAATTTTTAAAATATATTCAACTTTTGTTTCTGAAAAAATATATTAATCTCATGGCTGCATACTTCAACAAAACACCACAAGGAAATGTTTCCTTTAAATATTTATCCTTGATCTTTAGCAAATGCTTTTAACAACAAATGGTTGTTAATGGCAAACATATAAACAACAAATGGTGATCACTGTAAAATGCAGAGTTGGGCTGTGAAGTATTAATCATGTAAGAGCCCCTAACAAACTCACTGACGAATTATTTCCAAATAAAGCTAGCAAAACATATAGCTATACAAACAGTTATCACACCAAAATATCTCAAGATAATGTAATAATTTTTAAAAATCAAAGTTAACGTAATGTAAGTAGCAAACTCTGTATTTTTTTTATCACGACTAGTGTACCATGTTCAAACTACATAACAAGTTTTTAAAGTAATCAAGACAACATCAACAACTCGGAGTAAAATTCCAAAGTTCAGAGTTTAGCAACGCAAAAGATAATAAAAAATCATGAAATTATGTTCTTTTTCCACAAATTTACAAATATATCAAGAGTAGAGATATGTGTGAACAAATTATATTGAATCTAAACTCACATTCATCTTTGTTTATTTGTTCTGCATTTAAATTAAACAAATTAATAATTAAAACAAAACAAACAAAACTGGTGAAGATTTAAAAAATACAAAGTTTTAATAAAAGAGAAAACATAAACTTACTTTGCATCCATCACGATGTTTTCTTTCATCTTCTGCAAGGTATTTGTCAGCTCTAAAGTCCCTTCTCGTTTGGAGAAATAAAAAAGTCTTGGAGAACAATGATTCTCTGTCGTGGTAAAATCAAGAAAGAGGTTCCACGCACGTGCATGGTATGGGCTTTGAGCTGTATTTGAGCTGTATTTGACCACTCTACCGACGACCGAAAGACCTAAAGGCTTACACTTTGGGCTAAAACCTATTATCGTTCTACGTACTTTAGGCACGAGAGCTGTACTGTTCAAACAGACGGAAGAACGAAAGAATTACTGCTAAGCTACGATTAGGGCTATGGGTGTCGAACTACCGTAGAATCGGGACTTGAGCTGTATCTTTGAGCTGTATCGATACAGCTCTAAACTGTTAGTTATAATTCGTATCATCATAGATCAGAACATGGAGGTATAAAACAGAAGGAGAACGAACTCAAAATCTGCTATTGTACTATCCGTGATGCGCTGCATTGTTTAAGTCCTCAGTGTGTAATAACATATAATTGCTATCATCTTGCATAATTTTTATAATTTTGGCGTTCTTGCGTGAAAATTTCGTTCACATCAATTCTCCAATGTGATTAAAGATCGTTAGGGTAAAGTTCTTAGCATGCATAATCTGTAGGAATTGGGAGAATTATGCAAAAACGTCACAAATATGCAACGAAAACATTGCAACTTTAGGTCTATATATCTCGTGATCCCCTAAAGCAGTTTCGCCGAGCTTCAGTTTTTGAAGAGAGAATAATCCTAAGTTTTTGCACGTACCGCGGCACTATCGAGGCGCATTTAAGTCAGAAGATATGTAGATTGGAACTTATACATGAATTACGTGATATCTTCAACTCTGTATAAAAACATAGATTTTCATTTGTTTCTCAAGGAAGCTTTAGGTTTAATAATCTGCTTCTCACTATGCAGCAAGTTGATCCGTTGTTATAATGGATGATATTTGGTTTTTAAATTGTCGTTAATTTTTAAAAAAGTATTCGTTTCACCGACAACCAGCCGAAAGCGCATCACGGATGACATCAAATACCGCAATAATACCGCAATGAATAGAATAGTCATCTGAATAATAGAAAAATAAGAGTTCGTTCTCCTTCTGTTTTATACCTCCATGATCAGAAGGGGCCGTTTTTTGAGCTGTAAAGAAGAACAATCAGGCGGTGGGGTTTGCAGTTATAGCTTACCTAAAATTTGCGAGTCAAATGGGGCGCCAACAAATAATGCGCTAATCCATAAATAAATGTATTAGACAGATTTTTGAGTGACGGCGTCGCGTCGCGTGATAAATGACGACGTAAAAAATCGACGAAAAGAATAGGAGAACGGCCGTAACTCATTTAGTAACCATTCTCTTGACGAAATTTTACTACAGCTTGAGCTGTATGAGCTGTACCCTGCGTCCGCCCCTGCTAACGGCACACTTTTGGAGCATGAGTATCCTGCGAGAAATGTTGTTTGGATACAGCCCCCAGAGTTGACAAGCATACCTCAAGTGTGAGCCAAAAAGTGCATGATAAATATTCATTAAGATAGGTTGAGGTACATAATGACGGATTTTAGATAATGCACCGTTTGTTATTCTAAGCTTTTTGGCAAGCTCGGAAATGTGAGGGTTCCAAGTTAGGTGCTCATCTAGATGAACATCTAGTTATTTAAGACTAGAACTAGGATTCAGTTTGTTCCCACCCAAATAGAGGTCAAGGTTGTCAACGAAAGTCTTAAATCTGTTTCATGGTATCTACCCCCCCTAAATTTTTTTTGACCATATGTTTTCTGGGGCCTGGAAGATAAAAAATATCTGGGGGGACCTAAGGAAACTTGAAATAGTCTGGGGGCTGTTCTTTATTTATGTTTTCCTACTGGATTCATTCTTTTGATTCATTCAATTATGAGTGAATAGACTAGCGGACATATTTTTCCAGAAACAAAAAAGTTTCAGAAAAGCATTTTTTATTTCATTTGTTATTCCGGTGCCTTCAGCACAAATTTGAAAGGCCACTTTAAAATATCGTTATTCGATTTGGTAATGTATTATTTTGAAACCTACATTACAGGTAGCACCGACCTGTGCATTAAATTGAACTTAATTAGCTTAGTTTTATGTAGCTTATACTCTTTTATAGCTAGTGTTATGTTTATCATTCACTTAAAATATAAGTAAGTAAGTAAGTAAGTAACCATCCGTGTCCATCCGTAATGAGATTGGCTATGATTGACTTGGAACTGGTAGTTGATTTACTGTCAGAGATACATTTAGCATTGCTCTAACTTGCCCGAAGGCCGGTGTGCAGTCAGTCGATGGCTCCTAATGGGCTTATATGCTGCTTTTAAAGCGCATCAGAGTGGATTATCAAGTTAAAACATGACTGGACTCGAACACGGGTCGCAGCGGTCGCACTCAAAGGTACTAACCACTACACCATCGCTACACGAATAATATAGTAGCTCATTTGATATTTGTTGCTTTTTTGCATGTTATTTCAAAACATTTTATTTTGGAAATTTATAATATATAGTAACATAAAATATATAACCATTTAGCATGTTAATTTCTAGTTAGGATTACTGTAGTTTATACCTTTCTTCTATGGTTCATTCAAAACAATCTTTATGTTTTAAAAAAATAGTATCTCAAAAACACCGCGTATACCATAATGGTTAAGTTTATGGCATAATATTTTGTGATCAACAGTATCAAACGCTTTTTGCAAATCGACAAAGATACCAACTGCAACTTGACCACTGTCTAAATGTTTCCTGATACGCTCAACTAGGTTAACAAGAGCATGAGTGGTTGAGTGGGACTTTCGAAACCCAGACGAGAATAGATGATTTTATTAATTTCAAAGAAAGAGATGAGACGGGAGTACATAAGTTTTTCAAACATCTTTTCAATATTTGATAGAAGAGAGATTCGAAGGTTCAAGAGGAGAGCCTTTTTTGAAAACCGGTATGACTTTTGATAGCTTAAAGGGATCCCAAGGTCGTAATATAAATTAATGCTATTTAAAAGAATGATAGCCAAAAATAACGTTAATTCAAATTTTTGCTCTTGTAATTTATCTGAAGTCCAGTATTACTCGATTCAAAACACGTTTTTTTACGTGCTCTTCGTCCGCCATTATTTTTAACTTGAACTCTATTTTCAACTCTATGCGCCAGTCCCCTTAGCCGAATTTGTAGTTGTGACGTATCATTTGAGTAACGGCTCGCATAATAAGTAGGAAATGTCTGTGACATCATACCAAAAGAGCCAGTAAAACAACAAAATAAAAACGAGCAAATCAAATGATGAATGAGAAGATGTTGGGAATGTAGAAGATGATTTTATCTACCAATTAAACGACTTAAATATCCAACAAAATATCGCGTTTAAGTAGCGACATGAATCTCTGTTGTTGTCAAAGTTCCCATTATTGCCGTTTCCCATTGCATGTCTGCAGATCGGGAATGTCTATGCTGTACAAAGATTGATGAAATAAACTACAAAACTTTTTCTGAACATAAAAATTTATTTTTCTTCGTCACAAAACATTACTTTTCTTCTTTGAAATAAATCCAAATGTGAAGTATTTTATTGATATGTCACCTGTTGTAATCTAAAAATCATCAAAGTATTTTCTTTGTGCATATTATTTGATAAACTCTCCATCCTACTGTCATTTATATAATTCTTTCTTTTAAGGCGAATCTCCACTAGACAAAAAATGTCTTTGTAGACATGGTTTGTACTTTCAATCTTACGTTCAATTTTCCCCGCGACATCATTCGAAGGAGGGGCGGAAACAACCGCCCGCTGCAGCATTTTCGGCTACTTTTGCTTGCAGAAACTTTCGCGTGTCAAAAAAACCGCGAAATTTATGGAATAAACTTTCGCGTTTCGCAGATTTTGGAACTAATCTCGGGGAAAAAAAACTTTCGCGAAACGAAGGAAAAGTTTATTTTCGCGTGAAAAAACTTTAGCGAATGAGCAAAAAAGAAACCAAATTTTTATAATTTTTCTTTTCTAAAAGTAATAAACTACAACTAATTTTCTTCAACTTCCCACTCAGAATCGGTTTCGTCATCGGTTTCTCCATCTTCACGAAAAAACTTTCGTGTTTTGCTGTTTTGAAATTTCTGCTCTTAAGGTAGTCGAGATTCAGGTTTAGACTTAAAGTTTATAACTGAACATGATGGTTTCCAGGCAACATGCTTGATTAAGGATGTTTTATTCTGTATCATGGATGATATTCCGTTATCGTTTCTACGGCACAGTTCTGTGCTTCAACAACACTTGTTTCATTTAGTCCACATCAATGTTTCAAAACCTAATAGAAAGAAAGAAGAGTAAAAATAGTGAAATTACAAAATGAAGATTAAATATGGAGGAGGGAGAATACCACACAGTGGGTATAAACACTTACTTCGGATTGTTGTGCTTTATACGATCGATCTACTGACGTTCTTGGATTTCCCATGTTCTGATATGTAAATATTGACATGTTAATAAAGTTATTGATTAACTTATTTATTCGTTGCTTTGTTGACGGAGAATATTTCAACCGCATGTCATGACTTTTATCGAAACAAATTTCTTCGAAATGGTGTGAAAGAAATATATTTATTTCGTTCGGCAGGTTACGACGTATTTTTTGAAGCCGAAGAAAAGCATGAAAAGATATTTTACTATTATTACTTGATTATTAGTTATGAGCAACACAGTGAGGCGCATTTTCGACTATGATTTCTTCACGACTAATATTCATTCTATTACATGGGATATTTATTTACTTTTTTAATAACAGGTTGCATCACCTTTTTTTATTATCTTTCACTTTTTGTACATTGTGAAACTCTGGAATTTTACGTATAAAAACCGAGTTATAAATCGCTCACTTTTATTGTGAAAATTTCTTAGTGAAACCAAGTATTGTATTTACATTGATAAAAGACATATTTCAATGCTACTCAAATCATACGTCACAAAATTTTAAACAATGGAAAAAGTCTGGGCGCTAGAGATTAAAAATACTACGAAGAAGAAGGTTTTTAAAAAGTTTTAAAGCATGCAGAAAAAATATTTATAACGTGATTATCTCACGATCTAAAAAACGTTTGAAGAAACTGAAACAAGAGTTGCTACTTCATTTTTTAAGATAAACAGTATTATTTGAATAATCTATTAGACCTTGGGATCCCTTGCACCAGTGGAGAAAGAAAGATTCACAATTTGAGCAATTGGAGAAGAGATTTCAGGACATACAAGCTTAAGAATCCTATTGGGAACACTATTAGGTCCAGAGCTCTTTGAAGGGGTCATTGAATACATGATCTTAGCAACCTCCGCAGTCGTGACTGGCGAAAGAAAAATAGAGTTCGGATTTGGATTGCTGAGAAATGAAGTAAAATGTTTGACACTAGCAGGAATTCTGGATCTAATAGTTTCTGCAATGGAAGAGAAATAGCCATTGAAGTGATTGGCTACAATTAAGGGGTCCGATGAAATAGCACCATTCATTCTCAGTGGCAGGAGTTTGGTGGTAGGCCTGGGTTTCAATGAAATGATATCATTGACACCTAGCCTAATTTTACGAATATTAGTGGAATTTGAATGAAAATAATGAGAATAGTAGTTGGCCTTGCTACGTCTACACAGTGAAACGATTTGGTTTCGGTACTTTTTAAACAATGTGTGATAAAAAGTCCTGGATTCATCGGATTTAGAACGCAAAAACTTACGAATTAAGGTGTCACGTTTTGACATAGATTTGACAATACCCGAAGTTATCCACGGTTTGTTTAAAAGTTGCTTTTTAGTTAAACGTTTGGTTGGCAGATGTCGATTTACAAGTTCGTTCACTTTAGAGTAAAAGGAATTAAAAGATAAGTTAATGTTTTCATCCTCAAGATTCAGTACCTCTTGCCAGTTTAAAGGGAAATTAAGCCTTTATCAAAAACTTTTTATATTAGCCGCAGAAAGGTCTCATTAATCTTCTGTGATCATTAAAAATTATCTTAAATGATAACTATACTTAGTTTTTCGTTATTTAGTATCTAACAACTGACGCCATTGCAGTGCTCTGCGATGGAAATTTTGACGTCACAGCGCAATCACTCTTTTTGTATGGATTGCATAAACTAGAATATTTTGTTTTTGTTGATGAAAGTTCTTAAGTTCTTCACGATGTAAAACCTTTATTAAAAAGTATTACGTTTTAGATTTATAGCAGGTATACGTGCGTAAGTGAGTTTTTGAACAAATGTGTATATTTAAGATGTATATAAAATGAAATCTTCAGTATGACTGTTTTTATTTTTCTTGAATCGTTGCTGATAAACTTATTTTAGATTTTGCTGTTTCTTGATGTTTAAGATTGTTATGTTGATGAATGATAAATATCTTCGTGTTGTCTTTGTTGTTTTTCTACTGTTTCTCGTATCTTTAGAACATAGGCGTAAAAAACATGTCATCATGTGCTGCCTACGTCTGATGTTTCTGTAAATGAAATTCGCTCTGTGACGTCATGATATTTATAACGAAAGCTGTAATGGCGATTTAGCTAAGTTGTTTTTTAGCAGTTTTTTTCATTTGGAATACCTTTTATACATAAAAAGGTGTTCCTCTAGGATGAATGAAGTATTTCATGCTCCAAATCAGAAAAGGAATTTTAAGGCTTAATTTCCCTTTAAGGCACGAAATTCGCGCAGGAAGCTGACTTGATCGAATTTTGACCAATCTGGAAGGTTCCGAGACATATTTAGACTATTTTGGTGATTTACACCAGAAATCAGCAAAAATTGAGCTAGATGATCCAAAATTGAATGTAAGATATTGCCCGAAACGCAATTGCCCCCCACGATAGTTGAAAATATGTTATCAATTAATGTTCTAGAGCGCTCTGTAATCCTTGTTGGTCATATTACACAATCCAAAATTTTCTTTTCAGTTATATAAATCTGTGTGTAGTGATTTAGGTAAGTTTAGAGCATAGGTATAATTTTCATTGATCAAAATCTTTGTTTACTTTTTGTGTTTTCAATATTGGGAATTACGTTCGTAAGATTGGCAGCACTTTTCAAATGTTTAAAGAATATGATTTACGTACGTAATCACTTTGATATCTGAAAAGATAGCTTTGTATGCAGTCAAAATCTTTTGTATAATACTAATAATGATAATAATATACAATTGTATAAGAAAAAAAGTGTTCCGTTTGTCAAGATTGTTCGTTGGTACTTGATAGAACGATTGCGTCCATGTTAATAAAAATATGTAAAATGCATATAAAAGAGAAAAAACGCAAAATGTAAAACAACTGCCCCCTCCTTTCCCCGAAGATCAACTTTACCAGGGAGAAAAGTTATCAAATACGTCACTCAATGACGTCATTTGCTATAAATAACACATAGGGAATCTTCTGCGTCATGTGTTGTTGCATTTACCTTGATTGCTATTGATTATAATTATTATTATACATTCTATTTTCTTTTGTACTATGTTTTAGTTTTCAAACAGTCGAGTCATTACCAATGACCTAGGGCTAAAAGACGTTCAGTTTTATATATGCTTTCGGTAGTCGTATTTTCAGATGGTTGAGGAAAAAAAAAGAAAAAAAAAAGTAATAATAACAATAATTTAATTTCGTATAAAACTATATAAAACTATAAAATCTGTACAAGACTATATTAACTGTATAAATTTAAGACTGTATAAAACTGTATATAAAAAATAGGATCTGTATAAAACTTTTAAAGAACTGTATAAAGTGTCGACAAGTGTCGTATATCTAGATGGGTTCAAATGGAAAGTGAATGTGGGCAGTACTATTCAGGACAATCTTTTGTAATTCACACAAAGGTATATTTCCTGGTATGTTTTCAAGGTGTTTCTGAGTTCTTTTCTTTATGATACCAAGGGCACCGATGATAACCGGGATTGTGGTAGAAGTAGTAGTAATATATTCCTAATTCAGCGGCGGATAGCCTGACAACAGTTTTGCCTTTTGTATACGGCGACGAAAAGTGACTGTGTGGCTATAACTGTAGGGGGGCGGAAACCATTAATTCAAAAATCAAGTTTCCAAGATATTTTGCCCAATTTTGTAGGGAAAATTCGTCTTTATCAAGTGGAAATGTTTCCTAGAATTGAAAATTTTTTTCGAGAGGCGAAAATAAAGAAGTAAATAAAACGTTCGCGGGAAGTAAAAAAAGCAAGAAGAAAGCGTGACCCTTCGGAGCCATTACTTTCACAACTTTTTTGCATTTTCGATTTAATGTTGTTCACGCCAGTGTTTATCTAAATATTTAGAACAAATGAGATATTTGATGAAATCATTCTGTCAAATTTTCACTCCTCCTCATCTTCTTTTTTTTTTGCAATGATAGAATCACGTGATGTCGATGTCGTAGCGCTGAAAAAGACAATAACCAAATCACAGGTAGTAATTTACTTGCATGACCCTGAACTCTTCTGCAATTTTTGTGACAAACTTTCTACTTTCAAGAGCACTCCATATGCATAAAATTCAATAGAGGCAGAGATTTTTCCAAGCACTTACCAACTATCGTCTCTCGGTGTAGCAGATTATTTTGACTCCCTGGGAAAAATGACCACCCCCAGTTAAAATAAACCAGAGAAAGGTAACTCCCCTAGCGTCGCAATTAACTAGATAATAAAGAAGGAGTCTTTTAAAGAGGGAGTTTTTGAAGACCTTGAAGGGTAAGTTCTATTTTCGAATGCATTCATATTCAATGTTTTAAAGGTGGAAGACACGTCTTTTATCTCTGAACAATCATAATAAAGTTTGTAGGAGCAATCCACGCAGAAGAATAGTTTTTTAGATTCCCTGTAAGCATTAGGACAGTAGAATTCCCCAAATTGTGATGTCATCAAACCAATTTGATAGCTTTTTTAACAACGATCCATTGTGCAAAATAACTTATCGCGAATTGTTCTCCAGTACCAAAATAACCCCAATCGTGAGGTCATCAAAAAAATTCCCAAAAATTTGTATATCACGTGAAAGCTTGTGTAACAAATATCCTTTGTTCAAAATTGTATAGTTTCATCCAGTTAAACGTTACCGCGACTAAGAAATATGAGGACCATTGTGGCTTGATGCTCCAGGGAAAATATAAAAACACCGAAACACGATAAAATCGGTCGACTTAAAAAGTGAGTCATAATAAACTACTGGAGTCATTTTTTCCTAGGAAATATTAACTGTATGTAGGGCGTCTCAATCTTGAATTGAGTTTAGAAACTCAATCATTCATTGTCAATTAAACATTCTTTAATACTTGGTTAATACTTAAAAACATTAACAACAACGAAAGTAGCTCCCAGGGAGTGAAAAGGATCAATTTGAAAAAACATAGCTAAGACCAAAGTTTATGTTCGGAATAAATGCAATCTCGATCTTTTTTGCGCAAAATATTCAAATTGGAAAACGAAAAATTATTTTTTCTGTTAGGTGTGAGTAAGGGGAAAAAACGTGTTTTTGTTTTTTGATCGATCTTTTTTACAGGAATATGTTTATATCAAGTATGATACATTTTTGGAAAGCTTTTTTACATCTCTAAAAGCTCATTTTAAAAATTTTGAGGTGAACTAAAAATTTTAAAGTTTAGTGTGAGTCAAAGAAAATTAATATTTCTGTTGCTTCAGTTATATGTAGTTTTTTACTAAATTTACTTTTATTTATTTCATTGTAATTTCAGTTTGAACCATAACTCAATACATGTTCCAAACCTGTCTTATTTCTCCGTGAGAAGTGATACCGCTACAACTGTTTACCCAGACATACAAAACCAAACATCGAATAACATTACAAAAATGTTAGCCTAGTGTCCACCAACGCGCTAAAACATTAACGCAAATGATCAACGCCAAAAAAAAGATTCGCGCGTAGATGGACACCTTAACGCAAATAACTAACGCAAAAAAAATTAGGCGTGCGCAAATTTTTAACGCCAAAATTTTGGTTATAAAAAGTTTTCATTTCTTATTTTTGGTTATAACGAAAAAATATTCAGAAGTCAAAGAAATGCCGATGATCTTTAACATGTGGTGCTATTCAATAACAAAAAATCTATTGTGATAGGGGAATGCGTTTAAGATATTTTTTAAAACTCGTGGAAATGTGAGATAAAATAATGCCAAAAACGATAAAAATAAAACATGGTAAGAAAAAAAGTAATTAAAAGTAAAATAATTGAAATAGTCCTCCCTATTCGAAACTCTCATTTTATTAAAAAGTCTTGTTGCATCATACACTTCTGGGTCCTTATAAATATCCTGTACCCAGAAAGCCCTCTTTTTATGAGCATTTGTTCTTCGACGACGTCTTTTTCGCAGCAACATTACTAGCAAAATATCAAGTGCGTTTTGTTTTCCTCTTCACAATTCATTTCTGCTACCGTAAACCTCCGAATATAAGCCCACCCGTGTATAAGCCCATAATATTGGAAGGGAAAATTTCATAGTTGTTTTTCTTTTACTAAAAAACATTTGCAAAAACATACAAGTACAAGCTATTTCTTCAGTTCTTTACGAACTAGTCCTCTATTGATATTTGGTCCATATAACTATACAATGTCTCAACCAGAGGAGGAATTCCACCTTGAAACATCAAGCGAGGAAGAAGATGATGGTACCGGAGACAATGTAGAGACAGCGACGTCGAGCGAAAGTGAAGATAATGGTGATAGCGAAAGTGAAGATAGTGAAGAAAGTGGCGATGAGTGAAAAGTTTTTATTACGTAAAATATATGCATAGATATTTAATATGTCGTTGTTGTTTTCCATGTATAAGCCCACCCGTGTATAAGCCCACCCCCGTGTATAAGCCCACCCAAAAAAAGCTTACGAACTTGTATAAGCCCAGGGCTTATATTCGGAGGTTTACGGTATGTTTCTCTATACTTGATCGTTTCAAAACATTATAATAAAATTCAATGGACACGTTTGCGTTAAGGTTTTTGCGCCAGACATTCTGGCGCCGGCGATAAATTTTATATCTAATTATTTGCGTTTATCATAGGCGCTTTGGTGAAGCTTTGGTGGACACTCAGCAAATTTTTTACTAGTACTAGTACAATTTTTACAGCCAAAATAAAAGCGGACAAAGTCTCTGGTCCTAGATGCTGAAAAATGAGTTTTTTCACAGTTGCAACAGATGTTCATTATGAATGATAAAATGACGTCACACCGTGCAGAAAGAACTTTTACGTGAAGACAGTTTGTTATTGAACCTTCACACTATCAAAAAAACTCACTTGTAATACATCGTTTTATTTTTCAATTTCCGCGCCTTAGCGAAGGAAATTGTTTGATTTAGACATTCTATCTATCTAACTCTCTCCGTAACAGTTTTTTGCTGTTTTCGGAAAGTCCGTTCGGATTTCGGATTGTTTGTTTATTCAAAATAGTTAATGACAGACCCAAAACTCTATGCAAAATGTAATACAAAAAGGCCACTTTCAATAATAATTCACAAAAAAAATAAGTTTTTTATACTTTTCAAACACTTTTAGAAGTTATTTTAGCCGTTTTATATTTAAAACTTTCCAATTCAATTATCTTTAAAATTTCTTTAAAAAGTCAGTAAAATATGCACACCGAAAACGTGAAACGTTCTTGAACCGATTTGTTTTATGTTTTGAGGGTAGAAAGATGTAGATGTAGAAGAAGTTTTGAAGAAGAATTTTAAGACTTTATCTACTATTGCAATCGAATTATAATCATGAGAACATTACTTATGGAGGAAATATTGATGTTTAGCTGACTCTGGGAAAAATTCTTGAAAAAGAAGGTGAAGGTTTGATAGTAAACGAAACTTAGCTGTGAAAAAAACTTTCAATATCACAGCAGAAGTATGTAGTATCAACATTACTGGTGAATACATCTTATCAATAAATGCATGAAACGTGTTCATTTCATTTAATAAATATTACACCGAAAGTTGAAGATATTGAAAAAAACAAAAACAAATGAAATTATCATTGCAGTGCACAAATCACAGTGAATTAATTGACCCAAACATATATACATACTGAAAGTATAAACATGTGCAGGATATTGGTGAACGATGTGTCTTATAAAACTGTTTTTCTGGCTTCGAAACGTCATAGTGAATTGAAAAGCGGTAATAAATTAAAGAAGGGAGCAATTTGGGGAATTCCAGACTGTATCAAATTATTCATCACTGTACAATGCTCGGTCAAGTTATCACTTGTGTGGAACTGATTAGTTTTAAATTCACGTTTAAAAGATTTTAAGATGACATCGTTCAAAATAATCCTGCAAACCGCTCAATGGAGGCACAATGATTTAGTTTGGATATATGTCAGAGGAAAACAAACTTTTTGGATGAAGATTAGATTCCAACCAATTATATACATACAATGAGATCAGTAAAGCCTTGTGAAAATTTGGAGTGTAATATGTTCTAGGACACAATACGCTAAGGGGATTTGCAATAAATCCACGCAAAACGTCAAGACATAAACGATTCGCGAAAATAAATCCACGCAAAATTTCATGATTTTATTTGCTCATTTTTTGGCTCTGCGTACCTTTCATACATTAACTATTTCCTTGTATGTACTTATGAAGCACCTATTGGTTTTGCAATGTGGCAGGCATGGAAATGGTGATTTTTGCTGCTACTTCTAAGGGATTGTTCACAAATGACGTCAACCAATTTTTCAAACTTTTTGACCCCCCCCTCCCCCCTCTGTCAACCTGCGTCAACTTTGCGTTGCCCCCCCCCCCCCCCCCCCCCCCCTCCCCTCAGTTGACGTCATCGTTTGAGAAGGGACCCCCCCCCCCCCCCCCCCCCCCAATCCCCCCTCCAGAAAAACAACAAAACAGCCTTTACCCCACTGGTCCTTTTGTATCTTAGTTTCTTACGATTTTGTAATTCTCTGATCAATCTCCACGTGAGCGAAAAACGGTGGAACGGAACGAAGCCAACAAAAGCAATATGGAAGGACTTTCCCACGCCACTACGGACCACATCAAAGTAAACATTCATTCACATTTTCATAAAAAACATTTACTTAATTGGAAAAATCAAGATTCTGAAAATTGTGAAGGTTGACGTCAACAGTAGTATCACCTCCCCCGTCAACTAGCGTCAACAGTTGACGTCATTTGTGAACAGTCCCTAAGCTATATTATAAAGTACACACATTGCACTTTGTGCCCATTCGCAAATATAAATCCAAACATTTTCCTTGAGAAGCTCTGAATTAAAAATATTAATCCACGTAAAACGCTCTCAAACCTTCGCTCGCAAAAATTAGTCCACCCAAAAAAAATCCCCTTAAGGTATATCATGTTCGAAAAGAAGATTTTCATACAGATTCTAACAAAGTTTTATTGTGTTATTTGTCTCTTCGGGCACGTTGGTGTTATTTGTAGACTCCATAGAAGTGGTAATATGCAGACATTGGTGGATCTAGAGTGTAGTCGCAACTTGTGGAGAAGCGCATAAACATAAGTTTTGAATTCAGTTCATGTTATCAATGGGATTATTTGAACCTTTTTCTTTTATGTTTGAATTGCTAACACTCTCCTACACAAGTTGTGGCTTACCTCTGGATCCGCCACTGGCGAGTTTAGTAGAAATAGATTTTCGTATTGTATGTTATTTTGATTTAAGTTATGTATAATTGTTATCTTCTTGAAGGTGTGCACAAATAACAATTGGAAGGTCCTGATATTAAAGTTGGCAGTTACTTGCAGATTTTTCCCTGGTTTTTCCTTGATTTTCAAATGATTTTGGTTCACTTCTATCGAATATCATTTTATTCATCATGTGAACCATAAGTCATACTTTGGGAATTGTGATAGACCTGTTCTCACGTACGCAACAAGAACAGAATGGATAGTCATTCAGATATCTTGAAAAATTAGCCTAAAGCTATTTCCTCTAGGCCTGATGCGGAAATTGTTCAAGCCCTGAGGCTTCTAGTTATTTTTTAATTCGAAAAATGCCAAGTTAATCTGCGACAGCTTGTACTAATCGATCCACAAATTGTTCTTTCACATTTCACCAAAATTGCAAGTCAAAGAAAATAACCAGAACTTCGTAAAAGATGGCTTTCCAACATAAAAATGAAGTAGAACTCTGCCGAAAGACTCAGGGTTTTACATCTTTACCCAACACTGATCAAATGGAGATGTATCGTTCTCTGTACATAATGTTTTTCCCCAATCGACAGCATTTTAGCAGGAATGGCATAGTGGTGCAAACCTGACGCTATTAAATGCTGTTGATCTTCAATTTTTCTCTCCAAGAGCGGTACGTAACTCTCATTTTTTTGTGGGAAAGGTGTCCTTGTCGCCCATAAAGCACACGATGGAATACCTTTATGTATCCCTTTACCAAGTGTATTGTGTATCCACCAGGTGTATGTATTGTCTATACGCTGCAAATCTCAAAGTTCTGAACAGAATTTTAGTCTTCATAGATTAGATGAAGGGAGATTTTTATCAAATAGAAACATAACACAAAACATAGTTTTTGTTCTAAGGAGACCAGAAAATTTTTTAACCTTGTTCCTTATAGATAGGCTAAAACAAGCATGTTACTTTGCCTTTCATTTTTTAAAGTTGTTGAAAAATGTGACGATGGATCAAGATAAAACAGGGAAATTTAATTTTGTAATATATTTTTATACATGCTAGACTGAAATAACAAACTTGGTTGTGTATATACATTGAAAATATATGTTGCTTTTCAAATTTGTTGGTGGTACCTACCCAGCCACCCTACTTCCGACGACCCTTTTTCTGAATTTCATTGTGTCTCTGCAGGACAAACTTTCCCTGTAGGTACTCATAGGTTTGCAAAATTTTCCAGAAAGACACCAACCTACGCTTCTTATAGGTAACACATGCTGCACTTCATCGTTTTCGTTTCCTCTTCTTTGCTCCTACTTTTAAGATTTCTAACATCTCTTTGTGGTTCAAAATCAAAAGGTTTAAGTTATCAGGTATATCTTACAAACATTATTCATCATTTTCATCGAAAGAGCTATTAGTTTCAGGTTTCAGCTATACGTTATCTAAAAATAACTTTCTAAAAACACTATTTTTGATAAAGCTTTTTTCTTTGCACATATGCTTTCTGCACGGAGTGACGTCACACGCTGAACAGATTAAAAATCTTATTTTTTTCAACAGAAAAACATGACGAAAAAACGTTTTTCGAAAGAAATGAACGAATAAGATTATTATATTTTGAAGTTTCGGTATGGAATAAAGCATCTCAGGCGGAAAAAAATTAGGGCGAACTTCCCCTTTAATGAACATGTTGTGTTCCAAGCATCACCAGTGCGTTATTTCATGTTTCAAGCCTTTTGAAATAAATTGATTTTGGTTAAATTCGCAAAATTTAATACATGCGAAAAAAGGTTTTTTGAAAAAATTTCGCAAGTCGCGAAATTTAATACACTTAAGGTAATTCAAAACAAATTGATACCTTCCAACTTTTTCTTTTGTTCCAGAGTTACTACTGGACTGCAATCATTAATGAATTTTTGAAATGATATATACAGTGTGTCCACTAGAAAGTGGGCACCTAACTTTCAATAAACATATCTTTTGTTTTCCGTGCTTGTTATTTTCAATTTTTATATTAATAGAAAGAAAATTTTTGCTCTTTCTAAATATGACCTTTTTTTTAGAAAAACCGGGAAATATAATCGATTTTACCATGAAATCATGACATTAAATCAATAACGATCAATTAACGCTTGCTTGAATAGGCGTTAACGACTCGAGTAGCATGGGAAATCATAAAAAGCTAAAATAGTTTGCTGAAGATTGCCTGCGATGCAGACATGAAACTTTGAGTACAAACAAAAAACCGCTGTTTTTTCTTATGCGTACATATAAAAACCTAAAATATTGTAATAAAGCTGCGTTTATACAAGGAAAACGTTGCGTTTTTACAAGCTTGAAACATGAAAAAAATTCATTTCTAAAACTCTTTTGCAAAGATTTAAAAACTTTGAATTGTGCTTTTTGATGGTGATTTCTACCCAGAAGCTGTTGTCTAAAAGCCTGACTAACATAACTTTTTGTCCTGAAACTTTATACTTATGATTGAATAAATTTCATAAAAGGTTTGTTTTCTCGCTTACAAAGATTTTGGCAATGCGTAAGCGTAAAAGATTTAGGTAAGTTTACACAGTGAAAAAAAGTTTGTGCCTTTTTAAAAAAATTCGTGACAAACTTATCACAACACCAGCAACAGCAGGAAACTAAAGGTTAATTGCTCGTTAAAAGTTTGTTTAATTGATCATTACGAAATTAACAACCGTATCGAAACAAAAAATACTTAATAATCTTTAAAATAAAAATTTTTATTAATGACAACTTATATTTTTGGAAAGCTCGAAAAATCCTCTTTCCAACGGTGTAAGAACCGCATTGTATTGGTGAAAATTCACTTTCTGGTGGACACACTGTAGTCTGTTCTTCCCAAAACCATCAACATCATGATTAAAACCATGAGTTTCATTTCTATATTGTCTGAAAGAATAATATTTTATTTGTAATACCGAAAACCTAATCATGCTGTAACAATATTGAAATAAAAAACAAAACAAAAGGAAAAAAAACAAAAAGGAAATTCAATAAAACAATAACTATATAAAAACACAAATTTACCCAGAAGATAAAAAGTAACATGATAAAATGTAAACTTAAGAAAAATCCACCCAATAACGCTTCTTTTTTGTAGGACAGTTTCATTGTACAGTAATAATTAATGAACTTCTGAAATACATAATCCATTCTTCTCTTAACTAACCCTCTCAACATCAGAATTTAACCAAGTGCTTTATTTCTTTATTGTAATGGTTTATATACACTAAAGAGTTTTTAACATATGAAAACATTCATAAAAACAAAAAAAAACTTATCATACTATGACGATATCAAAAGAAAAACAAAACAAAATGAAAACTTCGAGAACACATTAACCTAAAAAATAATAATTTAAAACACAAATGTAATGACAGAAAATGTTTAACAAATGGAAACATTCACATCTGTAGAACCATTTTCAATTTCAGCTGATATCTCCTCTGCCTAATTCAAAACACAACAGTAAACATCCCTTTTATTCTTTATTTATCCGGCATACTCATTGTGTTCTAACTATATGGACTAAACTTTGGTTTAACTTCAAACAAAAGAGTATATATACCTTCAATACCAATTCATCATGTTAGTAAACAACGCATTGATCATCTTCTGCAGACATTTTCCAACACTTCTAAACTCTTTACTTTCTATATTTCATACCTGTAAACAAATAATTGTGCTACGTTTAAAACGCATGAGGCAAGCTATCAAAAGGTCGTGGAAAATCCTGGAAATATCTTTATTTTGCTTATTTGTCCTGGAAAGTCCTGGAATTTGTTTCTTATTTGTCCTGGAAAAATAAGAAAAATGCCCTGGAAAGTCCTTGAAAATGGAATGAAAAAAATTGTGGTCACCGTGTAAGGGAAGAAATTGTTTGCGGAAGAAATTTGTGCGGAAATTTTCTAAATTTTTCATCCGCGAGGAAAAAAGTCGAGGTTATTGAACATCTAAGGACTTATTATTACTCTTCGTCAATAACAATACAAGCAGAATCTGCACTTGCACTAATATGTGTCACTGATATTATCACTGATGGCTGTTTTAGGCACTGAATTAGGTGTTTCCTATTTTCGATTTTATTAAATTTATTGCATTCCGCAAAAATTAATTCCGCAAAATCTCTATTGAAGTCGTCATCCACAAAAATTTCTTCCGCAAATAATTTCTTCCCTTAAGGTACTTGAATTTAGTTTTATAAATTGTCAATTTAAGCCCATCTGTTTTTTTAGAAATAACTATTCTGTCCTAATTTGAAATGTTGTATACACGTAATATTTGTTAGTAGAGATTTTGATTGCTTTTGATAATTATTTGCTTATATATGTCTACCCGAAAGTATACTGTGGTATCAAAATTAGGTTTAACAATTTCTTTTCTTCTTTTGTACAGAAAACCTGTATACAAATTTGATTTTATAATGTTGTAAGATAGTTTTGTCTGAGTTACAAAAGGCAAGTGTTCTGTTAAATTACATTGTTTACCCTTATTTTATGGCATAAAGGATAGGAAACTTGTCAAGCTTCTGCAACAATAAAGATCATTGCCCCCGCAGCGAGCGTAAGCAAGCGAGGAGGCAAAGTAGTTTCACGAGATAGGCGAAAGTCAGTTTCCGATTTTGTTCATCATCATCTTCCAACTTTCTTGTTGACGTTACACGGTGGTATACAATTATTAGCTGACTTTGCTTTTTTCCCGTTTAAAAGCATGGTACTGTAAGTGAGAGACAGAATTTTTTTCGTATCTCCTTTCTAATTTACTATTATATTATATTATGTTATTTAAAAAGTTCGTATGCTAAAATTAATTAAACATTTTTTATATTACTTTTGCGTTGTTTTAGTGAAGTGAACAACAAGTAGTCCATGAGCTGGACCCCTAATTTTCAAAAAACGTGCTCATTTTGTCGACCAGACATATTATATACCAAATTATCAGAAATTTTATGTAGACTACGAATTTCGATGTTAGCAAGACTGTAAGTGTTGCGAAATATCGCTTTTTGTGCTCTTCTTCGTGGTTGCTTAAAAGAAATTGACATTTTTAGTGTTTTGAGTTTTGCTGATTTATATGCTTTTTCAAGTGAAGTTTTTGTGCCAAATGGTCTCAAATGTTGTTAGATAGGTCCATACCATTGTTTTAGGAATCAAAATATGTATTTTATTGCTATTTGATGTAGTCAAGCTCTCCTCCACAGGTATTTCTATGATTTTTCATCGTTTTTCTGGACATCTTTGGTAAAAAAGGGTCGAATTGCACCTAAAGTCTGTCTCAATATAATTGGCAGTGGAAACAAATTACCTCATAACTTTTGATAGCCACTTCCGATTCCAAAAATTTTTTTTGCATGTTTTAGATAATCAAAAGCACTATATTTTAATATATTTTTGGTTGAAAAATTCGCGATTTTTAGCGGTTAAATTTGCGATTTAAAAAATAAAGCTTTTTTTCTACTTAAGCTATAACTTTCATTTCTGCACCAGTCGTAGCCCTGGCTTAGGCAAAAAAAGTTATAAAGTTTGAGGGCAAACCGATGGGTCGTTCAGAAGATATGGGACACGAAGTACCCCCTCAGTAGCGATTTTACGTGAAACATCATATCTCCAACTTTCAACTAAAAATGCCTAGTTACAAAGTTCTATATCCGTTTGAAAATGCAAAATCAAAAATCATCGTTATCGCTGTCATCTGAATCAGATTCACTTTCCAAATCATATTCACTTTCCGAATCTGTTTCTGTAACTTCGTCATGGTCCTTTCCATTTTTGCACTCTCTACAGCTGCAAGCATCTGTGCAATTAAAGCCATTAACGACACAAACATTCTTCTTGACATACTTTATAAGTACAAGAAACCAGTTCAAGGACCTGCATTGTCAAAAGAAAGACATTATTACATAGATTCCTTGAAAAAAAATTCCCTACAAAAGACAAAACAGCAACATAAGACTTTCTTTTTAACAATATAATTTCCTTACTTCTTCTGGAGCTGGGAAGCAGGTCATCCATTTGTTCGAAAGTCCATTCTCCATGATCTGTATGGTTTCCTGGATCAACATTGTTTTCGAGGCATTTTCTCCAAATTCGTGTTTGGTTATTCACTCGTTTGATATGCTGGTCCAGTATATTCGAATAAGGGGGTAATACTTCACATGTCACTTTTCCGACTTTTTGGCAATAGATATGATACCTTAGATCATCCAAAATATTTCAAGCTGGAGGGCGTTCTTTTTCCCGTATATGTCGCATACGAGACTTTCTAGGATATCAGTTATGTATTCAGGTACCTCATTCTCTGATCCTAGGCCTGCAAAGGCATTTACATATTCTTCACTCTTTCCCAGTATTTGCAGTGGCTTGTCCTTGCCTCGTCCAGAGAAGGAACTTGTGGAATCACATCCTGTAAAGCAATGAAACTCGTAATATGTTTTCTGTGAGCAATCAGTTTGGTTGAGTCTTTCCAATGCTTGTTCTGCAACTGCCTTCAATTCAATTAGACTTTCCTTATCACCTGTTCCCGTCAACATGAACATATTTGCATCAATGTTAGGTAGTTGTGAAAGAGTGATAACGAAGACATCTGTGTCTGGGGACGAAATGATGACATCATTATAGGACATACTTGCATGCTTCGCGTGTAGAATCAGCCTAGTATCAGCTTCCTCTTGATTTGATTGCAGGTCGCCTACAAGCTCCATGGATGCTGTTGTGAACCGCCATGTCTCAGATTCATCATTTAGGTACAATTCTTTCCTCCCTAAAAGCTCCCTTTTAGTTTTCCATTCGGCGAGAAAATAGGAGATTAGTTTATTCTTGAAATCCCCAGAAGACAGTAATTGACTCCATTGCTTTATCTGAGCGGTAGGGATTATCTTCTTCACAGCCATTTCACCAGAAGACCTTCTCTGTCTCTCGACGTCTAAAGCCGGATCTCCACTAGGCGGAAAATGTCGCGGCGGGCGACATTTTGCGATGCTCCACATGCGCAGTAGTGTTTATTGCGCAACAATTATGAAGTAGTGGCGGAAAATGTCGAGTCGCGAAAAGTAGAAATGGTTTCTACTTTTCGTCAAATCGCTTCAAAACGAACCAATCAAATAATAGAAAAATATAAACAAACCCTCTTCGGAGATTACAAAATGGCGTCACTTTCAGACTGGTTTTGATACGATAAATGAAGAAGAATTACAGAATTTTCTGCCTAGAAGAGTTAATAGTAGAGACGTTGTTGCTTCTGCTGCTGTTGATAACATCGAGGATATAATAACACCAATATTTTTAGTAAAGAATTATTCCTAGAAGCAATTCAAAACTACAAATGTTTATGGGATAACAACAACAGTTTATACAAAGATAGAACTGCCAAAATTAATGCATGGAATCATCTATAGCACCAAGTGCATTTGGAAAGTTCCAACGATTTTGGAATTCCAAAGCAATTTGGTGCCATTCTTGAGGACTGGAAGGAGGTTTGATATAATCAGATAAATTGGTCCAAATGGTTTCACAAGTTTCACCTATGATTCTGCCGACTGTTTCAGGGCTCATCCTGTAGCTTCTAGCAATTGTAGCTTGTGCATCACCAGTTGTTAAAAAACGCAATGTTACAGCCAGTCTTTCATCTGTAGAAATAGGGTTTCTGAGTTGAGTTGTTTGTTTCTTAATGGTGGGTCCAACTAATTTCAAAAGTTTCTCAAACGTTCTTGGAGACATTCTAAAGCTTTTGAAGAAAAGCCCATGATCAGAAAGTTTCATTTCCTTTACAAGACAGTGAAACTCTCCTTTAGTTTCTCTCTGCAGGTATATATTCCTCACCCAAAATCTTCTTTTAGAATAGAAGTTGATTTTTTTTTCTTCGTAAATAGTAATGGAGGGATAAGAATGCACGACGTCTCAGTAAAAGGACCTTCAACTTTTATTTTCTTGCCTTCTCCATCTTTGTTTGTTTTGATTTTTGGATTTAAGCGCGCGTTTCAAGTATTCAAGTGGAGATACATTGTGATGTAGTGGCGGAAAATGTCGCGGCGGAAAATATCGCCCGCCGCGACATTTTCCGCCTAGTGGAGATCCGGCTTAATGTTAGTCCAGTTGGTTTCAACTGACGAACATATGCCATTCCATCAACAATGAAAACATGGTTTTTTGTAGCATCTCGACAGGTGGAGTTTCCCCAATTTTGTGTACTAGCAGTGATTTTGATGTTTTCTTCAACGAGTCATCAGATTCAGCTAAAGCAAGTGTAAGGTGAATAAGAGGGTAAGAAAGAAGATGTTTTAGGTTGACTGCACGTTTTTGAGCGATGATCGTGACTTTCACGAACAGTTCTTTGGCGCTTTGCAAGGATACGAGCATTATTTTTGTTTCTATCACCTTCTTTTTCAGATTATCAAAAGTGCATGACTTCATTTTCTTAATGGTGTCGAAAATGGAAGATTTGTGTTCCTCAGAAAAACGATTTGGCGGATAGCATATCTTGTGCAGCAGGATCATCTAAAACGATTCCATGAGAAATTGAAAGTAGTGGTTGTTCACAAAATGGATCAACAAAAGTGTCTTGGAGAATTGATAATGTTGATATGACACTGTTACCATCCTTGGCAATTCTTGACGGTGACAAGTTTTTGTGTTTATGTGCTTGAGATACTGGTGGAAAACGGTACGCAACGATGCTCTGTACGCGGCATTAACTTCCCATCGTTATACTGCACCAAGGTTGTATTATTCGGTTGTCCCTCCAGGTGTCTTGGTGTCTTTGTTTAGAGTCATCTCGATGACTTTGTCTGTTTCAACTCTGCTGAACACGCTATCAGTCAGTTGAGCTGCAAAGTTTCTTTGGCAGAATTCTCTGTGCATACCAGGGAAATCGTTTTCCAATGACAGCATGTCACCAAGCATCACAGATAGATATCTGGCATAGTTGATGTGATCGTATGCGTAGGCAAATGGTATAACTTCACGGATGCATTCTAAAAGAAGGTTCCAATCTCCAGATCGACAAGCGTACATTATATTGGTTAAAAGCTCAGCCATCTCTATGAAGCTCATCCAAAACTTTGTAGGGTAAAGCTAGAACTGCTAAGTTTAATCCGTAAGTCAAGGTACTTATGGAATGTTGAAATTCTTCGTATACTTCTCGATCGAATTCATCAACTTGATTGAACAATTCTTCTTGTTGAGGAGCAATGTCGTCTTCCAACTTTCTGATAATTAAAATCTCCGAATATAAGCCCTGGGCTTATATAAGGTCGTAAGGCTTTTTTGCTGGGCTTATATACAGGGGGGCTTATAATCTAATTTATATATGGACCTACCTTTGCGTTAAGATTTTGGTGGGCCTATATTTGGGGGGGGGGGGGGGGGGGGGGGGGGGGGGGGGGGGGGCTTATATTCGGAGATTTACGGTATAGACGCTGGAAGGCTTCATAATACAGCTTGTATAGTCGTATGCCTCTATTGTAGCTTTTTTTTAATTATCCTACTTAGATAAAAAGTTAATTGCTGTTTTGCGAAGAAAAAAAGGAATAACACATACAAAAATAATAAAACAACAATATAAAATAATTACTTCTGTTGTTTTTGAATCAACAGGTTTTTTTTCTTTTGAAAATATGCCTGAAAATTGAAAAAAAAGACAGAAAAGTACGTGTGGAGGAGAGCTAAATGCATGAAATATCAATTGAAATCTCTGTTTAGAACTGAAAACCATACTACAGACCTATCTCACAACAATCGAGCCCATCTGACACAATAAAACTATTCAAAACGATATAGAAATCAGGAGAGCTCAAATGAACTAAAATGTTAATTTTTCTTCAACAACCATGAAGAAGAGCAGTGGGGGACTGCACTGTTATCAAAAATTAATTCAAAGTACTTAAAAATGATGACAGAACAGTCTTAGGTCAACTTGGAGTGGAGTTAGAGACAATATGGCCCTTTTTGATCAAAATTATGCTTAAAATTGACAAAAAGCCAGTAAATTACGTGTGGAAGAGTGCTAAAATGCATGAAATATCAATTGAAATCTTTGTGTTAGAACCAAAAACAATAATACGGACCTATCTGACGAAAATTGAGGCCATCTGATACAATAAAATTGTTAAAAACGATATAAAATGCAGCAAAACTCAAAACACTTTAAACGTCAATTTCTTTTAAGCAACCACGAAGAAAAAAAAGCGATATTTCGCAACACTTACAGCCTTGCTAACATCGAAATTCGTAATCTACATAAAATTTCTGATAATTTGGTATATAATATGTCTGGTCCCCAAAATGAGCATCATTTCACCCCCAGCTCATGGACTAAAGGATTTTGAAGCACAGCTTGAAATCTGAAATTTTGCCAACCATACATTTTATGTTTGTATATGTTTTAGCTCTAAATCTTTCATTTGATAAATTTTATTCAATGCACTGATTTTTGGTGGATAGACCTTTTCGGAAAATACGGACTCGTGAAATTTTTTGTCCAGAAATAACGAATACAAATTTATCCTTAATTGCACGAGCATATACAACGTGCGATTACATACTAATCACACTTTATGAGCCGAGGGGACGGTAAGGCAGATTCGTAGTGTACAACAAAAACTTAGTTTTCTTAACTCAACATTACAATAACGATAAAACTATCAAACAAAAGATTCGAATGTTTTGAAACAAAAGATTCGAATGTTTTGAAACAAAATATTCGAATGTTTTGAAACAAAAGATTGGATTGTTTGAAAAGTCTCATGATCGCTTGTAATTTCACAAGTGAGATTACGGATTAATTGCACTCTCATATGAGGCGCCGTTAATCATAAAAAAGGTTCGTGTAAGGTTTCCTCTCGGGTATCATTTCTTTTCAAAAACAACACAAATGCCACTATTATTTGGTTTGAAAGCGAGGCAAGATCTGCTCTGACGTATTTTCCGAAAAGGTCTATCTTGCCATTTTAATTGGATTTCATGCAAGAAAGCCATATTACAAATTCTTTTCTTCTTTAACTGTCCTCCACTAGTGATCATGATCAATAAAAAACCTTTTTATATTTTTTTTCTTGCTATTTTATGTAAACGTTGGCTATTTTTTGTTTTGAATTAAAGTTTGAAACGCAAATTTCTAATGGATTTTTCGCTTTAATTTTTTTTTTGAAAACGTTTTTTTTTTTCTTTTGGCTCTTACATAATTTCTTTAACAAATCTTTCTTACTATGATTATAAAATACTTATTCATGTTTCAATTCACACATTTCTTTTGTTTGTAGCAAATACTTTCTGATATTACTTGTTAAGCCTTATTTACACTTTTTGAAAGGCATATTAGCATCAGTGTGACATAGGCTTAAGAGGTCACAAAAAGTAACAAAGTTTTGTTTGTTTTTGTTTCCGTTGTATAGGCTTGCAATGTATAGCTTGCTGTGTGTACAAATTGAAAGGCTTGAGCGCGGGGGCATTTTTAGCTAAAGCTACATGCTAGTACATTATGATGAAACTGTCTTAAACATTGATGGGGTTGTTGATATGCAGTTGTTTAAAGGGAAATATTAGTCGCATTTAGGTCTTATAATTTTTGGCTACATGTCCATAGTAACTTCTCAGTCACTTTTTAACTCCTCAGCAAAAATTTTCAAGAGAAACCTTATTATTTGACCGTGAACAACTTCATTTCATAATAAGTTCAAAGTAAGTTTTTTTGTGGTATTAAATTCAATCTGAGTATCAGGTTGATGGTAGTTATACTGTAATTATTTAATGATGCATTTTTCTCATGGTTATCAATGTACACACAATAATTGATAAAATGTTTGCAACTTTGGGGAAATATATAGTCGCATTTTTGCGAATCTTGTCCTTCATTTAATATAAAAATTGAGAAAAACAAGCCCGAAAAACAAAAGATATGCTTATTGAAAGTTAGGTGCCCACTTTCTGTTGGACACACTGTATAGTAGCAGGTGGTGTGGCGTCACTTTTTTTGTTTTATCGTCACAGGGGAACCATCGTTTCTAATTCGATGATTTAATTGTTTGTCACAGGATTTGCACATGTTAAAAGCGAATATGACACATCGTTAAACTCGGTAAAAAATTTTAACCAGGTTACTAGTATGTATATAATTTTTGCTGACAACCAAAGTAAAATAAATATGTATAGAAGCATGACGAATCCAACCATGCAATTGATCACACCTCTAAGACATCTTGCGCATGTGTGGGTGCGTGCGATCGCACACCTTTCATGGGAAGGCCTGTTTGTGAACACCGCTAAAATTGCGGAGCTTCCATGGTCTTTCGCCAGGCTGTGACCTGGACTGTAGAACTCAATCTTCTCTACCAAGACGGTAGTAACCAAAAGTGCTTGGAAAAATCCCTGAGAGGGAATCATTTTGGTTGATATTTGGATGTTCTTATGGCAGGGTAAAATTTGGAAATCAATTTAATGAGTCCATATTTACTTATTTACTTAGCAAATAAGGGTGAAAGACTCAAAAACGTTAATTGAATGAATGATCAAAATGTTGGTTTAATTTAGGCGATACTTTGAAATTTTATAAATGATTAAATGCAACTCCTTCTAAAGTTTTTATAGTTCTTTGCAATCATGTTCCTTTAGCAATTTAGATAACGGTCTGTTGTATGAAAAATACTAACCGTCCATAAATTTCATCATAAAATTGAGTTAAGTTTGTAAACCTAGTTGGAAGCTTTATACATTTAAAAATGTTTTTATTTTATTTTTATCAAGATCTCAAATACCATCAAAATTTACTGATAGTAAATAAATCAAGTTTTAGCTATTGTAATCTTGAATATATTTACTTGATGAATTTGTTGCATTCGCTTCGTCCAACAGATTCATCCAACAGACATCATTCCAATGTAATTCTTAGAATTTTCTACCAATACATTTTCAATATGGATATAATTTTGACAAGATAATGTTCTAAAGAGATCCAAGTTATGCATTATAAACTAATTTTTCGCATTTGTTTAATATTTGAGGTGGAACATGACTAGTTGTTAAAAAGTTTCATTGCATATAAAGTCTATCTATTCCATCCAACAGACTTACTGAAATTTGAACTGTTACGGTAGCAGTTAGGCAAATGTAAATATTAAAGGCTTAATTTAAAGTTTAACTGGTTATGTTTCACATAACTTTAACAATTTTCACTTATTATACACCAGTCAGTTTTAAAAGCTTCTCAAATTATCAAATTCCGTCAAACAGAATTTTTTTTCACAAGAATTGCAGAAGCGTGATTTTTCGTGAGATCATTGTTCTCCTGACGGTTTCTCAAAAATCTTGTAAATCTTGTATGTTTATCTTCTTTCTTGGCAGGAAACCAATTTCTAGAAGTGTTTTGATTTCCGTTAACACGTTTCTGTCCAGTAGAAGTTAATTTTCCTATGTATTTCTTTTGAATTTTAATTATTCGTAAATATTTATTTTTAGATGAAGGTGAAGGAGTAGCACTTTTGTGTGTGTGGATTTCACTACGTCGTTAACTTCCACGAAGCGGGATGTAAAGGAATACTTTTTTTTGCAAATATATTGAGAACATTATTTTTGCCAGCATATATTCTGAATAACTTCTTTGGAGAATACGAATACAAAGTTAAGGATCAACAATCTAACTAGAGGCCTAAAAGCTTGAACAATTACCACATTTAGAATCTAGTTCCATTCCTCCCCGATATAATTTTCTACTAACGCTAACCTTCAGGAATCAAGTAAGCAGCAATGTTGATAGGATTTTCCTTACGCACAGATTTGGAAAGCACGGCACGCTTAGCCAAGAAACATTTAATAGAATAGTTTTTCAGTTCAACAAACGCAGAGGACGCTCCGTTATCGTTAGTAGAAAAAAGCTTAACTTGTTTTAGTTCTTCATAAACTCTCTTGATTGGAAAAAAACCTTTCCCGAATTTAATAGGTTACGTAATATTCATGAAAACGAGGCTAAACTTAGGATGTAAATAAACGAATCGTGCGAAAATGGCTGAAAATCCTGATATTAGTTTTTAATTAGTAAATAACATTGAAGATAGCATAGAAATATTTGTGGAATCTACTCAAGAGAAAGTACAGGGTAAATCCCTTAAAGGCATGCCAACTTTAACGTTAAGAGAGATCGAATCTCATCGACAAAACCGTGGGAAACAACCTGGTGTTGCGATCATTAAAACGTTGGATCGTGGCAGAAGATTTAAGGAGGAAAGATATATATCTGCAGATAGTTTTTTCACCTATGATAACGTGTAGAGCAAGTATGAAAAAGGAGTTTCGTAACATTGAAATTTGTTTGTGTAAAGCTGACGTGAAAATATCATATGCCAACTGCACCTGCCCAGCAGGAAAAAGCTCTTATTGTAACCATATCATGGCATTGCTTTTGGAGTTCGCTGACTACTCATTGCATGGCCTGGTTGAAATCTCAGAGGAGATCTCGTGCACCAGCAAATCTAGACAATGGGGAATACCAAGTGCGAGTAAAAAATTCCAAGAACCTATCATGACAAGCCCTATCAGAAGCAGTACCGATAAAAGGGGGATTAATTCAACACTTTACGATCCAAGCATCAATAGTAGTAGGAATACCTTAAGGGAATAAATTAATGCGGAATTAGTTAATGCGAATTTGACCCTATTTCGCATTATTAAATTCCGGAAAACTTAAAATTTTCGGCCATTCGCATTAATTAATTCCGCATTTTTTTTTCAAATTTTGGTGCTTTTCCAAGCTAAAACTAAAAAATTTTCTTTTGTCCACATAAAGGCTCTTACTTCGCTACATTCCCTTTCAAATTATCTAGATTTAAGGCATCTTTTGAGAGCTTAAACTATTGTTAGATTGCTTTGGGAAAAAAGCGAAGTAAAATCAATCAGTTATTGTATTGTATTGTAACTTTATTTTCTGTTGACATTATCCCTAGTACAGTTACATAAGTAATGACTAAATCAAGTCAACAAAATATAACCTAACCTAAAAAATATATTATAAAATCTAGAAATAAATATACTGACTAATCATGAGCAGGATTTACACTGACAGTAGAATGATCTTATCTTGGCAATACTGGTTTTGAATGAAGACAAGGACTCTAAATCCTTAAGTGGAGCTGACAAATAATTCCATGCCAACACAGCACGAAACGTAAACGAGTATATCGTGGATTCATTTTTGCCAGGAAGCATCAGTAAGTAACCAGATCGCATTGGAATTGCTGTCTTTTTCTGCCCGAACAAATCCCATAAAAACTCTGGATTTAATCTGTTCACAGTTTTGAAAACCTCGATTAGCATAGTACGCAAATTTGAAGTGTGGATGGATTCATTATCGTACTTAGTTAAAATGTGCTCACTAGGTGTAGAGAAATCAAAATTCACAGCTCGGAGGGCTCTAATCTGTGTTTTACGAATTTTCTGAGCGTCCCCTTTTGAATGAAACATCCAAATCAGGGGACAGTATCTGAAGCAAGACAAAATAAATGCGTTGCACAAAAGGACAGCTCTGCTATATTCAATAAATTTTCGAATGCGCAGTAATGCACTAATCTTTCTATTTGCCTGCGAACAGATTTTTTCTATATGGGCAGAAAAAGTCAGCTTGTTATCAATGGTTACCCCAAGCAAGTTCACTGAAGGCGACGGTTCTAAGGCAAAGCTGCATATTACAAATGACGTGATTTCAGCTGAACTACAGCCTAAAAACATGACTTGAAATTTATCCGGGTTTACCACCATCTCGTTATCTCGAAACCACTGGATAGTTATTTCTGAATCATGCTTTAGCTGCCTGAGAATCCCGTTTAAAGATGATCCACATGCAGACAAGGTATTATCATCAGCAAAGTTACAAATAAGCGAATCTAGTTCGCTGAAAAATAGATCATTTAAAAATATATTAAAAAGGATAGGACCTAGAACCGATCCCTGGGGGATACCTAAAAGGACCCTAAGCCAGTCACTAAACACTGAGCCGATGCGAAAGCGCATTTTTCGGTTTGAGAGGTAACTGTAAATTAGTTTCAAGCTTTTACGATCAAGCCCATATGCATGGAGCTTAGCAATAAGCAGGTCATGTGGTAGAGTGTCGAAGGCTTTGGACAAGTCCATAAGCACTGCTCCAACTCTACCGCCATTTGCCAAGCACCGTTGCCATGCGACGATGAGGTTAAGTAAGGCATGCTGGGTCGAATGACCTTTGCGAAAACCACATAGATATTTTGAAAGTCGTTCCTCCATAAAGGAGGAGATCTGACGTTCCAAAAGCCTCTCGAAAAGTTTTGATGGAGACCTAAGTAAACTTATGGGTCTGTAGCATTCCCAGTCGGTTCTATCACCCTTTTTAAATAATGGAATTACGTCGGCAAGTTCTAACTCTTCAGGGAAAACAGAAGAATCAATCATCGAAATGAAACACCTAGTTAAAGGGGTTTCAATTTCAGAACAAGACAGTTTTAACACTTTAATTGGCAAATCGCCTCCAGTACTTTTCGACGAGTCTAGTGAAAGGATCTCTTTCCTCATCTCAGCTGCCTCAATATGGTGGAATTCATAGACAGGCAGTGATTTAAACTTAGACTTAATTTTTAGTACGCTGGGATGACCAGCATACTTGTCTATAGCCAAGTCGATAGGATGGACATCACTATCCACATCGAGAGGCAGGAGACCTTTCCAGTGTGGTATAGTCAGATTACTCGTTATATTAGAAAAGTGACTGTTGAAGATTTGCGCAATGGAGGAATCATCACTGACAATACGGCCCTCTTGAACAAGGATTATCTTTTCTTGCTTTATCCCCTTTTCTGAGAAAAAGGGCTTACATGCATCCCAGAAACTGTTACTGCCAACTTTGTTGTCACAGAGATGTGACTTTTTGGAACGACTGTTTAAATTTACGACAAAATTCCTGTAAGCTTTGTAAGCAGCCCAATCCTCTGCACTGTTTGTTTGACGCGCTCTGTTTTTAAGCCGGGATCTTGTCATAATGGCTTTGCGTAAAGCCTTAGTCATGTGTGGTTGATTATTGGCGCGCAAAAAACGAGTTAACGGCGCATGCTGGTTCAAGAGTTCCGTAAAGATCTTATGAAAGTCAGTGTAGTTTTCTACATCAACTAAGCTGTTCTGAACAGATTTCAAAAATGCAGTTAGATCAAATCTTTTATAGCACCTATAACTATACTTCTTCGGCTCATGCTTTAGGAAATTCGACTTAAACATCGAGTATACTAGAAGATGGTGATCACTTAATCCAGTCTCAACAGCCCCAGAGAGCTGAAATGAATGCTTTTTGTTGGAAAGTATCAGATCGATACAAGATCCATCCGAAGATTTCCAGCAAGTTTTTGTATTTGTATGGTTATACAAACCATGTACTTCCAGAAAACTCGACATTTTGGGTTTTTCCGGCTCGATGTTGAAGTCTCCCATCACTAAAATGCATTTGTACGCCTGACTATGAAAATCAAGTAAAGAAGATAAAGTATCTAGGAAATAATCAACGTTTTGAGACGGTGGCCGGTAGATCGAGACTATAAGCCACTTCTCCTTGCGAAGATTTAACTCTGTAGGAATAATTTGCACGTCTTCTGGGAGCTTAAAACCACTCAACAACCGTGTTGGTAATGTATCTTTCACATATACCAAAAGTCCACCTCTATTACAAGATATATCTAAACGATAAGGCTTCGTATAACCCTTCATCACAAATTGTGACGAGGGGAACGACTCATCTAATTTTGACTCAGCAATGGATAAAATGTCAACCTTGCCTCCTAACAAAACTTGAAGACTTTCAAATTTATTCGGTACAGAGTTAATATTTAGATAAGATGCTATGATATTGGACGGAAACTTCAGTCGTTTCTCGTCAAATGAATCTAGAGAAGTGGGCGAAATTTCATCATCAGAGCTGCCAGCTGAGGGCTCTTCGCCCACACCTGTGCGCTCATTATTAATATGAACAGGGGTGAACGAAGAATCATCAGCGTCAGCTCTACTATGTCAATACCTATCAATATATGATGACATATTCCTCATTAAAACTTTGGTGCCTTTGACGTTTAGGTGTAATTTGCTGCGGTTTAAGTGCACTTTATTTATATTATCGTGAGATAAGTATCCGATCATTGCTTCATTACACAACTTCTCTAGCGCTTTGTTCAGAGACTTTGCCTTTGCAGAATACTGGTCATCTCTCATAACACATCCAGAAACTGATATCGCTGTTTTGTCACTTTTTGCAGAAACGGCAAGTTTAACTATACGATCGGCAATGACATCTGCAGAGTCATTCAAAGAAAGATCATTAGTGCCAGCATGAATTATGACATGGTCAGGATTAAGTTTCAGCGTTGGTTTTATATATTGCTCCATACATTCTGATCTAGCACCAGAGAAAGATCTGATGACAACGTTTTGCTTATTACTAAGTTTGTTAGAAATTTTCCAAGCTTTTAAATCTTTGATCATACTGTCGCCTATCACATACGTAGATCGGCTTTTATTCTCATTTTTCTGCTTTGTGTTAACAGTGTTATTCTTGTGTTGATTTGCGACATCGTCATTGTTCTCTGAATTAGATTTAATTACTCTGTTAACTTTCTCCACATTGCTAGCATTCTTTAGCACTTCACTTGCCCGATTATCGCTTTTTAACTGATTTGTATTCACAGCTAATTGGTCATGATTTACATTTTGTGATTCTTTAACAGAGCAATTAACGTCATTATAACTTGTAACTTTGTTACAAAAAACATCAGACGAACATTTTACGTGAGATGAAATGTAATCGTTACGCTTTATGATTTCATCGCGTTCGTGGAGAGTACGCAACAACCCCTCGATAACTCTTTGTTTGTTCTCCATTTCCCTCTCAAAAAATGCAACTTGTTTCAAAAGTATTTGTACAACAGAGTCTTGAGTGCTGTCCTTCTTACTTTCCTGTGCATAGCATGTCCTATCAACAACATTACGAAAGGCTGAATCTATGAACTCTTCTAAATGTTCAGCAGTAACAAGCTTGTCAGTTTTAATAGTATCAGGTTTAACAGGGGATACCAACGGCGATTTATTAAGATCTGATAATAGTTCACTGTGGTTATCACGAGCATTAGGTTTAGTAATGAAGACTGATTTAGTGGCCCCTTCGCCTTTTATCCAAATGGTACGATTTTCGACGAGATTATCGAAGCAAGTTTTATATGCTTCGATACCAACACTGTGTTAAGTTTCTTTGTTTCTGATTGGTCGAAACGCGTCAGCCTATAGATATTCCGTATCCTCCTTTCAAAAAGCAACACAATACAATTTTTTCTTTTGAGTTTCGAACGCGTTAAATTTTTGGAATGTTTAAAACAAAACAAAAACAAATTTCAAAATGAAAAAAGGCGTACGGATTTTACTGACCCAATATATCCCGTATCCTATTCCTCGCAGACCGTGTAACTAAAGTCTGTTCCAAAAATATGTGGACTGATTTCAGCTTTTATATAAAAACCAGGCTCAAGGGAATTGATGTAATTTGCTAAATCTAGTTTCCACATGGTAACTGAAATTAGTCCACATATTTTTTGAACAGACTTTAATACAGTCTAAACTTTAAATCAAAGAAGGCGTTTTGTGTTCATTTTGATTTTTTTAACCAAGCTAGGTAATCGTCCACAGCCTTAATGATAGAAACACGTCTACTGTAACGAGTTTTTTTTTTATGAAGTAAAATACATGATGGTAAAAAATAATAACGATTGTCTTACAAACTTAAGAGTTTTTAAAGAAATGCAACGTTTTTTTTTCATTAAGCCGGGTTTTTTTGGCAAAGAATTAGTCAGATTCTGTGTCACTCTACAGTATTATTGCGGTTTCTTTCTTCTTTCTTCTTTTCGTTTTGGCGACGGGCTTTTTCGTTTTGACGATGGGCTTTTTCGTTTCGGTGCTGAGCTTTTTAGTATCGACGAAGTCCCTCCAGAAAAAAAGGAACGAATATCTTTGTGATGAGAAACCTTCGGTGCTTTTTTTCGGAACACATTCTCTCAGGTAAGTTTGGTCGTTCTGCGCTCTCACTTTCTTGCCCTGACGAACCAGCAATGTTAGATTCTTCTCTTTCGTAAGTATGTCGACGTAATTACGATAGATGTCGACGAGGGGCGAAACACAATAATTTGTTGATGTGAGTGTCGCAACAACTCTCGCACCCCGGTCAAGAAGGTACTTTGTGGCACGTGAATTTTCCATTGGAAGATAACCAACAATAGCCCCTGATTCGTGATCCGTTACTTTGATCGCAAAGAAATCAAAGGGATTATCTCTTTCGTGTTAACAAGATAAGATAAGATAAGATAAGATACATATATTTTCAACTCTAAGATAATACACTTATTTTCCGTAACAAATAGTCGTAAGAGAATAATATGTAAATACTATAGAGTTCGGAGAACTCGTAGAAGACCTTTGTTGGTCTTATCATCGAGAACCGTCTGCTCATTATTTGCTATGTTATCAAATGTACAGACTTCAAAATATCAAGCTCATTTTGCTTGATAGTTTTTTGTTTTGTTTTTGTTTTTTTTTTGTTTTTGTTTTTTTTATTAGAAATAATCAGAAACATTTTCGAGGTTTTTAAGGATTGTCTTAAGTTTTGTTTTAAAGACAGGGATAGTAATGTTTTCGTAATTCTGTTGTGTTAAATGCGTATACATTTTATTCCAAATATGTGGTGAGCGATAGCGAATACTGAATTCTTGAGATTTGTTTTTAACTTTTGGCTCTAATAACATGTTTGTTCTTGTTGTATATTTCCCGGAAGGTTTTATTGTATAAGTATCGTGAAATATTACAGGTGCTACACCAAGCTTACATTTGAATGTAAATAATAGTACTTGAAACAAATTTATCTCAAAAACATTCAAGATATTCATTTCGTTGAACAGTGGTTTTGAATGTGTAAATTTATCCTTGTTATTTATTACTCAGATGGCATGCTTTTGTTTCCTGTACAGTTTTAGTAATTTGGTCCTATGTGTGCTAGGCCATACTATATTACCATATGTCAAGTGACTATGTATGAATGAAAAATACAATTCAGTTTATTTGCTTCTTCGTTAAAATCGCTCTAGATTTATAGAGAATAACAATGTTTTTTGAAATTTTTGATATGACGGACTCTATTTGGTTTTTCCAAGTCAAGTTTTCATCTATCTGTATTCCAAGGAATTTTGTTACCGTGTCACGTTTAATATGGACTCCATCGATTTCTAGTTATGGAATTATAATCGGAAATTTCCGTTTTTGATACAATGTATGGAATATAGAAAACTTTGTTTTAGAAGTGTTAAGTGATAGTTTATTTGCTTTAAACCATGTTGAAACTTGTTTGAGTTCTTTATTCATATCTGAGAACAGTGTATCTAGGCCTTTACCAGATTTAAAGAGATTTGTATCATCGGTAAACATGACATGGAAAATTTCGGACGAAGCTTTGTGTAAATCATTAACATATAGAAGGAACAGCAAAGGTCCCAAAATTGATCCTTGAGGCACCCCGCATTTAATCAGTAGTGCTTGAGATAGCTTTCCTCTGTCATAACTAATATATTGTTTTCTGTTTTTTAAATAACTTTTAAGCCATTTATATGTCGTTCCTGAGACTCCATAAAGTTCTAATTCTTTTAACAAAATCTCGTGATTGACAGTATCAAAAGCCTTTGAGAGATCAATAAATACACCAAGCGTGTATTTACCTTCGGAGAACCCTTTTGTGATGTCAGTAACTAATTGAAGAATTGCGTGTTCTGTCGAAGTATTTTTTTGAAATCCAAATTGTCTTTTATGAAGTAATTTATGTTTATCTATAAAGTTATACAGTCTATTATACATTATGCGTTCAAGGATTTTAGATATAACTGATAACACGGAAATGGGTCTATAATTTCCTACTTCGGCTAAGTTTCCTGTTTTGAAGGCAGGTATTACTTTTGCAATTTTCAAGTCATCCGGGAAATTACAATTTATACCATTTACTCCTGTGGCTTTGTCCCTTTTAATTTCTTTAAATGCTGTCTGAAATTCTTCAAAAGAAAGCCTTTTATCTTCAATAAGATGCTCATGTTTATCTAGATAATCGTTGAATGATTTTTTAACAGTCGGAATTTTGGCGGCAAGGTTTGGACCAATCTCTGTATAATAGTTATTAAAGGTAGTGTCCGCTAAAAAATTAAAATTTTAAATTGTTGAAATATATTTTCACTGATTATGAATTTGTAGATCAAATTTTTTCAAAAGACTTTATAACCACGATAATGTTCGTTTTATAATTCTCCTTCGGCACACGATCGTCTTCTTCGATCGCCATATTGTAAACATGCTTTCAAATTCAAAACGAGATTAATCTAATATGTCCATTGTGACGTAGAGACTTGGTTAGAAAAAAATCTGTATGGAAACATTTTATCGAAGCAAAAGAAAGAGAAAAAGCAATAGAGAAAAAGTAGAACACTTTTCATCTGTACCCCCGTTTACTTTTTTTAAAAGATTAAATGAACTATTCATGTGTGTACGTGCTGAAAAATTAAGCCGATAAGAGCCGTTTTTCACCAACCTGAAATCATGAAGAAGAGTAATGATAAATTTTTATGATAAATAAATGCAACATCGTTTAACCTGGGCTTTTAGGACTCCGCTTCTCTTGCGAAACATTTTGTTTTGTTTCTCGTAACTAGTTGAGAATAGTCAAATCCGCTGGTTCATTCCATGATTTTTTTCTTTTGCGAAATTATTTTCGTTCATGATTTCTTGGTGTGCTGCATACGGATGTAAGAACAACAGCAAAACCAATTATGACAAAAGTTTCTTTTCTCTTCCTAATGATCACACTGTACGAGAAGCGTGGATCAAAGCAATAAATCGCACAGCTCTTCCAAAAAAGGTCTTCTTGTGCTCAGATCATTTTGAAGAGAGTGATTTTGATAGGAGTTGGCAAATGCAAAGGGAAACGGTGAACAAGAACAGTCGCGTAAAACGGCACTTAAAAAAAGAGGCTATACCAAATTTACGCATAAGGAAATGCCAAGTTGACGATCATCGTCGAATGTTACAGCAATGAAGAAAAAAAGAGAAGATGTAAAAAATTGATTCCGATTTTAAATCATCGTCTAGCGTGTTTAAATCACTTCTATGCATAGGCGGATGTATCTGCCTCTGTATGGCATTTTGTTTGACTTTTGTTTGACAATTGCACCCGATGAAAGAACGCACGTGACGAAATCATTGATGAATCATTACGATATAAACCAACCTCGAACCCAGTGTCTCTTGCCTTAAGAGATACAGGGTTCGAGGTTGGATATAAACGAATCAAATTGTAAATAATTCTATTTTTATATTTCACAGTTTTCTCAAAATTTTTACTATTACGTGTTATTCAACATAAAAGTCATTTCAGAGACATCGACGTCATCACAATAACCGGTATACAAGCTATTGTCACTCGGAAACTCTTCCCGAATTCGTGAGACAACACATGATGGTATCACTCTTCTCACTCCCTTCCCTAAGCGTGCGTGAATAAACCAACAAAACTGCCGATATGCTGCATAACGGTAGGATCTAAAACCGGGAGAAGATTTTAAGTAAATTGAAAATGTTTACTTTCACTTTCTTTATGTGATTATACAATGCACAAACTTGTTAGTAACTTCATTTCTTTTTGCCAGAGCTCTGCTTTCTCTATCATGCAATGCTACTAAAGCTGTCCAAAGACAACTTTAGGAGTTGAAGTCTTCGTGATCGATAACACAGTTCTTGTCTTATATTGAAATATAAATTATTGTTATAATAATAAAAAATTATTAAAAAATTATTATCACCACGTTTCTTATATAATTTCATTAATTCTGGATATATACGTACCTTGTAAATGGACGTATTTTATCTCGTCGATTTCATGGTTACACGTGCACTTCTTGCCTGTTGTCTTACAATTCCCGCAAAGACACCAATTTTCTCGGGCTTGAGAAGAGTGCCCTAACGTGAAATCACCAGATTCCTCGTCATAATCGTCATAAATGACTCACTTATCGATTGCGGTGATTTTTCAGGCTCATACTGAAAAGCTATCACTTCCCATGATTTATTAGCAGAAGACATTAATTTAATAAATTGAAAAAATAGGTCACCTTTAGCTTTCTATTCATAAAATAGTTTTTATAAAAGCGAACCTTTTTTAACGCAAAATTGCGATAAAACAAACGAAGAAAGCCAGGGGGATATCTATGTGTTTTCACCAAGTTTAAATTTTCTAACCAAGTCTCTACGTCATACGCATAATTCTGCATATTAATTAGTTTACCCAGTCTTTTTTGCGCTACAGATGTTCAACAAGATGAACGTTGTGTTTTGTAAAAAGCTTTTTAAAAAATTGTGTTATAGACAACATAAAGAAAATTAAAAATTTTTTAAATATATTTTCGATGATAATTTGCAAAAATCTTTAATTCTTGAAATTTTGATTTTTTAGCGGACACTACCTTTAAATATTGTTGCCATGACATGAGTATTAAACTCTGGACCATTCACAGTATTAAGAAATTTAGGAAAGCTATCATTTTTTATTTTTTTCTTGCCAACAATTTCTTTCATGACTTCCCATGTCTTTTTTGAGTTGTGGTGATATTTTTTTAACATCGATGAGTAGTAGTTTCGCTTGGCAGTTTTCTTAATTTTTTCAAATAAGTTTTTGTAATTCTTGTATGCAGCTTTTGAAATACTAGTTTTCTTTTTTAAGAATTGTATATAAAGACGTTGTTTCTTCTTTGAGGATTTTTTAAGACCTTTTGTTATCCATGGTGTTTCTATATCTTTTATTTTAACTAGTTTTTTCTCGACTGGGAAGAATGAGTTATATAAATCCAAGAATGTTTTAGCAAAGCTCTCATACCTATCATTGACATCATCGATATTTTCTAAAAATGACCAGTCAATTAAAAGCAGTTCACTTTTGAAGTTTTCTTTATTTAAGAAGGAAAAATTTCTTTTGGTTATTGCAATCTTTTTATTTCCAGTAGCTGAGTAGTCAGTATTGATTGTGGCCAATACTGGAAAGTGATCTGAAATATCTGCTTTAATAATTCCTTTTTTTAACGAAGAGTTTAAGTAATCGTTGGTTAGTATATTATCAATTAAAGTTGCGTATTTAGCTAGCTGTAATTCTGGTAGGTTTGCATATTAGAGGTATAGCAGAATTTTTGTACACGTTGTCATAAAAATCCTTCACGTCTATATCTTCTGAGAAGAGTGATACCATCATGTTTTGTTTCACGAATTCGGGAAGAGTTTCCGAGTGACAATAGCTTGTATACCGGTTATTGTGATGACGTCGATGTCTCTGAAATGACTTTTATGTTGAATAACACGTAATAGTAAAAATTTTGAGAAAACTGTGAAATATAAAAATAGAATTATTTACAATTTGATTCGTTTATATCCAACCTCGAACCCTGTATCTCTTAAGGCAAGAGACACTGGGTTCGAGGTTGGTTTATATCGTAATGATTCATCAATGATTTCGTCACGTGCGTTCTTTCATCGGGTGCAATTGTCAAACAAAAGTCAAACAAAATGCCATACAGAGGCAGATACATCCGCCTATGCATAGAAGTGATTTAAACACGCTAGACGATGATTTAAAATCGGAATCAATTTTTTACATCTTCTCTTTTTTTCTTCATTGCTGTAACATTCGACGATGATCGTCAACTTGGCATTTCCTTATGCGTAAATTTGGTATAGCCTCTTTTTTTAAGTGCCGTTTTACGCGACTGTTCTTGTTCACCGTTTCCCTTTGCATTTGCCAACTCCTATCAAAATCACTCTCTTCAAAATGATCTGAGCACAAGAAGACCTTTTTTGGAAGAGCTGTGCGATTTATTGCTTTGATCCACGCTTCTCGTACAGTGTGATCATTAGGAAGAGAAAAGAAACTTTTGTCATAATTGGTTTTGCTGTTGTTCTTACATCCGTATGCAGCACACCAAGAAATCATGAACGAAAATAATTTCGCAAAAGAAAAAAATCATGGAATGAACCAGCGGATTTGACTATTCTCAACTAGTTACGAGAAACAAAACAAAATGTTTCGCAAGAGAAGCGGAGTCCTAAAAGCCCAGGTTGAACGATGTTGCATTTATTTATCATAAAAATTTATCATTACTCTTCTTCATGATTTCAGGTTGGTGAAAAACGGCTCTTATCGGCTTAATTTTTCAGCACGTACACACATGAATAGTTCATTTAATCTTTTAAAAAAAGTAAACGGGGGTACAGATGAAAAGTGTTCTACTTTTTCTCTATTGCTTTTTCTCTTTCTTTTGCTTCGATAAAATGTTTCCATACAGATTTTTTTCTAACCAAGTCTCTACGTCACAATGGACATATTAGATTAATCTCGTTTTGAATTTGAAAGCATGTTTACAATATGGCGATCGAAGAAGACGATCGTGTGCCGAAGGAGAATTATAAAACGAACATTATCGTGGTTATAAAGTCTTTTGAAAAAATTTGATCTACAAATTCATAATCAGTGAAAATATATTTCAACAATATAAAATTTTAATTTTTTAGTGGACACTACCTTTAAATCATCTCTTATTTTATACATCAAGTTAGTTTTGACGTAAATTAATAGACCTCCCCCCTTTTATTGTTTTGTCTTTGAAAATGTATAGCGTGATAATTTTTAAGCTGGTAAGTTGAGTTATTGCGAAATTCGCTATCACTACACCACGTTTCACTTAAGGCCCCATTACACGAAAGAATAATTGTGAAGAATAAGACGATATTTTGTTATTTTTTTCTTATTCTTTCAAAATCTACACGTAGGAATTTAATAAGAATAACACGTTTGAGAAATTCAGTGTTGATTATTCTTTTATAATTCTTGAAAAAAATACACGAGAGAATTTCAAAGAATATTAAAAAAAATCAAATCAAATATCAAAACAAAAAGAGCGCGCAGTACGTTATGTGTTTACAAGAGTTGAGTTTGCAATGATGTATGAAGAAGAAGAAGAAGAAGTAATAATTGCCACTTGTGCTACTATTACTTTGGCTTAACACTTAGTGATGGCTTGGATAATCGCGTTGGAACAACTTTTCTTGCTCAATTGTGCCCCGTTGTTGCTTGCCATGAATCCATTTTTTAAATAAAACCATGAGTCTGCCTAAAATTTCTCCTCAGCAGTCACATAAATCACTACTTTTTCTTCGTTTTTCGTTTACATCTCTTTAAATTCCCTTTAAATTTCAATCAGTTCAAATGAATTCACGATGTGAAGAATATTGAAACAAAGAAAGTGGAAACCCCCAAGTTTTATTCGTATATAAAAATACACGAAAGAATTTTAAAAACTCTTTTAAAAATAACAGGTGCGCTCAAAATATCGCCTTATTCTTCGTGATTATTCTTTCGTGTAATGGGGCCTTAAACAAATAATATTAAAAGAATAATTGCACGTTTCCAAGAGGTGTCGAAAGTTCTCAAAATTACTGTTTAAACTTCAGGTGCAGGATAGAAAGGCTCTCCTTTTTATCATTTTCACTGAGATAAGTTTTCACTTCGTCATCATATAAATAGGGCGTATTGAAATACGAGATTTTCAGTTCATCAAAGAAATTTTCATCTGGGTCATTTTCTCCACAATGCAACGCATCAGAAAAGTTAAATGGCTCAAAAATTAAGTTCTCAAAATCTTTGGTTTTTGAATCCATGTTGAATTATTGAAGATATTTTAAGTGCAAAATAAAAGTATAAATTTCTGTCTAAGAAGAATCTTGCTTTCCTGCACCATCATTCTTAGATTCGCGACAAATAAGTTTATTATATACAACTTTTGCATACTCACCCCTTTCTCTTCTCATTTTGGCTTCCTGAAATAATTTTCGTCGCGTTGCCAGTGTTTCGTCTGAAAAATCTTCGTTAATAAATATCTTTTGTTTATATAATTGTCTATCTTGGTACTTGCTTAAAATTTCTTCTTTATCTTTGAAGTTTAAAAATTTTGTTACTATCGTCCTTTTACAGTTTCCGTCGTTGTCTCTTAAAATCTTTCCACTTCTGTGTGCTCTTTCTATTTCGACACATTTCGTAATCCCAAGAGTGGAGATTAGTTCCTGAACTTTTTCTTCAGTTCTTTTCCAGCTTTCGTTTTCTTCTTCAATCAAACCACTTATTCGAAGATTGTTTCTCCGACTTCGATCTTCCAAGTCTACTACCTTTTCTTTTAAGCCCTTCATGTCATCTTTATATCCTCTTTGGTTCTTCATGACACTCTCCATTTCCTCAACCTTCTTGTCAAAAACTGAGCTTTGAAAAGCCACTGATTCTTTCAGATTTTCGACTTCACTTTTGAGTGAAGCATTTTCCACTTTCAGCAAGTCGATTTTGTTTTCTAGTCGGTCCACGTGCGAGTTAAAAAATTTCATCATCGTGTCTTCGGTTTTCGAAATTATTTGAAGTACTTGGTTAAATGTATACAAATCTTGTTTTGTTTCTTGGTTTGATTCAGCCATAATAACTTACGTTTTGTTATTATCAAAATTATTACTATTTGAGGAGCTTGAATAAAAACGTCTGTACTCTTTGAAAGCAAGTGAGCAATTCAATTCAAGCTTTGAGACTCAATCGGTGTCCAATACCGTTTATAATAATGGTATCCACGAACTGCAGAAGAATACTCGAAAAGACTCGCCATCTTTCCATATCAAATTTCTATTGTGCGATCAGAGATATGTAAAAAAAGAAAGATAAACAACTCGTTTGAACTTGATTGACAGCTTATTGTTAATCTTTTTGTTTCGCGCTTCTATACAACGCCATCCGTGTCCCCAGATCCAGACTCTTATTTTTGAGAATAATTAAATTTTAGAAAGATTAAGATATATAACGAGTGTTACTGACCATTTAAGTTGTTGTTGATTTGTCTTTCATAAATATATCCTGAGAGATTTTGATATTTTACAGGCGAATCTTAATCTCACACATATACTCTTCATTTTTCTTAATGTTTGTAAAAAAGATTATCATTTTAGAAAAAGAAATAAGCAATAAGTCATATACTGGTAAATTTTCTCGTAAAAATAAGTGACTCTCATTGAAATCAATTTTTCAAAAAAAGTACTGAAGTCTGATGCAAGTCTGGCTAATAACACTTAAGGTATGCTTTTATTTATCAGTTTATTTGGTTAAGATTATTCAACATTCGTTTTAAAACGAGATATTTTGAGAAAAGTTAGACCTTAAATTTGGTGTTTACAGATGAAATATTCTTCATAATTAATGTACTCGTCTATAGTTTGGCATGTTCGGTGAACGAAAGCTTTATGAAATATTTAAATATGCTTAACTAGGAAAAATTATGAAAATTATGCAATGGTTATTAGTATAATTTTAATTTTCAACCAATGAACATTTAGAATTTTAACAATTAGAAATAATTATATGTTTAAAATATTCGCGCGAAACAATACTCACACCAGAAAAAGGGACACGGATAGCTTTTACGAGAAACAGTGAGTTGTTTATCTTTCTTTTCTTCATATCTCTGGTGCGACTCTTGTGAGCTTAATGTTACAGACAAACGTGTGTCGTGTGTCATAAAAAATGTTTTATTCTATCGCACGTGACATCTCGTGAAGCATTTTTTTCTATCACACTCCTCCAGACAGATAAATGAAACTTTTCATTTTCAAGTGTTCTCCAGACGAAACGTACATTCTAGTAGAACAACTTTAAAGCAACAAGGACTCTTGCAAAAAAGGGATCAAAGCATGTCGCAGTCAGTGATCAAGCACTCAAAAAAGCTATCGCAGCTACATTCGGAATTACCTTCAGCATGAAGTTCCTCCCAATACAACTGATTTACGGGGGCAAAACTGAAAGAAGTTTACCAAAACTCAACTTTCCCGAATCATTCTCTCTTAGCTTTAACGAGAAGCATTTTAGCAACACCAAGGAGTCGCTTAAATTAATCGATGAAGTCATTGTTCCATATGTGGAAAAGGAGTGTGCGATGCTTGGTCAACCCGCTTTGTTAATCATTGATGTTTTTTCTGGACAGATGACCGATCCAGTACTTCAAAAGCTGAAGAAAAATCATATCAAACTCAGTGCCCGCAAATATGACCAATATCTTTCAGCCCTTGGACCTAACTGTAAAAGGTTCCGCAAAAGCCTTCATGAAAAGAAAATTCACGGAGTGGTTAAGTTTTAGAATAGCCAAGCAGTTGGATGAAGGGAAACCCATAGAAGATATAAATGTTGATTTGAAATTATCAATTTTGAAGCCCTTGCACGCTGAATGGATCGATGAGTTGTATAACTATTTGACGTCAGCAGACGGTCAGGAAATAATTAGCAATGGTTGGAAATCAGCCTTTATCACTGAAGCTCTTTTGAAAGGAAAAAATGCCTGGAGCCTCTTGACCCATTCTTCGAAGTCGATCCCCTACCTTGAGGGAAGAAATTGTTTGCGGAAGAAATTTTTGCGGAATATTTTTTCGCGGGTGAATGACTCAAAAATGCCATATTTTGCGGAATAAATTTTTGCGAATGAAGACCTCAAAAGAGATTTTGCGGAATTAATTTTTATGGATGCAACAAATTTAATAAAATCGAAAGTCGGGAAACACGTAGTTTAGTACCTGGGTATATACAAACTTTAGTTGGAATGGAAAAAGCAGATTTATGGAATAACATCTATTTTTCATCAGTTAAAATATCAAAAAATAATACTAAGCTAAAACAAACAGATAATGTAGCTGAGTCTTATCTTTGATCAGCGAAGGTCAATGTAGCCCTAGCAACTGAGAATATGACTCAGTCAAAGTCTACTTCCCACAAAGGAAGGGATCGTTTCTCAATGTAAAAGCAACAGTACGAAGCGCTAAACCTGTCGCAAGTGCAGATGCTGCTTGTGTTGTTATTGACGAAAAGCAATAAATAAGTCCTTAGATGTTCAATAACCAAGACTTCTTTTCTTCACTTCACTTTCCAAACGTTTTATAAAGACGAGACTTGCAGTTTATGCAAAGCAAAGTGAAAAATCAATTCTTTACGGGTAAAAAATTTCAAAAATTTTGCGGAGTAAATTTTTGTGGATGAAAAATTTCGAATATTTTGCGGAATTTATTTTTGCGGATGACCAATATTTGTTCATTTTTGTGGAATTTAGTTTTGCGGATTTGAAGGAAATCTGCAAAAATAAATTCCGCAAAAAAAAGTTCTGCACAAATTTTTTCCGCAAACAATTTCTTCCCTGAAGGTACCTGATAATCACGATCAAATTAACCAAAACACGCAGTCGAATAGAGATCATGTCCATTTTTTTGCTAGCAGAGTCGAAAGCGAAAGTGATTTAGAGGATAATGGGGAACAAGTTAGGAACATTTCTGAAATAATCAATGACAAAATAGAAGAGGAAAATGAAGGCATTTAAAAAGTGTTTGTTGAAGAACATTTACTACGTTTAATATTGCGTTAGAAAATTTTTAGTTCATTAGTTGAAAAAAGTTTTTATTGAAGGAAAAAATTTTCATAAAATCATCATCATTCGCATTATTTAATTCTGCAAAATCTTGAAATTTAGACCCATTCGCATGAATTAATTCCGCATTAATTTCTTCTCGCATTAATTTATTGACAACTTTTTGGTATTACAAAGTGGGACAATCTTTATTACAAAGTGGGACAGCTTTTTTATTACAAATAGGAACGATTTTATTACAAAACGGGACAGGTATTACAAAGTGGGACAATTTTGTTACAAATTGGGACAGGTGTCACAAAGTGATACGATTATTACAAAGTGGGCTTTAACACCTAAATCAAAGAATTATTACCCTCAAGGCTGATTTAAACAGGGTAGATAAACGAATTGCTTTTGCTCATGCCATTGATTCATCAGTTAGTGAACATAACATCACAAAATATGGAAGATTTCCTTTGGGATCTACACTGTCACACCACCTTCTACTACTTGATCATAATTTTACAGACATTACTAACATAGAACATAAAGATGTTATGAGTATTTCTCAACACACATGGAGGTATTTGCCTCAAACAATCATTTCTACTGATTCAAATTTAATTTCAAGAGACTAGGGAAGAATTACCTATCGTGAAATGATGTTTTTCGACTGTATCAAAATTGAAGAATCTGATATTTATTCCTTGGAGCAAGAAACTATTTCTCAAAGTGATTACTCAAAATTGTTTGAACTGAGAAAATTTCGCATTACATCAAGTAAAGATCATCTTGTGTATATCAGAAAAAATAATTTTCATTCACTTGCAAAAGATTTATTAAATCCTAAATTCAGTGAAAATTTACCTTCTTCAGTCCAGGAAGCACTAAAACATGGCATGTGTTAAAGCCCACTTTGTAATTATCGTCCCACTTTGTAATACCTATCCCGATTTGTAATAAAATTCTCTCACTTTGTAATCCCGTCCCGTTTTGTAACAAAATCGTCCCTATTTGTAATAAAAAAGCTGTCCCACTTTGTTATAAAGATTGTCCCAGTTTGTAATACCAAAAAGCTGTCCCATTTTGTAATAACTAGATTTTCTACTTTGTAATACCTTCGGAGAATTTTTTCAAACAGGCATTTTAAGCAACTCCAAACTGACATCGCAATTTACTGTAGGTGCAGATGTTGGAATTATTTGCCATACTCATCGGGTGATTTGGAATTTATTATTTTAGTCGCGATAAAAACGTAGGCAAAGTTAACCCTTAGCGTCCAGCGTAATATCGCGCGTATTCATATACCACGTGTTTTATCACATTTACTTTTCATCGCTATTTTTTCCGGGGAATTCATTTCGCTAAGGTATGCCAACAGACTATAAAGGTTATGATGGTATTTGTAAAAGAGAGAAAGAAGAATTAAAAAACAGTTACTTCAAATTATAATACATCGAAATTTTGTACACAAAGTAGTTTCTTGGTACACTATTATTGTAGTGGTGCGCACGTGTGGTAGTCACTGCGAAGAAGAACGGAAGCCCCCGCAGAACCATAGAGCTCCAAAACCTTAACAAAGTTACCCAACGGGAGACTCACCATACCTCATCACACTTGTTCTCTGTAGTCGGTTGTAGCTGGGAATGGCAGTCTCTCCGGTAACTCTGGCGAGGGCAAACGTACTGGGCAGCTACATGGTGCAATCCCTTCATTGGGGAGACCATTGGAGCCATTGGAGGTAGTGTTAATGGTGTCGGTGGTGTTGGCACTGATATCCGATGCCGGTAACGTGGTGGTAGGGAAGTGCTTGTCAACGATGTTCATGTTCTTTAGGGCTGTCTGGAATAAGTAGACGCCTTTGACGTTCTCACAAACGTAAAGGATCTCTTGCGTTTCTCCAGAGTAGCACTTAATGTTAACTATAAGCGCTCCCTGGATGGTCAAGGCTTTGCAGTCTACCCCTCAAAGACGAGTTTTCGTGGGAAGTAGCCAATTAGCCACATTCCGGAAAATCGTTTTTTGTTTACACGAAACTATATTCGCTATGTATCTGTAGGGACGTTTATATAACTTGGTAGAGTTGTTCTTAAATATGTCCCCCCAAAGTCATTAGAAACTTCACGTGAACATTCGAAAAAAACGTGCAAAGTAATGATGTTTCTTTTGATACAAGTATAGTTTTACATCTCAGAAGTAATTATTGAGTCTCATCAGTAATTATATTTTCGTGTAACAGGCTGGTTGATGTCAGGAATGTGGCTAATGTCGTTGATTTGGCTGCTTTGTGAATATCTCCGTTCCAACGGTTCACAGCTGTGCTCCAGTGTCAGCTACGGACATCACGGTTTTGGGAGGCGGTGGCTGAGTGGGTAATTGCATGTTGGGGCGGAGTTTTTGGTAGGCTCCTTGCTGACGGAGATGTTGGCTGCGAGGGTTGGTGGCGGTTCCGGTGTGGCTAGTCATAACGGTTCGATATCGATGGTTGATAGTTCTGCTAGTTCCTGCTCCTTCTGGATGGCAGCCTCGGTGATATGGCTCCTGCAGACGGTCGCAAAGTGGTTGGCTTTCTTGCATTTGTTGCATGTCTTCCCCAAGCCGGACACGAAGCCCTGCCTTTAGGATGTGGTGGGTGGCTGCATCCTGGGTAGCGATTAGTTCTTGGGTTGGGTTGCGTGTGGATCAGTCTGGACAGAGATTTCCTGGACGGGACTTGTGTGATGGGTGCAACTTCGCTGGGGCTAAGATGTTGAAGGGCGAGCGGAGGTGGGTAGTGGCACGCTCAGTTGACTCAAAGACAAGGAGGCGGTTTATCACTTGTTCTAGTGTCTTCAGGATCTGCATCTCTGAAAGTATCTTGCTCTGGTGCGACGGGTTGCGCGTGCCTGCGATTAACTGTGACTTTACCATGTCGGCAGAGTATGACGCATGGCAACCTGGCTGGTTGCAGGATCCCGTGGTGGTAAAGGAACAAGACATGGCTTGGGCTTTAAGCCTTGAGACAAAATTTGTAATGCTCTCACCGTCCGATTGTTTGAGGGTAAAGAATTGTTGTCTATAGACCTCGGGGTGAACGGCTCTCACGGCTACCGCTTTGATGTGTTCCATGAGTTCCTGCTCGGTTGTGTGATTCAACAACTCAGGGCCAACGAAGTCGAATAGCATTTCGTTGACCCTAGCTGAACACGACGACCTGAGTTCATTGCGGATTCCAGTTGCGCTGAGGAGTGAAGCCATCTGTTTGTATCGGTGCCAAGCATCATGGAATATGACCCATTGGTTGTCTGTGCAGTCAGTCTCAATGAGTAGGGGTTCCAGGTTTTCTCCATGTTCTACTCCCTTACTTATTAATCAGTGAAATTGAGTTTATGTTTGACACTACATTTAAAAGATAGCCACATTCGACTTATCAGTGGTCAATAGTATGGGTCTGTACTTTGAAGTTCAGAGGGTTCGATTTTCCCCATATTTAGCACATGCAGGAATTGGCCTGAAAAATGCTTATTTTCAGCCTATGCATTGACCCTAAATTTTGGACTTTTCCTGTGACTAGATGAAAATGGGTGTGGTGGGAATTCATCAGGGCATGTCAGTGGTCAATAGTATGGGTGTGTACTTTGAAGTTCAGGGGGTTCGATTTTCCCCATATTTTGCACATGCAGGAATTGGCCTGAAAAATGCTTATTTTCAGCCTATGCATTGACCCTAAATTTTGGACTTTCCCTGTGACTAGATGAAAATGGGTGTGGTGGGAATTCATCAGGGCATGTCAGTGGTCAATAGTATGGGTGTGTACTTTGAAGTTCAGGGGGTTCGATTTTCCCCATATTTTGCACATGCAGGTATTGGCCTGAAAAATGCTTATTTTCAGCCTATGCATTAACCCTAAATTTTGGAATTTCCCTTTGAAGTTCAGGGGGTTCGATTTTCCCCATATTTTGCACATGCAGGAATTGGCCTGAAAAATGCTTATTTTCACCCTATGCATTGACCCCAAATTTTGGACTTTCCCTGTGACTAGATAAAAATGGGTGTGGTGGGAATTCATCAGGGCATGTCAGTGGTCAATAGTATGGGTGTGTACTTTGAAGTTCAGGGGGTTCGATTTTCCCCATATTTTGCACATGCAGGAATTGGCCTGAAAAATGCTTATTTTCAGCCTATGCATTGACCCTAAATTTTGGACTTTCCCTGTGACTAGATGAAAATGGGTGTGGTGGGAATTCATCAGGGCATGTCAGTGGTCAATAGTATGGGTGTGTACTTTGAAGTTCAGGGGGTTCGATTTTCCCCATATTTTGTACATGCAGGAATTGGCCTGAAAAATGCTTATTTTCAGCCTATGCATTGACCCTAAATTTTGGACTTTCCCTGTGACTAGATGAAAATGGGTGTGGTGGGAATTCATCAGGGCATGTCAGTGGTCAATAGTATGGGTGTGTACTTTGAAGTTCAGGGGGTTCGATTTTCCCCATATTTTGCACATGCAGGAATTGGCCTGAAAAATGCTTATTTTCAGCCTATGCATTGACCCTAAATTTTGGACTTTCCCTGTGACTAGATGAAAATGGGTGTGGTGGGAATTCATCAGGGCATGTCAGTGGTCAATAGTATGGGTGTGTACTTTGAAGTTCAGGGGGTTCGATTTTCCCCATATTTTGCACATGCAGGAATTGGCCTGAAAAATGCTTATTTTCAGCCTATGCATTGACCCTAAATTTTGGACTTTCCCTGTGACTAGATGAAAATGGGTGTGGTGGGAATTCATCAGGGCATGTCAGTGGTCAATAGTATGGGTGTGTACTTTGAAGTTCAGGGGGTTCGATTTTCCCCATATTTTGCACATGCAGGAATTGGCCTGAAAAATGCTTATTTTCAGCCTATGCATTGACCCTAAATTTTGGACTTTCCCTGTGCATAGATGAAAATGGGTGTGGTGGGAATTCATCAGGGCATGTCAGTGGTCAATAGTATGGGTGTGTACTTTGAAGTTCAGGGGGTTCGATTTTCCCCATATTTTGCACATGCAGGAATTGGCCTGAAAAAATGCTTATTTTCAGCCTATGCATTGACCCTAAATTTTGGACTTTCCCTGTGACTAGATGAAAATGGGTGTGGTAGGAATTCATCAGGGCATGTCAGTGGTCAATAGTATGGGTGTGTACTTTGAAGTTCAGGGGGTTCGATTTTCCCCATATTTTGCACATGCAGGAATTGGCCTGAAAAATGCTTATTTTCAGCCTATGCATTGACCCTAAATTTTGGACTTTCCCTGTGACTAGATGAAAATGGGTGTGGTGGGAATTCATCAGGGCATGTCAGTGGTCAATAGTATGGGTGTGTACTTTGAAGTTCAGGGGGTTCGATTTTCCCCATATTTTGCACATGCAGGAATTGGCCTGAAAAATGCTTATTTTCAGCCTATGCATTGACCCTAAATTTTGGACTTTCCCTGTGACTAGATGAAAATGGGTGTGGTGGGAATTCATCAGGGCATGTCAGTGGTCAATAGTATGGGTGTGTACTTTGAAGTTCAGGGGGTTCGATTTTCCCCATATTTTGCACATGCAGGAATTGGCCTGAAAAATGCTTATTTTCAGCCTATGCATTGACCCTAAATTTTGGACTTTCCCTGTGACTAGATGAAAATGGGTGTGGTGGGAATTCATCAGGGCATGTCAGTGGTCAATAGTATGGGTGTGTACTTTGAAGTTCAGGGGGTTCGATTTTCCCCATATTTTGCACATGCAGGAATTGGCCTGAAAAATGCTTATTTTCAGCCTATGCATTGACCCTAAATTTTGGACTTTCCCTGTGCATAGATGAAAATGGGTGTGGTGGGAATTCATCAGGGCATGTCAGTGGTCAATAGTATGGGTGTGTACTTTGAAGTTCAGGGTGTTCGATTTTCCCGATATTTTGCACATGCAGGAATTGGCCTGAAAAAATGCTTATTTTCAGCCTATGCATTGACCCTAAATTTTGAACTTTCCCTGTGACTAGATGAAAATGGGTGTGGTAGGGAATTCATCAGGGCATGTCAGTGGTCAATAGTATGGGTGTGTACTTTGAAGTTCAGGGGGTTCGATTTTCCCCATATTTTGCACATGCAGGAATTGGCCTGAAAAATGCTTATTTTCAGCCTATGCATTGACCCTAAATTTTGGACTTTCCCTGTGACTAGATGAAAATGGGTGTGGTGGGAATTCATCAGGGCATGTCAGTGGTCAATAGTATGGGTGTGTACTTTGAAGTTCAGGGGGTTCGATTTTCCCCATATTTTGCACATGCAGGAATTGGCCTGAAAAATGCTTATTTTCAGCCTATGCATTGACCCTAAATTTTGGACTTTCCCTGTGACTAGATGAAAATGGGTGTGGTGGGAATTCATCAGGGCATGTCAGTGGTCAATAGTATGGGTGTGTACTTTGAAGTTCAGGGGGTTCGATTTTCCCCATATTTTGCACATGCAGGAATTGGCCTGAAAAATGCTTATTTTCAGCCTATGCATTGACCCTAAATTTTGGACTTTCCCTGTGACTAGATGAAAATGGGTGTGGTGGGAATTCATCAGGGCATGTCAGTGGTCAATAGTATGGGTGTGTACTTTGAAGGTTCAGGGGGTTCGATTTTCCCCATATTTTGCACATGCAGGAATTGGCCTGAAAAATGCTTATTTTCAGCCTTATGCATTGACCCTAAATTTTGGACTTTCCCTGTGACTAGATGAAAATGGGTGTGGTGGGAATTCATCAGGGCATGTCAGTGGTCAATAGTATGGGTGTGTACTTTGAAGTTCAGTGGGTTCGATTTTCCCCATATTTTGCACATGCAGGAATTGGCCTGAAAAATGCTTATTTTCAGCCTATGCATTGACCCTAAATTTTGGACTTTCCCTGTGACTAGATGAAAATGGGTGTGGTGGGAATTCATCAGGGCATGTCAGTGCTCAATAGTATGGGTGTGTACTTTGAAGTTCAGGGGGTTCGATTTTCTCCATATTTTGCACATGCAGGAATTGGCCTGAAAAATGCTTATTTTCAGCCTATGCATTGACCCTAAATTTTGGACTTTCCCTGTGACTAGATGAAAATGGGTGTGGTGGGAATTCATCAGGGCATGTCAGTGGTCAATAGTATGGGTGTGTACTTTGAAGTTCAGGGGGTTCGATTTTCCCCATATTTTGCACATGCAGGAATTGGCCTGAAAAATGCTTATTTTCAGCCTATGCATTGACCCTAAATTTTGGACTTTCCCTGTGACTATATGAAAATGGGTGTGGTGGGAATTCATCAGGGCATGTCAGTGGTCAATAGTATGGGTGTGTACTTTGAAGTTCAGGGGGTTCGATTTTCCCCATATTTTGCACATGCAGGAATTGGCCTGAAAAATGCTTATTTTCAGCCTATGCATTGACCCTAAATTTTGGACTTTCCCTGTGCATAGATGAAAATGGGTGTGGTGGGAATTCATCAGGGCATGTCAGTGGTCAATAGTATGGGTGTGTACTTTGAAGTTCAGGGTGTTCGATTTTCCCCATATTTTGCACATGCAGGAATTGGCCTGAAAAAATGCTTATTTTCAGCCTATGCATTGACCCTAAATTTTGGACTTTCCCTGTGACTAGATGAAAATGGGTGTGGTAGGAATTCATCAGGGCATGTCAGTGGTCAATAGTATGGGTGTGTACTTTGAAGTTCAGGGGTTTCGATTTTCCCCATATTTTGCACATGCAGGAATTGGCCTGAAAAATGCTTATTTTCAGCCTATGCATTGACCCTAAATTTTGGACTTTCCCTGTGACTAGATGAAAATGGGTGTGGTGGGAATTCATCAGGGCATGTCAGTGGTCAATAGTATGGGTGTGTACTTTGAAGTTCAGGGGGTTCGATTTTCCCCATATTTTGCACATGCAGGAATTGGCCTGAAAAATGCTTATTTTCAGCCTATGCATTGACCCTAAATTTTGGACTTTCCCTGTGACTAGATGAAAATGGGTGTGGTGGGAATTCATCAGGGCATGTCAGTGGTCAATAGTATGGGTGTGTACTTTGAAGTTCAGGGGGTTCGATTTTCCCCATATTTTGCACATGCAGGAATTGGCCTGAAAAATGCTTATTTTCAGCCTATGCATTGACCCTAAATTTTGGACTTTCCCTGTGACTAGATGAAAATGGGTGTGGTGGGAATTCATCAGGGCATGTCAGTGGTCAATAGTATGGGTGTGTACTTTGAAGTTCAGGGGGTTCGATTTTCCCCATATTTTGCACATGCAGGAATTGGCCTGAAAAATGCTT